>JAUTXW010003016.1:0-512500 GCA_030620095.1 Kuschelorhynchus macadamiae
AATCACTAAACAAAGGAATTTACATCATAACGCATGCATCGAGAGTAAAGACCGAGTTACGAACTCAGAAAATTCTTCCACAACGAACAAATTAACCTCCACAAGGCAGTAGTGAAGGCAGACAAGAATTATACACCGCTCGACCTGTCTCAAATGACTCACGCAGCAGACGCACACACATAATGACGACTAGAAAAGATAACACCTGGTCTGGAAAAACACTTCGCGAAGCCACAGATACCACAAAAAGCAAGACCAAATACATAAAAAGCTTTCATATACGTGGTTACAAGAACAGAAGGCTTCCTGCTTGCCATCCAGGACAAAGTCATAACATCCAGAAACTATCAAAAGTACATCAAGGACACAACCATTTAATGACAGGTGGAGGAAATGTCACCAGCATAGAGAACATCGATCACATAACGAGTAAGGAAGAAAATGTCCGGAACTGAATACACCGCGAGACACAACTCCGCAGCGAAGGTCGTGCATCAAGCAATAGCAACAACATACAAACTAACGGAGAACACAGACCCTTACTATCATTATACACCAACATCCATACTTGATAACGAAGACTACAAGCTCTACTGGGACATTGACATACACACAGATAAAACCATCCCCGCAAACAGACCAGATATCACCTTTCAATCCAAAAAAGCAAAATCACTTATTTAATTGACATGGCTGTCCCCAACAACGAGAACATCTAAGCGAAATACAGTGAGAAGATCGCCAAATACACCGCCTTGGCAATGGAAGTAAAAAGGCTGTGGAAACAGGAAAGAGTCATCATTGTTCCTCTCGTCATATCAGTAACAGGCCTCACCCCAACAATGTTTATATCGCATTTGGCTCAATTAGGACTTGATACAGACATTCACAGAAACATCTAGAAACGAAAACATGTAGCATCGTTAGATCATTTCTTAATACACAAAAGTTGTTTTTTGTTGTACTGATTTGGTATAATCCCATCATATAAAATACACCCTGAAGACTGTGGACAACAAGGTAACAATAATAATAATAATAATATAATGAAAATGATGATGAGGTTAAAGTGTACTGGTATAATATGATTATTAAGGACAGAACAGTAAGGAATAACAAACCAGATATACTGATTCTTGACAAGAAAAACCGTTCCGCTTTCGTCATTGATGTAGCAGTACCACTGGATGAGAACATTAGGAATACGCATGTTGAAAAAGTAACGAAGTACCAAGATCTGGTTGAAAAGAGATTCTTCAGCAACCTAGAGAAGATTGGAATCGACAAGAATATAGTGACGATTGCACAAAAAGCTGCGATCCTGGGATACCGTTAGTAGCTATTTGTTGCAAGAACTACAATCTTGATCTTTAGGGAACCGGTCATAGTTAATATCCGAAACAAATTGTGATCTACAAAAAAATAATAATAAATCGTCTTTATTCAGTTCCAGACTTAATACAATAAAGTACAGATATATAAACTGAAAGTGTCGTCCATAAGGACGTTATTCTACTTAACTCTAGTGTATTAAGAAAAAAGGTAGATTATAGAGTTCACAATCTCAATACACAATAAATTAAAATAATCGTTGATTACTCAAAAGAATTAATATTATAAATAATGATATTCAAACAGTATAAGGTAGTGCTTTTTTGCATAGCTCACCGACAACAACAAAAATCAGGCTTGCTTGACTTTCTTTTTGAAATTTAAGATGCTAAAGTTGTAGATGTCACTCGGAAGGTTGTTGTAAGAAGAACTAAAACTAAAATTGAACGATCTTCTGAATGCCGATGTAGAGTGCTTTGGAATAACTATTAAGCTTCTATTGCGTGTATAGTTGTTAACATTTCCAAACCGTTTAATCTTTCTAAAAATACAAAATATGTCCTAATGTTAAAAGACGCAGTTGTCGAAGTTTGTCTAATTTAAGACGACCAGAAGCTTTTTATTATGTAAACGTTCGTGTTTTCTTAATCCAAAAGCAAGTCGGTAACAAGAGTTTTGGATTTTTTGAAGTCGGTGAAGCTTAGGAATTATTAAAGACTCGCAGAGTTGAAGTTTGATGCTAGTGTTTAAAATTTCGCGATTACTGTAAAGCTGTTTCAGTGTATATTATAAGATGGTTTACAAAATTGGCTTACGTGTGGAGACTTGGCAACAACTTCAAAACATTTTTCAAAAAATTCTTAGGAATTCGGTTCATACCGCGTTTTGATACCTTTCTTAGTTTTAGAGTTATTCAGCAATATAATACCTTTGGATGGGATACTCAGTATAACAAACTAAAACTGTCATAATGAAAATGATTCGTTGAGAGATACATACACATCGTCATTCTTATAAAACGACAACATCATTAATATTTATTGTTTTACGGGGTATATTACGGCTTTGCTTTATTAACTTTTTAAACTAAAATCTGTTTATTTTGAGACTTATGCTTAATGGAATTTGTTACAGCAGACATAGTTAACATTATAAAGAAGGCGTTTTTATAGAGCTTGATTTTAAGAACAAAATATTGACCACCTAATTTGTAGGTCAAGGTGACAAAAAAGGAGACCACTTTTTCAACTTTATTATTTCCAGAGTATACTGCTTGTAGGTAGAACCTGGTTCCATCATCCCATCCTCTAATTTTTTAATTCACGTGCACCTAAACAAACTGTACCTAGTATTTAGTCTTTACAGCCTTCGTGGGCTGTCCATGTATAAAAAACTAAATATTTTCATTCGAATCAAACAAAAGTCAAACTAGCATATCATACTTTTTGGTAGGTAATCATTGACCAGTATAATAGCAATAAAGATAGTCAAAAAACATGAGCTATTTTTTTAGATCTCACTAAAATATTTGATACGGTAGTATATTATATTTGATTTAAAATATCAAAAGAAAAAATCTCCACAGTATAGTTGATTGTTAAAGTTTGTCTTTGGGTTCGCTTTATTATTGTTAATAAAATTATTTATGGATTTATTTGTTTTATATATTAGTAGAGTAAAAAACGGGGCAAAAGTCGCTTCCTTCTCGATTTTTTTTTCCGTTAGAACACGCCGATATATACCTCATTTTATTAAATGGATCATTGTACATTCGAAATCATAAAATATTACTTTTTTTGAGGTCTCGACTTTTTTATTTACAAAAAACTGGAAAAATTATTATTTTTTTAAAATCGTGTTTTTTATTTTTCCCCTCGTATAACTTCTTACCTAATTAAGCTATCGAGACGATTTTTTTTTTGACTTAAAGCAGACATTTTGGCGCTTCTTCCCATGTAAAATATGATAGCTATTATTTATTTTAAATATAAATATAGTGGAGTAAATAATGGGTAATTTTGTGTAGTTTTTTTTTAATGAGCTTAGAACATGATCAAACCTATTGGGTATTGTTAGCCACATCATTCTACACTTCAAACCTAAAAATATGACCTTTCTTCCCTGTTTCGACTTTTTTTATTTACAATAAACTGTGAAAATTTAATTTTTTTTTTAAATCGTGTTCTTTTATATTTTCCCTGTAATATATTCTTACCTAATATATTATAATATAATATTATCGGGGATAATACCACAAGTGGTTAAAAATTTCCGACAATTTTTCACGAATGCGTGTTTTCTTATAATTGTAATGTCCTCATTTGTAGAGAAAACACGCATGAGTGGAAAATTATGTGGTTAATTTTTAAGCACGAATGGCATTTAGGAGGAATATTCCACGAATCAAATACAGGGAAACTAAGCTTTATTAATTGAATATTAAATACATACCTAATTTCAAGTTCAGAAATTTGAATTTTGTAACAAATTGAACACAAATTGAATAATAATATACTAATAAAATTATTTGTCTATATATTGAAAAGTACTTAATATAAATCTAAATATTCAATTTTAATTATTGATTGTATAATAAAAGGTACAGTTCTGATAATTATTAACCACATTGTTGTTTTACGACGACGTAGAAAATGCCGTCAGACCACTACTTGTACTTGTGCTGGGTGATGCTGCTACAGGGGCTGGATGCACGTGCTGTTAAGGTGGTTCTTTTCCAGGTTCCCTCATTTTTTCAATAATTTTTTTGTGGTGATCTAGATCCATTTGCAAATAACTTGATAGGGATTTCGCATTCGAATGACCTGTAATTTTTATCAACTTTTGCTCCGACAGTCCGCTTTTGGCCAGCTTGGACACGGTAGTAGCTCTGAGAGAATGGTTGGTAATTTTTTTGTGGTATTGAGGCCTGATTTCTGTGCTTGTTTTTTTGTCCGAGTTGAAATCTCGTTTTCTCCTACTGGTCTGTTTTTGAACCATTTTCCGGAAATTTTCCAATGGGGGTTTTTTCCTTTTATCTTTAAATAATTCTTACTGGGCAAAAGCTGGGACTTTTCTCGTTTCTTACCAACCACTTCGAATCGGCGAGTTTTCGGCCACCACCTTGACATGTTTTAAAAAAAACAGGTTTGTATTGAATTCTACCTGTTTTTCCTCCGAAGTTGTCAATTTCTTCTTTGAAAAAAGTTGTTTCGGCTCTTGCTCCTTCTCCTCCTCTCCAGGCTAATAGGACAACAGAAAAAAACACTTCTTTTGTAAACCCTCTGGAGATGATTCATCACAAGCTTCGATTAAATTTTTTAATTCATTGTATGTTAAAAAAACCGCCGTTCTCTGCGTTTGCCTTCAATACCTTGCAAATGTCTCCTTTTGGCATTTTTTGCGTCTCGGGCTGATTTGAATTCGATCTGCTCGAAGGGATTTATTTTAATTTTGTATTCATTGAAATACCTTTCCATCAATAATTTCGCCGTCACATTCCAAATAATTTTTACTGTGCCTTCTTTATATTCCTCCCCGTTCATTTTTCGCATATTGTAGGCCCAGCTTTTCAAAATCATTGCTAGTTGGGATACTGGAGTATCTTGGTCAAACGTATAGTTTTTTCATCGCAGAATGACATAAACTGTCTCCAGATGCTCTTCTTGGATTTAACGGTGTTTCTTGGTTCGCTTCCAATTTTATTTTCATCAATATCCTCTTCTTGAACTAGCCCAAAGCAATTATTCATATTGACAACTTTTCAAAAATGTTTGAAAGATACTTAAAAAAAATCAGTTTCTAGGAACTCTAGCGTCTCTCAAAAGCAGGTTTCATATTGTCAAGATTTCATTTTTTGGTTAGGTATGTAACCACACCTAATCAGGTAAGTGGAAACACCATGTTTCCTAGACGACGTGGTATTTCTGCTATAATTTTTCGAAAACACCACCAGTCTTACGGGAAAATGTGTACATGAGTGGAATATTCACCATAGTAATATACGTGCAAACACTGGTTTAGTCCTGCACTTCATAACGCGTCGCTCTGGTACAAAACACCGGCCGCTTCATATTCGCCGTTGAGAATAACCAAAGTTTTAAATTTCGCGCACTTTAAAAAATCGTAGCACCTAAAGTATGAAAGCTACACTAACGATTTTGCTACTAAAAACTTTTTTGATATTTTGTCTACATTTTATTCGCTGCATGTTATATAAAATTTCCAAAAACAAAAATTTTTTTCGATTAGTGAAACTTGTTTACATAATTTCTAAAGTTTTAAGTTCATCGATGTTCTAGCCATATTTAAAATAAATAATAGCTATCATGTTTTACATGGGAAGAAGCGCCAAAATGTCTGCTTAAGTCAAAAAAAAAATCGTCTCGATAGCTTAATTAGGTAAGAAGTTATACGAGGAGAAACTTAAAAAAACACAATTTTTAAAAAAAATTATAATTTTTCCAGTTTTTTGTAAATAAAAAAAGTCGAGACCGCAAAAAAAGTAATATTTTGCGATTTAGTATGTACAATGATCTATTTAATAAAATGAGGTATATATTGGTGTGATCTAACGCAAAAAAAAATCGAGAATGAAGGGACTTTTGCCCCGTTTTTTACTCCACTATATGTTATTTTAATATCTAAACCATTTTGAGAGCTAGAATTACTTATATGGCATATATTTGTTTTTCGTTTGATGTTAGGATAAATCAGACCGATTGCTTTTTTATGTAACTTTTTTGCAGAATTTCATCAATTAGATTTATTCAATGTCCTTTATTTATTGCGATTTGTTTGATGATGTTGAACTTCGTCTAAAAATTAGTTTTAATTAAAGGCAGTGCGATTAGTCTATAAATCGCACTACGAAAAACAAAAGAGTTGTGCTTGGTAATATCCGTATGTGAAAGTTTATGAAATACAGTTTATTGTTTATTGTTTTTAACGTTTAAATCTAGAAAATGTATAATTTTATTACCTGTATGAAAGTTATTAACATATTCAAGAAATATATTTAATCATCATCATCAGTCATCACAAACATATCTATGTCAATAAACAAAGCGCCAATGTTGGATTTTCAAGAAATAGCTGTTCACTCGCCATTCTGAAAATAAAAGTTAACTTGTGCTGTACACTGTGTCCCAGATTGCTTGTAATCACAGGGTTTCTCGGAAACCAGCAGAGATATAACTTTGCGGTTTTCGCGACCCTGTGTCACTTTTTCGAGAAACTTTGAATGCCGCAAACAGAATTGTGCCACATCGTTTCGTTCCCGAGATACAGGGTGAAATAGAGATTTTGCGCTTTTGGGGGTGGTATCATATTTCGGACACCCTATCAGATAGAGAAAAGGTAAAAACTGCTATGGATAGATATTTTTACGAAGAATCCAGTGTTGTAGTCGCACAAATTTTTAGACAATCAGTTTTTGAGATATAGCCCAAACTTAGTATTTTTTAAATGGGACACCCTGTATTTTTTATTCCAAAAAATTCGCCTTTTTTTTCTGTTTAAAATGATGTTTCACACTATGCACATTTGACGTAAACTAAACCTTATAAACGCTATATTAAAAGAAAAACGTAAGTTGGCCATGGAAATATGGGTAGATATTAAAAGTGTCCTGAAGCAAAATTAAACAACATAAAAAATTAATAACCATTTTTTACTATGAAGTAAATAAACTTAATAATCTTGATAAACTTAATCACAATACTAAACAAATTCTACATAACTAGAAAAACTGTTCAAAATGGCCGCCCCCCTCACGAACACATAATTGGCACACAGTGCGAATTCTTCTTAGAGCATTCATCATTATTATAGATCTAAATGCCTGAATGGTTGCATTTTGCAGCTGCTCCATCGTATTGACTGGATTCAGGTAAATTTTGTTTTTTAAGTAAGACCAAACGAAAAAATCTAATATTGAGAGGTCTGGCGACCTAGCAGGCCACCTTACTGGTCCATTTGTACCAATCCAGCGATCGTGAAAATTTTCAAATAGAAATGGCCTTATAATTTGCGCATTGTGGGTAGGAGCACCGTCCTGCTGAAAGTAAATATTGTGCAGATTTGCTAGCGGCAAGTTATCCAATAAATCCGGTAGTATTTGATTTAAAATTGCTAGATATCTATCTGCTGTTAAATTATTATTGTAAATATGGAATGTAATCTTTGTTCCCAATATAAAACAAGCGACGCTAAACCCAAACCTTCCTTGCTGCTGACGTTCTCTTGTTAAAAATTGGTTTTCCGTATACCAGTGCCTATTATTATGCCTGTTAAAAATACCACTACAACTTATATAGGCTTCGTCGGACCATATAACCTTGCTACCGAAGTCAGGGTCATTTTGGGTTTTTTGAAGATACCAGTTACAAAAATTTAGACGCCTTTCTGCATCTCCAGGATGCAATTGTTGTACTACATTTACTTTATAAGGCTTATATTTATGTTTTCTTAATATCCTTTGCGTTTGTGATTTTGACACCCCCACTGTTTCCTGAATATGCTTACATGAATTCGCGTGATTGGCCTGAATACTTGCTAATACAACAATCTCATTGTTCTCGTGATTTCGTTTATTATATGTTTTAGCCCTGTGCTTTGAAAATGATCCATCATTAATTAAATTTAATTTAATTCGGCGAAAAATTGCCTTGTGTGGCTGAGGCCTTTCTGGATATCTACGATATAAAAAAAGCTTTTGGAAATAGTCCATAACTCAAAGTGGAATTGAAAAAAAAATTTGAAAGCAGGTTCATAATAATTTAAGCGCTTGGTGCTTAAATTATTATGAACCTGTTAAAATATAAATCAGATGCTTGATCACTGTTTTCATGACATTCAATAAAACAAACCATCATATCATACTTATGACTATTTTCAAAATTATTCATTTCTTCTTAATATCTATTAATTTACCTGTTAGAATTATTGGTAACTCGTATGATAAGAGGATAAACACGGCAATATTTGATATATTTAAGAAACAAATAGTTTTGATTTTTGTTTCCATGCCAGATTTCCATGGCCAACTTAATTTTTTCTTTTAATATTGCGTTTATAAGGCTTAGTTTACGTCAAAAGTGCATAGTGTGATACATCATTTTAAAGAGAAAAAAAAGGCAAATTTTTTGGAACCAAAAAATACAGGGTGTCCCATTTAAAAAATACTAAGTTTGGGCTATATCTCAAAAACGGTTTGTCTAAAAAAAAATTTCGACTACAGCACTGGACTCTACGTAAAAATATCTATCCATAGCAGTTTTTACCTTTTCTTTATCTGACAGGGTGTCCGAAATATGATACCACCCCCAAAAGCGCAAAATTTCTATTTCACTCTGTATCTCGGGAACGAAACAATCTGGCACAATTCTGTTTGCGGCATTCAAAGTTTCTCGAAAAATTGACACAGAGTCGCGAAAAGCGCAAAGTTCTATCTCTGCTGGTTACCGAGAAACCCTGTGATTACAAGCAATCTGGGACACAGTGTACAGTTAACAAGCTAATTTTAGGCTGAATGCAATATAAAAATATACAAGCGTATATTCAAAATTTCAAATTAAAAATTGCTTTATTGTTTTTAAAGAACAAATTCTCGTTGACAAAGCAGTAATTTAATTGTAACAAAAGTTAGAAAATATCAAAAATAAATTGAAAATATAAACAATATAACTTAAAATAAAGCTTACATCTAGTTAATCTATTAACATCAAGCAAAATCAAAAAGTGTACCAGTCAAAGAAGATTAAATATTAAGTATATAAATTAACAAGCAACAAAAGAATAACAAAAACAACAAATAGTAAAACTAATTAAAATTATCGTCAAGGCTTTAGTAAGCCTTATTCAACAATAATTGTTTTACTTGTTTCCTAAATTTCTTCTCATTCTGAATTTCTCTCATACTTAAAGGTAAGTAATTGGAACAATAATATTATGTGTTTGTCGGGTCCGATGTTCCGTATTATATATGCTACTTTTATATTTTTTGTGAATAAGAGATGTGTATTCTAATATAAAAATGGATGTCAAGGTTAAACATTTTTGGGATAAAAACAACGATTTACACGACTCTCTAAAGTGAACTTTACACATATATCTTAGTGCTCTCTTTTGTGAACGAAATATAATATTAAACAAACCAAATGAGATTCTATTAAGGCAAAATAGGCCCTTCGAACAATACTTCCATTCGATTCGCTTGAGATAACTCTCATTGCGTAGCAATTTGAAGCTAATCTCCCACTCAGCTTTAAAAAGTGATATTTAAATTTTAATTTACTATCAACGTATAGCAACTTATTTACCTCTAGATGTTTAATCCAGTAACATTTCTCCCAATTCACACTTACAATTCAAAATACTCGATGACAGGTCCGCAAAAAGTGTGAATACGCCAGTTATATTGATATGCATTATGCCATTAATATAGAAGAAGGAATAGAAGGAGTCTCAAATGTTACACTTTGACAATGCCCATACAAATATGATTCACACCAACCCAACACCATACTTCTAAAGCCATAGATTTCAAGCTTTTTCAGCAGTATTTCGCGATCTACGCAGTCGAAGGCTTTTTATAAATCACAAAATACCGCAGCAGCAGCGTCTCCATCGATTAGTTTTAGATATAATTTTTCAAGGAATCAAAATATCACATCATGCATAGACATCATACGCTTCTTAATAACTTTTTCTACAATTTTTGATGGTGTTGGCAATAAGGCAATGGGTCTAAAGTTTGATGGGTCTTCCAAATCCCCACACTTAAAAATAGGAATAATAATAGCATGTTTAAGGCATGCTGGATAGATTCCTGCATAAAATAAATGGTTTATGGCAGAACCTTTTTTTTACGGACATCTGAAAAAATGTCTGTAATATCTTGTACGGTCCCAGGACAAAGATAGAATGAATCAGATACATTAACACTATTTAGAAAACTTATTCGATCAACGTTAGGGGAAGTTGTTACTGCGGACAAATTTGCAGTTGCTGAACAATAATCATTAGAACTTATGCTACTATTAAGAGGAACTTTGTTGTTATTTTTCACGAAGATCATTCACACTTCCCCAGATTTCCTTTTGTTTATTATTTGATTCAGACATTTTGTTTCCATAATGCAGGTCTTTTGCGGCGCTAATAGCATGTTTATAAATGTTATGGTACTTATTAAAATATGATATAAAACTAACATTATGTATATTTTCGAATATAATGAATCGGTCTCATGTTTTTGCAGAAATCCTTAGACCTTAACCTTAACCCATTGTTTTTTTTATCGTTATAATAGGAAATGCTAAGTTAAATAAATTGGACAAAACACAGTGAAAATAATAGTAAGGATCGCTTCCTGCGTAAAACTACAAGTAACTTAAGTTTTTTTATATAAAAAAACATTGCCTCATATCAATTTAGATCCCATAAATTTAGGCTTCTAATTTAATCAGAATTAAATTAACTAGTTTTTTTACCGCAACATTATGTTACAATGTTTTAATGACAAAGAGAAGTGTCTGTATGTAAAAATGGAAATATATACGATTTTTGACTTTAGGCTGCTGACCCCATAAAACGTTAACACTTAATTTATCGTTATTAAGTAAAATGTAGTTTTAAAATATATGTTCTTGTCTTTATTTATCATTTAGTAATATTTTTTTTTGTAACTTAGATTATTGATCTCATGGAATATCAAATTACTTCGAATCTGTGATTGTATTTTATATATGTACTTGTTGATTTGATAGTGAATGACAATATGTGTAATTTGATTCGTTTCTATTGATAGTGTTGTGTTGAACATATTCCTACCTCTTTCTTTTTACATGTTTATGAAGACAATAATACTATTTGTGAAATTAGGAAAACGACAATAAAATGCAGATATAGTATAAATATATTAAATAAATATATTTGAAAGCAAAATATTGTTTCATTTGTCCATACTTTTGTATTTTTTTTTATTCATATTCATTCAGTTGTATTGCTTTTTATAAATCATCAGAAATTTTACTTTCTTGGTATCTTATGAAGTATTGAAATCGTGGAAAAAACCTCCGAGAGATTTCTTCAGATCTTTACATTTCAGGGAACTTAGATGTCGAAAACATGATGTGTCTATTCCGTCGGTCTGTCTGTTCGCGGCATAGCTAACAACTACTCGATCGATATTACATATGGTGATGACCTGATAACATTTAGGTAAAAATCCATTGGGGCAAACCAAAATGGCGGCCTAGTGAAATGTTAAAAAAATTATGACTATAAAAGTGCTTATCCAATTTATCTCAAATTTTGCACAAAAATCAAGTATTATGTAGGAATTAACTGGTAAAATTATGGTACGAATCCAAGATGGCGGAACAAAATGGCGGTTAAATAAAATATTTAAACATTCAGCCTGAAAAAAACTACTTAATGAACCGATTTCAAATTGTATGCCACAACTAATTGTAGTATAGAGATCAACCGGTAAAGCTGTGGTATTAATTAAAGATGGCGAAACAAAATGACGTCCAAATAAAATTTTTATAATCTGAAAAAATCACCGCAGCGTCCCTAGATGCCAAAAAATATGTTTTATAAATTCCGTAGGTCCGTATGTTGGTTTATCTGTCTGTTTGTCAGTTCGCAACCTCAACAACATGTATAAGCCCTCGAAAAACCCCTGGATTTTCAGACAAAGCCGTTTCATCATGGCCATGTAGTGCCAGCTCGAATGCCCCACAAAATTTTACACAATCTATAATTTGGTTTAAAATATCACGATTTTTGGATGCATATTCATTAAAATCTCTAAGGGATTTTCTACCTTTTAACATTTTATTTCCTGTATATTTCCAACTCACACATGGATCATAAAAATAAAAAAAAAAACAAAAAACAGTATATAAATCAATTTTCATCGATTAAAAACGTCCGAAACAATATCGAGTCAGAATATCGACCGCACACCCTCTGAATAATTGAACTTCCGCATGCTGATGTGATGCAGCGACCGATCGATCGAATTATGACTATGAGAAGAGACCGGCTGATGACCCAAATCGCGATTTCATATTCTATTTGCTATCACGTTCGGCTGCCGCTCGGTAGCTGTGAAATCTTCGGGTACTTTCGTCAAGCTTTACGGTAATCAGGGCAATTCGGACTGCCCAGCCTAGCTTAGTATAGCCTATTTTATTTATTATGCCTAAGGAACGCAATGAGACCATTCAAACCGCCGCGCCCGGCTAATAGTGTAGCGTATTTAACTTTCCCCAAGGTTCGCGTTTTATTACAACTATTAGGAGGGACGGTCAAACCAATAATTTATTTTCTGAATTTTTTTTGGGGGGTCATTGACCAAATGACCCTATGGAAGAGTCGCCACTGCCATCTGACTTTGGGCTTAGCGATTGGATGGAAATAGCAGTTTCCGCTTGTGCAGTTCCACAAAAGAACCCCGAGAGCAAGTGATTCGGGCATCAGTTTTAAGAGATATAAGGCTAGCTATATATTTGATTTATATGTAATGTAATATAAAATACATCAACTATATTTTGTAATAGCTGGGTAAGGCTGCTTTGGGCGTCAACTTCAAAATGTCTGTATTTAAAGAATAAATAAAATATTACTTACTTTTTACTTTTTAACGATTTTTTTTGTGAAGTCTGTTTGTCTAAAAAATATTTTATTGTTCTAATATGTTCAGATTGAGGGAGAGTAAATTTTTGAGGGATTATCTAAACTAATAAATTTACACAAATAAGACAAAATTACATTATACTTCATATGTTTAATTCTTATTCAAACCATTACAAATTATTACAAAATCAGCAGAGGGCAAATAAATATTTTATACTTAAGGCACTTCAAATTTACATGGATTTAGGTTATTGACATTGAATGTTCAGTTCAATATGTACTTGGTAAACTGAAAATAGCATAACCTATAAATGCAATAAATAAGTTATTTATTATTAATGCTTGTTTGATCAATTGGACGGTTTAAAGATCCCAGTCTCAGTTTCCATATTATTAAATCAACCCCATTTAAAAATTATCACTTAATTTTAATTATTTCGGTTGCAAAAATACAGAGTGACAGGGTAATATCTACAAATATTATAACAGGTTAAAGTACAGGTAACTTACCAGATTAAGTATATATAAAGATACGTAACGCTAATATCAACACCATTACGAACATTTTATCAATCCTCACTAAACTCCCTTCACCGCAAGGAGTCTACATATTCTTTCTTTATAAATATCATGAACAGTAGCAGGTGACTCTTTAACAATTTTTCCTATATTTCTGTACGATCTGCCATCTTTCCACAAATCCATTATGATCTTTCAACTGCAAATGACATTTCACAATTTCTCTCTCTCATTTTTAATACTATTTTGAAAACTCACTGCAAAATGACTAGCAACAAGTGACAGATTATTAAGTATAGCCGAAAATTATTCTTTTGTTCTGAGTAAGCAACAGACAGCTTGATAAAATGCAGCTATTTATAACACATGGTTCTTTAGTGCAGTTCCTGAGTGTATGGAGACTTTTTTGACATTTTAATTTTTTTGCATTTCTATAAGAATAAAAACTTCAAAATAAAATGGTTCGTAGTGGTTTTTGATACTAATTCTCGTTGGTTATGTAAAAAATATTAATTTAAAGATGTTTTCTCATAACTCTAATTAATTATTTAAACATCACAGAAAAATGATGTAGGCAGCAAGTGGTGTATGGAGACTTTTTGGACTGATTGTATGTTTGAAGTAATAATTTACAGAAAAATAACTGCATATGGGTTTTGTTTTTTGCGAAATTTGTGTTCTGAAATAAGGGTCAGTAAATAATTATTTTTTTTTTAATTTCCCTGTTTTATAAACAAAAACCTTTTTTATAAAATTAATACAGTATTTAGTATTTTGCTTGAAATAACCCATTTTAATCTGATAAAATACTTGTAGTAATGAAACCTGTTAATTAAAGCACATGCTATATTTCACTATCCAAAGAGATGTGTACGCATTACTGTATTGGCTAAATGTCCCTAAAAAGTTTCAATATTGGCTTTACATGTATACTTGTTGGTAAACAGCGCCGTTCGTGGTCGTTGGTAAGTAGGTATTGGTAAATATTAAATAAATTAAAGCCATCCATGTTTCGGCTGGTCTCGTCTGGTATCGTGAATTCTCTGAATATTTCTCTGACTCATTGGAGTTGTTGCTCTTGGTGGTGATTTAGACGGTGGACTCAATGGTTCTGGTGTGGGAGGTCTGGGAGTTGGAGACCTATGATCTTCTTTCTACAGGAGTTATGTTTTGTAAATATTTAACATTGAAGCAAAATGTGGTAAACGATCAGAATTTAAGGTATCAAAGGGTTCCCAATAAATCAGACCAAAACAATGCGATATACTTTTCTTTTATTACGATTTTTTTTATTCAGCAAGGTTTCGGCAGTCGTTTATAAATTTTAAATTGTAAATAAAAAGGACAGAAATATGGAATGACACTACAAGTAGATGTTTTGTTTTTTTTTTGTGATAGGTTGAAAAAAATAAAATATTACATACATTCATTTAAATTCAAAAACAATAAACAAACGTAATTATAACTAATACACGTTATATGTATATTGTTATTATTAATAGGTAACCAAGAGAAAAGAAATAGAGACAAATCTTTTGTTTTTTTATATATCTTAAAGAAAAACATGTATTATTAATTTTTTTTTAGTTTAATAAAGGCACCAAAACATGTAATACATAAACAAATATTACCATACCTTTTTTTTTTTTGGGAGGTGTGCACCAGTTCAAAGCATACCTTTTGTTGTTCTAATTAGTATGTGGAGTCATATTTCGCTAATACCTATTTTTTTATATATATTTTTGTTATTTCTACACAAGAACCACTCTCTACAACGTACGAGTTTCAAACCAGCTGTAAACAGCGTATTGGAAGAATGTGATTTGGATATTTATTTTATAATTTGAACAGGTGAGACACCTGTGGTGTTTTTATGTAAATATTAAAACATTGGTGGGTTGTCAACTGTTTTGCGACTGAAAAATATACAAGTATTTGTTTTTTTGGTTTAAACAGTTTAACGCCAGATATCAGATCAGGATTTTATTTTCAGAGATTAATTTTATTTAGTTTATGTAATGTATTAAATTGTTTTTTTTTATTGGTAAGAAAGAAAAGGGAAAGTATGTTTTGATGTTAAATGTTGTATTAAATTAGATGTTTATAAAATGAAATTATGTTATCATAATCAGTTTTTTGATTAATATTTTTTGGAAAGTTGTGAATGTATAGCGTTTCCAAAATTAGTCTTTTGATACGATTTTCTTCAGTGTGTATTTAATCAAAACATATTTTCCTTTTTCTTTCTTATTAATAAAAAAAAAAACAATTTAATACATTACATAAAATAAACAAAATTAATCTCTGAAAATAAAATCCCGATCTGACATCTGGCGTTAAACTGTTTAAACCAAAAAAACAAATAGTTTTATATTTTTCAGTCGCAAAACAGTTGACAACCCACTAATGTTTTAATATTTAAATAAAAACACCACAGGTGTCTCACCTGTTCAAATTATAAAATAAATATCCAAATCATATTCGCTGTTTACAGCTAGTTTGAAACCCGTACATTGCAGAGAGTATTTCTTGTGTAGAAATAACAAAAATATATATAAAAAAAAAATAGGTATTAGCGAAATATGACTCCACATACTAATTAGAACACCAAAAGGTATTCTTTGAACTGGTGCACATCTCCCAAAAAAAAAATATTTGTTTATGTATTACATGTTTTGATGCCTTTATTAAACTAAAAAAAAATTAATAACACATCTTTCTCTTTAAGATATATAAAAAACAAAAGATTTGTCTCTGTTTCTTTTCTCTTGGTTACCTACTAATAATAACAATATACATATAACGTGTATTAGCTATAATTACGTTTGTTTTTGTTTTTTAATTTAAATGTATGTATGTAATATTTTATTTTTTTCAACCTATCACAAAAAAAAAACAAAACATCTACTTGTAGTGTCATTCCATATTTCTGTCCTTTGTATTTACAATTTAAAATTTATAAATAAAATTTATGTATTTTAGTCTGATGATGGTGGTAAACGACCGTTGCTGAATAAAAAAAAACGTAATAAAAGAAAAGTATATCACATTGTTTTGGTCTGATTTATTGGGAACCCTTTGATACCTTGAACAAAAAAGACCGGAAACTATACGATCAGAATTTAGATAATATTCAAAATTGGAAATTAAATTTAGATTGTTAATTTTTTTCATTTCATAATTAAAAACGATTACCTTTTGTAGAAATCGCTTACCTCTTTTTCTACTGCAACCAAACCCTCTTCTTTTTCAATTTTAATTATTGGTATGGATTCTATTGCTTCTGCTCTTGCATCTTCAAAATCTGCTTCTCTTTCTTCACTGGAAGACGCTTCTGCGACCACTTTTTCTTCATTAACTTTTTGTATTTCTTGTTTTTGATCCGTCATATTAGGGTCTCCTAAAATATTTATTTTTTTTATCAGGATAACATTTTATATAGACTAAGCATCTGGCAATGAAAACTGCTAATCGATGACTAGGTTTTTTTTCTAATATCTAAGGTTTAGACAAAATAAAACCAAAGACAAAATACTTTAAATAAACGAGCCATCCAATGTAAAATAAATTATCCCCTAATCATATATGGGCAACCCTCGGCCCCCGGGCCGGTTCCAGCTCTCCCCCAGCTCCAATCCGGCCCACGAGAGGTTCAGAACTTTCAAATAATGCGCAAAAAATTTAAAGATGTAGCACACATAGTTTATTTGTAATTACTGTCAACCAACCTAAAACTGTATTCTTTAAGTCATAAAGACTAAAATCGATAAATAATTTTATCGAGTTAGAAATAGTCGATAGAAAGAGACAAATAGATAAACAGATGACCTTGAAGCGCTCCGAGCGTGCGTCATGAATAACAGTCAGCTCTGAGCGGTCGCATCGCGTATTCGCGTACGATCGAGACTCTCGATTCGAGAGTATTCTAGTTGCTTATTGCGAGTAATATATAAACCACTCAGCGCGCGTAAAGTGGCAAACCTCTGTGTTTGTTGTGCAATGAAACAATTCCTGTTTTAAAAGAATACAATATGAAGCGGCATTACTCCAGCAAGCATTTCGCTCAATATTACGCTCAATTTATTTACGGACCAGTTAAGAAAGGATAAAATTAAAAAACTCATTACCGATTTAGGGAAACAGCAGCAAATGTTCCATTCACAAAGATCAAAACTAGACATTGTTGTTAAAGCTAGTTTTATAGTTAGTTCCAAAATAGCAAAAACATCGGAGTCATTTTCTGAGGGAGACTTTGTTAAAGAGTGCCTAATAGATGTTTGCAGAAGTTTTGTGCCCAGAAAAGAAAAAAAAGAGTTTAAAAAAGTAAGCTTATCGCGACGTACTGTTGTTCGACGTATAGATATGATTGCTAGTGATATCAAAAAAACATTGACTGTTAGATTGGCTAGTTTTCGAGTATTTTCGATTGGTTTGGACGAGAGTACCGATTTATCTGACACATCCCAGTTAGCTAGTTTATACGAGGTGTTGATAAAGATTTTGTAGTGACAGAAGAATTACTATGGCCACTACAAAGACCTTTGTGACCTAATAGATGGTTTTAATTTATTATAATTTTTTAGATCATTATAAAACACCGATTATAGTTTAACGATTTCGAAATTCTATTTAGGTAAAAACTTTGACAATTTCTAGTGTCAAGCAAGCTATTTTGAATTTTATATATAAATATGCAAACAATTATATTAAATTTTTGACATTTAACCATCTTAATTTTTTTAACATGATTGATATCTTTGTATATTTATTTATGCTTAAAATTATACGCATTGCTTTGTTTTGTAATATTTGTAATCTGTTTTTTAAATCTTCATTGGCATTATATAAAATTGTTGACCAGTACAGGTAATAGGGTAAAATTATTGTATTATGTATCATCTTTTTGGAAAAACAGTCAGATCTTTACTAGTTCTTTTTAAATAGTTTGTTTTTTGCGAAATTTTAAAAATTACTTTTTTTAAAATAAATGTCAAATGTTAAATTTGAATCAATTAAAATTCCTAAGTATTTAAAAGAAGCAACCATTTCTAGATTTTTATTATCAATTATAATATTTTTATTAATATTTAAATTATTATTTCCAAGTATTATATACTTGGGTTTTGATACATTTAATTTTAATTTATTTACTTTAAGCCAATTACATAAAAGTTTCAATTCAAAATTTAACTTATTTGTAATGTTATTAATATCCATTCCGTTTAAATATATTAAAGTATCATCAGCAAATAACTGAATTTTACAAGAATTTAAAATATTAGGCATGTCATTTATATACAAAACAAATAATAAAGGACCCAAAATACTTCCTTGTGGAACACTAATGTTGTTTGAGATCTTTTGAGAAAATTTGTTAATAATTTTAGATTTTTGTATTCTACTTTCCAAATAATTTTTTAGCCATTTAAAAACCGAAGCCCTAAAAACGATATTAATATAGTTTACATAACAATCTTTTCATGTCAATTGTTTCAAATGCACGTTTGAAATTTAAAAAAAAGAAGTTAGTATCATTAATTTCATTAGATCCCGCGGTCTTAACCTTAGAGGAAGAATAAAAATAGAGTTCATTATTTACATATTTAGCCACTACCAAGATTACCTCACAGTATAAGGTCGATCGTACGACGATGCCAAGCCTAGCCAGGAACACCAATGTTTGTACTAATTTATATTACGGTGAATATGTTTAAACATGATGCAATAAAATTTTCGTACAAAGAATAGTAATGTATTTCCAGTATTAGTTTCTAAGCAGTATAAAGAAATTACTTTTATTGCAAAATAGTAAAATACAAACTAAAATACCCAAAGTCTCAGACCAGATTTCACCAGTAACAAGAGTTTTAGTTAGCTATGGCAAACCCGATCGACAACTCCACGTATTAGACCATCCCACTTTCATTGATAAGGGATCCTTATAGTAAAAAAGTGTAATGGTCTACAGTAAACATTGGTACAGGGTCACGTGACCGGCGTGGCTTAAAAACCATTAGCGGGTCTGGAACTACAATAAATTTTAACATTAAAGAAATTAATTTGCTAAAAAATATTTTATTAGCGTCACTACTGCATGTATTTTAATGTATTATTGTGTATTTGGTGATATGGCTCAAATCTTCTAATTTTATGTTGCCTTACTTCAAGAATCAGCGTTCTAAAGGTGCGGTGACACTAGAAGAACATTATTTTTTTAAATATTTAATAAATAAGTTTTATTTACTTTATCTTGGACATTGCGAAACTAGGAGATTTAGTTGACCTAACTATGGTGCGGCAATGTGAGTTTGTAAAAAAATGGCCGTTTAAGTTTGGATTTTCTTTTAATGACTAAGTAAACAGCAAGATTTCCTTTTCCAGGAGACATGTCTAATGGAAGATACCTTATTCACTTATTTTGGGTCACATGACGTATTGACCAATCCGGTTCAGTATAATAGAACGTTTATTTCGTCGGGGGTCATATGAGAATCTTCAGAAGCAAAATGATACACAAAAAAGACTCTGAGGTGATTTTTTTGCCGATTACAATAGTTTTTCCTATCAGAGAATTAAAATAAAATTATAGAATATATCTGTACTATATTAAAATTGTCGAAGGGCGTCTCACGCTCAAAAAAACGTACTGAGACTTCGAAAATCACTAGATTTTGGATGAGATCTGGGGAAATAATAAAGTTTAGGATGAGTTCCTTATGCGGGAAGTGAAAACTCACGCTGTCGCTGGCATTCGTCAACAAATGGCCACGGCTTGGGCATGGACCATCCCCACTTCTTGTTTTATCGAAAACATTGGTCGCAGGGTTGGGCGTCGACGCGTCGACTTTTATTGTCGACCTCGACACGTCGACAATACGTCGACTATGCAGTAAACGTCGACAAACGTCAATGTCACAGACGTGGTTTTGAGGTTAGGTTTGTAATTAGAAGAGAAGTGATTGATTAATGAACGTTACAAGTGGTGGTTATTGTTTCTCTTTATCAGTTAATTGCAGTTCATTAAACTTTAAAAAATGAGTGGTAGAAAGTGTAATAAAAACTTTCAAGAACTAAAGTTTGATCTGGTAAAAGTAAATGGCAAACACGCCGCAAAATGTAGGCCATGTACAAATATTATAAAAAATACCGGTGCCGGAAGATTGCAAGGCCACAGGTGAGTAAAGTAAAATAGGGAATGAAGTGGCTGTGTACACGTAATATATAATCGAATTTCTTAAGGCTGAAAATGGTTATACATATTATATATGTCATATAAATAACAATAGTGATAGTCAGTCAGTTGGTCGTTAGAACAGGGCTGGTCACTCTGGTCAGTCAGACCCAAAGTATGTAAAAAAATAAATTACCTGCTAAGAATTCGTTAAACCTTTTTTACAAATTTTAATAAGTTGATCGATAGCTCAGCGGTAAGTATATCGGAGTTAGGTCACAAAGGTCCCTGGTTCAATCCCGGCACAAGTCAAAATTTTTTTTTATTTTTTTTTTGCTGACTGACGGGCGTTGTTCCGTGGACGTGAGCAGCGTTGAGAACGAGAACTAAATCTCTCCGATTTGCCTCAAATTTGGAGGGTAGTTGTATTTCGGTCCCCTGATTTCGAAAATAATATAAAAAAAAATTGTGGCCCCTAGGGGCCGAATTTTTTTGAAACGTTGGAGCTATAAAATTTTTGTTCTGACAATTCTGAGTTATTTTCACTCTTATATAAAACCCCTTAGCGATTTTTTGTAGGGCCCCTAGAAATGCCCCTAGGGGCCAATTTTTTTTTCAAAATTGCCGAAAAAAGGCGGAAGGAGTTTGAAATCTCGATATCGGTATGGGGTGGTTCGGCCAACTTTTAAATGCGATGTTTTTACCGTATACGAGGTTGGCCCTTGAGAGGCGCCCCTAGGGGCTGGGATTGTAAAAATTAAGTTAGCGCTCTCATATTCGAGGGTTAGATGGGCGGGGTGGATGCGAAAAAAAAAGTTTTATGACTTTTTTTTTTCATGCGCGCGTTTTCGGATTGCGCATGCGTAAACCTTTTTCGCTCTGGAAGGTAGACGCGTGGAGGTTTTTTTTTTAAATTTGTTGTTTTTTGCTGACTGACGGGCGTTGACTGACCGCGGTTTTAAGCTGCTCTCAACTACCCTAATCATCTGCCAAAAAACTGGCCTTAAGAAATTCGTTGCGTTTTTTATGCGCTGGCTCTCCGTAGTCTCCGTCTAATAGGGGTTTATTAGAGCGTCTAGAAATACTATTTTTCCACTCTCGGCTAGGGTTACCAAATTTTTCACGGTCTAACGGAGGACTTCTCTGACAACGTCATCAAAAATTTACCTTTTATACAGAAACCAGTGTAAGGACAAGGAGTACTTAGTTCTAGAAGATGGCTCTCTTACTCCAGCTGGTGCAATTGTGGATTCTAATCTATTGAATGAAAGCTGCTCTGAAAATCTGTCCGAAAATATTTCAAATAATTTGGAAGATGTAATTGAAATAAGTTCGGGCACGACTCCAAAGTCTCCAAAAAGAAACTTGTTTACGACATTAACGCCTAATAAAAAACCTAAATTAGTCGCTTCTAATATAGAATCAGAATCTTCAGCTACGTCCGAAAATTATGTCAACAATCTAGAGCTTCTAGAAGTTATTGACACTGATAGTACCTCTCCTAACTTTACCGCATCTGGAAAAAATAGTCGGTTGCTTAAAAAATCGAAAAAAATTACGGATTACGTTGATATTTTGAAAGAGATGGAGGAAGAAAAAATAGATCTAGCATTCTCTAAATTTATGTTTGGATGTAACCTACCTTTCAGGGTTATTGAATCACCCCTATTTAAAAACTTTATAAAAACAATACGTCCTGCATATGTGGATAAAATACCAGGACGTAAAAAACTCAGCACAACACTTTTAGAAAAATGCTATGGAGAGTGTATCGATAGTACCCGCAAAAAGGTACACTCAGATTCGGTTATTTTGTGTGATGGTTGGAAGAATTCATCAAGCAACACCAAGACTGTGGTTACTATGTTGCATTCAACAGATGGTGAAACCGGATTTATTGATGCATGGGATTTAACAACTGAATCGGAAACTGCAGAAAAACTTGCAGAAATAATTATAAAATCTAGAGAAATTGTCAAAGAAAAATACAACGTTGACGTGTACGCTGTTGTTTCCGATAATGCTAGTGCGATGGTTAAAATGGGGTCTCTTTTAAAACATTGCATGTGGCACAGTACATGCAGTAGTCATACAGGTAATCTTTTGGCAAAGGACATCCTAGATAAAGAGTTAGTTGACAACGTTGTTGTTGTACTTAAGGAATTCAAGCAACCTGATTTTGAAAAGATGATTATATCGAAAGGGGGGCGAAGAATTAAACTTCCTGCTGAGACGCGCTGGTGCTCATATCGTGATGCATTCAAGAGTCTCATACAAAACCTATCTTACATGAAACAAATTTCAGCAGCTACAAGGAAAAAGATTAAGCCTAAAGTTACCGAATTAATCTTCAATGACGACTTTATTGACGATGTCCAAAAAAATTTAGATATACAGAATCCAATTTGCAACCTTGTCAATACCTGTCAGAATGCTGATACGTCGCTAGCAGATGCTGTAAACCTTTGGTTAAATTTGGAAGTGCCAGAAGTTTTCGCAAACAAACTAAAAAACCGGCAAGGCATGGCGCTAAACGTTTATGCATTAACTGCATATTTTTTTCATCCAACATACGAGAATTCCAAACTAGAGTCTGTACATACTACAAAAATAAATGCATTCCTTTTTAAACATCTCGACAACAAAGGCATAGAAGAATGGGATAAATTCAATACAAGATCAGGATAGTATTTTTAAAATTATCTGTAGTTCTATTATTGTGAGTTATTAAAATTGTTGAAATGTATATCAGTACTCCTACTTAAACTTTTTCATTTTTTCTCGTGAAAATAACCACTAATATTTTTTTAGGCATATTTGCAACACTTTTTGAAAAAAAGGTAAACAAGCCGTTAGTGTTTTGGAGAATGGCCCAGATGGAGTGCCCAGTCTTAGGGAGCTTGGCTCTTAAGTTACTCAAAATTCCTGCATCTTCTGCGCAACTTGAGCGCTTGTTCTCAAACTGGGGATATATTCACACACCTCTTCGAAATAGACTATCATTCGAACATTCGAAAATGTTGGTCCACTTATATTTTACCCTCCAAAGTGAGAATACTGAAAGGAATGTTGATTACGATATTTCTGATTCTGATTGATTCAGCATTCCATTCACTTAGTGACGTAGAAGATTATGGATTTTTTATCAGATGTTTAGCTGTTTTTAGTAAATGTTTATTCTATGGTCTATGGTTTTGGTTTGGTAGTTTTAATATAACGTTTAACTTTAACTGTAGCTTTAATTTTTGTACCAAATTAATTGTCGACATTGTCGACACTGTCGACGTTGACGACGTCACTTAGTAAGTCGACGTCGACACCATAGTTGACGCGTCAACAATTAAATTGTCGACGTGACATTCTCGACGTCGCCCAACCCTGATTGGTCGATAGAATGTGAAAAATAGGGAAACATGTTGGCGTATACCCCTAACGTGATTTATGAATGAGTCGTGATCTCCACTTTAATTCTTACTCTAAGGTCTTAACCATTGGCAATTTAAAGCATTTTTGGATGAACTTTCTTCGGAACACGATGATATGACATACTATTGCGAAGTAAGGTGGCTAAACAAAGGTAAAATGCTAAAAAGATTTTATTACCTTAGACAAGAGATAGATGATTTTATGGAACCGAAAGAGAAAACATTGCCGCAAATTTGTGATCCCACACGGCTTTGTGACTTGGCATTCCTGGTAGACATCACTGGACACTTAAACGACTTGAACTTGAGGCTTAAGAAACAAGGGCAATTAAATCAGCTGTGTACAGTCATCTTAAAGCTTTCCAAAACAAAATTCGCTTGTGGGAAACACAAATGAAAAGTAAAAGCTGTTTTCATTTTTTAACATTATCCAGTCACGAAAACATTGAATATGGTCGCTATGCTGAAGAATTGAAACTACTGTCAGAGCAATTCACTGATCGGTTTTCCGATTTTAAGAATATGGATAGCACTTTCAATATTTTTGCCTTGTAACTGTAATGTGGAAGATGCTGCGCTTCTCGTACGAATGGAGTTAATCGAGCTGCTTCAAGAAGAGTCATATTTGATATGTGGAACTAACCGAATTTTACAGAACATATCTTTTCGAAGAAAAGTACCCAGTGTGAATGAAAATGAAAATTATTAAAAATAAGCATCGTATTCGGCTTACAGATGTTAATTTAGAAAACACTTTGCGGCTATGTACTAGTGATATTGACCCCAATATCGAGCATCTTGTTTCTCAGCTTCAAACTCAAGACTCTCATTAATTTTAATTTGATTTTTGTATTGAAAATACTATTGGAATCACTTTTATGCAAATTTAACACTGCCTGTCGTAACCTCGACACCGAAACTGCGATAACGTGTTCAGTAAAATAATACGTATAGATTATGAGTGCGGACGCACTAAATGAATAAATAAGATAACATTATAATATGAGGTCATCAGATTGCCCATGCATAGATGAACAATTATTATATAGAAATAAAATATTCGATTGTTTTGTGTATGTATTATAAAGTTTTCTTTAGTGCTTTTTTATATTTTTATGTTTGTTAAATGACTCTTAAGATCACTAAGAAAAACTATTATAAAATCGTAAGTTCGACTCGGCTAGCTGATGTTTTAGAGCAACTTAATAAGATTATAATTTTAATGTAAAATACTCCGGCTAATTGAACTTAGCAAACGTTGCAAAAGTTTGTTTTATAATTTGGCTATGGGCGCCAGAGCTATAGAAGCTCGAAGAAGAAATATATACAGATATAAAATAAAGGAAGAGAGCAACTTAAAATAATTAGATTTAGATATTTAGTAAAAAATAAAGATAAAATATATGCTAATGGCATGTGAAAGTAGCGTCCCTCAATTTAAATTCAAGATGGTGTTTAGCGGGTTAGGGACATAAATCAAACCTTAGTTTTTTAAAAATTGGCCGACGTTTCGACGATTTATTTGTCTTCTTCAAGGCTGAAAGAGATCATTTTTTTTTATTACAATATGGCCGCTCATAGGATACAAATAAAAATTTAATAAAGTATCACAAGGCTAACAACACTAACTGAATATTTTTAAATTAATCTAAAAAAACAATGTTTGTTTTAGTCTTAGGAAATATAATTATTCGATACTAAAGAGTTATTATTTTTTATTTTTAAATAGATTTTTTCTTAAATATAAACCATATACATATGGAAAACAAATAAATACGAACAAAAAGGGAACCACAACAACATAAAAAGATAAATTAAATAACAATAATAAAAGGAAACCCAGGGTTCATAAGAATTGTTATTTGTGACACTTCACTTACCTAATTCCTTAGAATTAGAGGCTCACGTAAAAAATACAACTAATATAATTATACTTCTCCATAGAACACAAATGGTGATTACCACTACAATATATTAAAACACAAGGTGGCAAACAAGTAAAAGAACAAAGGACATTTAGCAGGTCTCGGAGCTTTAAAAGATTCAAAAAGGATTATTCAGAAAAACAAAAAACGCAAATAAACAACTCCGGAACCCACTGCAGCAAAACAACGACTAATGGTTTGGTTTATAAATTAATATTTCTTATCAGTCCGTACAAATAAGAAAGGACAATTATTAGGGCAATGGTTTGTTTACTAGGGCATGTCAAGAAGTACTTTCTCTATAGCGATTCAAAATATGGTTATATTGCACACTTAAGCCTAGTATTAGCCAGTTTGGTTATGAATGAATTGTTTATGGAGATATCAAATAAATTACCTTTTGACTTACCCTTAATAAAATTATTTGTCGATGATACAATCCTCTCTTGCCCATCTAATAAAGTAAATTACCTGTTACAGTATTTTAATAGCTTTCACCATAAATTAAAATTTACAATGGAAATGGAAAGTGACAAATGTATACCATTCCTTGATGTTATTGTTCAACGCAACCTCGATGGAACGCTACTAACAAACTGGTATACAAAACCAACCTCCTCGGGTAGAGTGGTTAACTACCTCTCATCACATGCCATGTCCCATAAAATAGCTACCATAAAAAATTTGTTATATAGATCTTTTAAACTAAGCAGCCCACAGTATCATAGTTCAAACATTGAGAAAATTAAGAGCATATTAAAAAATAATCACTACCCTACAACGTTAGTAAACAGGGTAATTAACAACTATAATATCACTAGCCAAGTAAAGAGCGACAAATGGACACTAAAATACTTCAAATTTCCATACATTAATTCATTGTCGGAAAGGATTCAATGTAATATTCGGGAAAAGGATCAAAATTGTAATTTAGCATTTTATAATTTAAGAACAACAAATGTACTGTTTTCGAAACTAAAGGACCCAATACCACTTGATTTGAGCTCAAATTTGGTTTATAAAATTCCATGTCATAATTGTGATAAATGTTACATAGGCATTACGAGGCAATATTTAAGGACTAGGTTATACCAGCACAAGTACGACTGTAGAGTGATAAACATCAATAAAAAAGAAAAAACTGCATTATCGGAACATCACTTTTCTACAGGCCACAATTTTAATTTTCAAGGTACCACCGTACTAGACAGAGAAAAACACTATATTAAAAGAAATATCAGTGAAATGATACACATACAATTAAATAATTCGGTGAATCACAGAACTGATACTCAAGGCTTAAGTGTGCAATATAACCATATTTTGAATCGTTATAGAGAAAGTACTTCTTGACATGCCCTAGTAAACAAACCATTGCCTTAATTGTCCCTTTTTTATTTGTACAGACTGATAAGAAATATTAATTTATAAACCAAACCATTAGTCGTCGTGGGTTCCGGAGTTGTTTATTTGCGTTTTTTGTTTTTCTGAATAATCCTTTTTGAATGTTTTTTAAAACTCCGAGACCTGCTAAATGTCCTTTGTTCTTTTACTTGTTTGCCACCTTGTGTTTTAATGTATTGCAGTGGTAATCATCATTTGTGTTCTATGGAGAAGTATAATTATATTAGTTGTATTTTTTACGTGAGCCTCTAATTCTAAGGAATTAGGTAAGTGAAATGTCACAAATAATAATACTTATGAACCCTGGTTTTCCTTTTATTTGTCTTTTTATGTTGTTGTGGTTACCTTTTTGTTCGTATTTATTTGTTTTCCATATGTATATGGTTTATATTTAAGAAAAAATCTATTTAAAAATAAAAAATAATAACTCTTTAGTATCGAATAATTATATTTCCTAAGACTAAAACAAACATTGTTTTTTTAGATTAATTTAAAAATATTCAGTTAGTGTTGTTAGCCTTGTGATACTTTATTAAATTTTTGTTTGTATCCTATGAGCGGCCATACTGTTATAAAAAAAAAGATCTCTTTCAGCCTTGTCGAAACGTCGGCCAATTTTTAAAAAACTGAGGTTTGATTTATGTCCCTAACCCGCTAAACACCATCTTGAATATATGCTAATGTGACCTAAATTAAATAAATGAAAAACAAAATCACGTAACTACCAATTTATTTTTCCTAGGACTGTGTTTTTTTTTCGAATATTGTTTTCAATTTTTACAATATAAGTACCTGACATACGTCAGCTTATAAATTTCCACATATATAGATTAATAACAATTTAGAAGTGGAAGTGAAATTAAATTTCTATTACAATTGAAATGATTATATTTTATATTTTGGAAAAGATTTGGTTATTTATTTTTTCTCAATATATGCATAAAAATCAATTAATTATTAAATTAAGGTTATAAAGTACATTTTATCATAAAATTAATTTAAAATATTCAAACTATTAAATTTAACAAAGATAATAAATTACGATTTAAGTCAGCAAGGATAAGAAAATCATATAGATCTAAAGAAATTAAATGGGTTAAATAAATTTAGTTGGTAATTAGATATTTTTAATATTTTTTAAGCAGCTGATCCTTTATCAGTATGATTGAATTTTATTTATGTGAAAATCTTTGTGAACAAACAAACAATGAAACTCAATTATTTGTTCGGTTGTTGACTATCAATTAGTTAAGCAGCTGATCTTTTATCAGTTTGATTTAATTTAATTAGTTGATAATATGAAGTTCTTTTCGAACAAACAAACAATAAAACTCAATTATGTGTTCGGATGTTGAATATTAATTAGTAAAGCAGCTGATCTTAAATCAGTTTGATTCAATTTAATTAGTTGATATTATGAAGTTCTTTTTGAACAAACAAACAATGAAACTCAATTTTATGATCGGCTGATATTTGACCTTATGCAAAATTTCTAAAATGACAACATGACTCTAGATAATTCTAGACACATTTAAGCAAATTTTTTTTAAGTATAAAAAATTAATCATAAATAGTTAAGTTATTATAAATTCAAATTAAGATAGAATAAGAGAAATTTTAAATCAAAAAGTCCAATTTGATATTAGAGGAAAATTACAATAGAAAAGAAAATCAAAATTTCAGTTCCATAATCCCAATAAATTTACCATGAAATAAAATGCCACAATCTTAAATTTAAATTAGTGAAATATCAATGGTATTACTCACTAATATGATACCTTGATTTAATATACACTCACATATATTATAAGAAAGAAAAATTTTATACCTAATTAAGATAAATGTAAATGTCCAAAAATCTTTAAGAAATTAATATTTTAGTACAAATAATAATTTTTACAAGTAAATATACCAATGCCACATAGACAATATTTATACACAGTGTAAGTATTAATTTATACCTACATTAAATTTGATATATTTAAATCAAGAAGATATGTTTAAATTCTACGTAAATCGAGACGAAAATTTTTTTATATATATTTTTTTTCAATAATTTATAATTTATACCATTTATATATTTTTTGAAGATAATTATTAATTAATAAAAAGAAGGAATTGAAGACTGAAGAGAGGTTTCGGTATGTAGTTTTCAAATAAGCAATAAGTAATTCCTAATGAATTAATGCATGGCCACTACATCAATCCAAACAAGCGAAAATAAGAAAATTATAAATCACTTATCTTTTTAACATATGTCCGGGAGTATATCCTTGCTATGGCGTCCTTCCTTGTAGACTACCCAAGTCCAAAACAGGAACAATGACACCCTGGAACTGGCCACACAGCACTTGTCCAGAAAAATGACCACACGGTACTAAAGAAGAACTTCTTCCTCCAGGAATTGAGAAGATTTACCACAAAACAGTTACCATTAAATTTTCCTCGCCCAGGAATCACTTTTAATTTGAATTATGCAATAAATTCTTCATTTTATTGATTATTTACTTTTAATATCCATTTTCCAATTAAAACAATTGAAAGTGGTAGGGAAAAAAGTGTAGAGAAGAGGAAAAATGTTAAAAGAAAAAAAAAACCTGAAACAAAATGGCGAAATGAGTCAACATATTCACAATGCAAAAAAATGTAATTTTTCTTGCCAGAAAACACTCAAAATTAAGTTACCAGATGTTATGGCTTAAGAAAGCAGTAATCCATTACTGAATTGAGATTTTATTGGATTTAATCCAGCATCTAGGCTGACTAAGTTAAAATATTAACTAAATTCCAACTAACTTATCTCATGTTTGCTTTCAACAATAGAAATTTTGCAAAAGAGGCTCGAAACGACTGACCCACTCGCTTTTATGGAATCGGACTATTTTTGGCAGTTAAGATTTTTAATAATGAAAAACCCAATTAATAAATAATATTTGATCAATCTAAAACTCAGGAAATTTTCTCAATACAACTATCTATGTGATACACCTAATAAAGAATCAATTAGGGACCATTTTATAATAATATTCATGAAATTGAAAATCATATGTATAAATTTTATTTTAAATGTGGCGGACGAAATCTGAATCTAGAAATTTCCTTCGAACGTGTTTTACAAAGCGAGAATTTGCGATCTGTTGATTCGGGATAGATATAATAACTTCGGTGCCATGCGTGCGGTACTTAATAGTCCAAGCAATTGTTAATCCAGTAAAATTGTGATTTGATGCTATTAATTAGAAAATTGTTAATATTATTTAGTTTAAATTGAATTTTGAACCAAACATTGTAACGAACGGAAAAGTTTGTTACAGTATGTGTGTAACCAAATTCTCAGTCTTATATTAAAATAAGGTAAATACGGATTGCCAATGCATAGAACAACAAATTTTAGTAAAAACAAAATAGTTCATAGTTTTGTGCTGGGTACAATAAAATTTTGAATCTTTTTAGAATAAGGCAGCCATCATTAAATACTTACGGAAATGCACGAATTTACGATTGCAGCCGATTTCAAAACTATTTTTTTATGTATGTTATATTTGAACCGATTTTTACCACAAATTGTTTATTTAACTTTAACTTACCAAAACGTCCTAGCTTTTCGATTCATATCTTATTATGTAACTTATCAATGCTAAAGAAATTATCTAAATATTAAGTTTTAAGGCCATAGGCAAAGGAATTGCTCACACGTATGTATATTAATCTAACATCTAAAAGTAAATGGAATCAGAATTTAATCACATCCAATGTTTTTTGAAAACATTGGGACAGGGAGAAGGCCTACAAATTAAGAAGACATATAGGGAGGTCTATAATTTTTGACATAATTACAATACACATTTAACCCATCTTTAATAATAATATAAATGTCACAAACTCTGATAGAACAAAATTTAAAAAATTGGGAATGGAACGATTTATATCTTTTAATATATCGGGTGTTTTATACGGCTATACCATTTGATTTCAGGTCCTCTCTCCTGAAATTTTTTCCATTTTCCATTCAAATGTAAAATATAAAAAAAGATGCCGTTTGTATCGAAAATTTAAATGGAAAAAATGGGACATGCAATGTATACCTATAGATGAAAAATTTTAATAAAAACAAATATTTGAGCGAGGGTGATTACCATTGTTGTGTGTACATTAGAAATCTTTAACAACTTTTTTTGTTGACAAAGGAAAGTTAGATATATTAGATTTAGGCCGATTTTTACAATAACAACTACTTTTGTAAAATTTAACAGAATTTATTTAGTAGTAAAATAGGCACCGTCTTTTAAAATTAATAAAAAAGTGTCATTTTGGGTATAATAAATTAAAATTGTCAAGAGCTTTCGGTCAAACTAGACCATTATCAGGACTGACACTGTAAGTGACAAAACAAATAATAATAAGTAAAAACTCATATGCAGACTAATATACGACCTTTCACAAAAGTACGTATTACTGTGAAAATATAGAAATATTATTTTATTGAGGTTTGTAGCAAATGTGAAGTTTTTTTATGGTGGTTATGGACCTATTAGGTAGATAATTTAGGCCGTTGCGTTGAACCGAAAAAAAATAGGTTTAATATAAAGAATTAACCTGTGTGTTAATAAGTGCATTAGGGCTCTTCTGAGAATTTTTATTTATTTCTAAATCCTTATAAGGGTTAAGTTTTAAACCTTTTGAGTTGATGTTGTGTAAAATTTTGCTGTTTTTTGAAGGAGAAAACTGGTGTTTATTAAACTTAATGAAAACGGCAGAAGTGGGTGGTCTATTGAGGTGTTTTTTAATTTTGACCTCTAGGTCTACAAGTCATGCCGACATATATGATATATCACAAGAATTAAAGCTAAGTTTATAACCTCCACTTTTGTTGGTGGTCTTTGTTATTGACTAAAAGCGTAGTTGTTTTAAACACGACCTTGGCTATATGGCTACAGCCTTTTAAGATGTTAGCTATCTTTTCAGATCATGATACTAGATAAGGAAATGACAAATATTTATTGGGTTTTTTAAAGGTTCAGTGGGAAAAGCTTGGCGTTTCAGTTTTTTAAAATTTATTTTATTTACTATTTTATCTACGAGATAAGGACTGTATCGGTTATTAATTGCGATTTGCTTAATAATAATAATAGATATCATAAATATCACTATGGAATGAAGACAATTTAAACAAAAAGAATGATTTGAGCTTTCATAAATGATAAGCAGTATGTGTAGGTTTTCTGTATACTTAAAAATCCAATCTGCTAGTAAGCTTGGTAATTTTGACATCCAATAAATTTATTGAATTCTAGGACTCTAAATCGATGGTAAATTTTATATTGGGATGTACAGTGTCACCAGTGGTAAAGTCCGCAACATATGGGAATTTTTTTTATTTTCATCTAGGTAAAATTTGACTATTACATACGTTTTTTTAATAGATTTTATTAATCTTTTTTTATATAATATGAAATATAAGCAATTTATTAAATATTACAGTATTTTAATATCCAAGCTTAAGTTTCTAGATTGCCACGTTTTTTTTTTATAGATTTTAATAATATTTTTTATATATGAAATATAAGCAATTTAATAATATTACAGTATTTTAATCCCTAAGTTTTCAGTTTCTAGATTGCTCAGTTTTTTATTTGTATTATAATCTTTTTTTTTATATATTATAAAATAAGGGTAGTGTCTAGATTATCACGTTTTTTTATAGATTTTAATAATATTTTTGTATATAATATGAAATACAACCAATTTATTAATAATACAATATTTTAACACCCAAGCTTAAGTTTCTAAATTGCCACGATTTTTTGTATAGATTTTAATAATATATTTTTTTGTAAATATAAAATATAAACATTATATATTATACGTATTAGTTTAATTTGATCCATTTCTTCACCCATCTGATAATAAAATGCACCTATTTAATAATCATAAAAGATTATAACCTTTAAAAAAATAAAAGACAGAATAAAACATTATAATTTAAAAGTCGTGTCAGGTATTTTCAATGCGTAAGATACTTGCGTAAGGTGCAAGATCTGTGAATTTTTCTATCTATTTTTGTTAATTTGATTTTTTTATGTTCGATTATGCTATTATAATTAAAAAAAAAATAAAATTTTGAATTTGTATGACTTTTTTATTCACTACTACCTACTTATTTGTTACATACATCCCAAAATTACGCCCTCAGCCAAGCAAAGGTTGCCCATACCTATCCTAAATAGATCCCAACTTTGTATTGTATTCTGTATACTGTCGAGATTTATCAAGACATTTCCGTTTAGCACAACGACGCCCGGGGGAGACGCTGTTTGGCCTCGCATAATTTCCAGAGTTGCCAGTCTACGACGTACTGCCTCCGGTAGGCTGGATAAATTCGTTAATAGGGAAGCATATATTTTGTATTGTATTATATATTGTTGCGCGTTCTAATTAAACTGCGACACTTAATGCGGTTAATTTATTTGTATTTTATAGACTGTTTATTCGAAGTGTAGTTGGACTTTGGTAAATGAATATGTTTGTTTGCATTAAGTTAATTAATGCTTAGCTTATATAAAATTGAAATAACTTTATATAAAAATTGTCGCAGCTGTTAAACAATGTATTATGTTATATCGTGCAAAATTTAAATATGTGTAACGCTTCCTCAGTAAATAGTACCTAAATTTTTGTTATTTGGTTCTACTAGAATAAGCTTCAAGCCTCTGCCCTAAGACTATTAAGACTGTTTATTATATAGTGTAATCTAATGTTTCGGTTTTTGAATTGTTTGAAGCTTACCTTCTCCATCAACTCTAATGTCTTGAGGAGATATTCGATTATCCAACTCAGTATTACTCTTCTTGCGCCCTGATCGGCTATCAATCGAACCTTCTGGTGACATAATTCTATTCAACTCATCGCAGCTACCTCTACTTTCTGAATCTCCCGATGAAAGTCCCTCTCTATCGTCAGGTTCATCTGCCACTGCTGGGCTCTTGTCTTCTTTTGCATCCATCTCAAACCTTAATCGCATAGAGGAGACGTGTTTTTTGGATGGCGATCTGGTTTGAGGTTCAAATGGACCTGGACTTGGCGATGTCGGTTTAGCTTTCTGGTATTCGGATTTTAGAAGTTCTATTAAATTAGAAGGCGCTAAAATTAATTCAGTAGCATCCGTATTTTCGGGTGGCAATGGAGACCTTGAAATAGGCGGATCTGGACTGGGTGATGCCAATGGAACCTTCTCGTCTTTTGATAGATTAGGTACTGCTTTCTGTCCTATTTCAGTAACGGTTGTTAATGGAGACATTTTTGAAGCCTCCAACAGAGGTAAAGTTAATGGTGGTGAAGCTTTAGGCGAACGAGTTCCTTGATCATCTAATTGAAAACAAAATTACCGTACATTGAAATATCTTATAGAATAAAAAGTTATGCACAATATGACTACTGCTACTTAAACAACTTTATCTACGGTAAATATCTATTTACCAGGAATATTCAAAATCGTTTTCGCTTTGTTATGAAACTGGTTCAGTGAACCAGATGAAGAAGTTGTTTCCGACTTCTTCAGACTTGCTACTGGAGAATTTTGTGTACTCTCCAAGTTTATTAAATCTGGTTCTTCTTTCGACGTTAGTTTCCGCTGCTCTTGATAAGTCGTAGAAATCGGAGACTGTGGAGGAATAATTGATATGGTGGGAGATAGGACAGAGCGTTTTTGGTTCTTTGGTTCAACGATGGTAACGTTGGGGCTGATGCTAACACGGCTGGTTGTAGCTACAATTTTAATGATAATTGTTATGTTCTTTATTATCTAATTATTGTTTTTATATAAACTGCAGTTTTTTGTTTAGTATATTAATACTATTTTACTTTACTTATAAAAAATTATTTATTATTATTTCATTATTTTTAGTTCTGTTTATAAAAAAATTCAAGTTGTAAGGCCTAAACTTTGGTTAAAATTTTGGATGTCCCTATTAAAATAAATAAGAAATTTTGCCAGAATCACAGTATTAATATTATATAAAATGTGCCACTGATACACATTTATAGAAAATTAACAATACACATTGTCAAAACTTAAAATGATAAGTAAATTTGAACTTCGTTCCATTAAAAACCCCTAAAACCATATGAAACACCATATTACCATACACACTTTTTTCCCTGATGATATGGTAAACGCAATTTATATTGCGTTCGTCGCTCGCGTAAACATGTAAATCATGTTAGAAATGGCTATATAGCGAGTTAAAAATGGCGCTATATTGCCATTTCTAACGTGTTTTTAATATGCTTTTTGTGGGAGCACTCCGTCCACATCCTGAATATTCCCTGAAAATTTCATCCAAACTGGTAAAACCATCGTGGAGTAATCGTTCTACAGGGTAACCCATTTTCGGTACTTTTCCGGGGTATCTCCCTTATTTTTGAACATATATTTATTAGGGATAATGTGTACTTCGCAAAAATATATAATTTATGAAGTTATTTTAAAAAGCAAGCTCAAAATTCGATATTTTCTCAAATTTTCTTTTGTGTCTAGTTAGTAGGCTATGGCTAATTTGTTTGGAACAAAAGGCAAAATGTCAAAAACTTCAAATTTATCAAAAATTAATGATCATATGGGTATGTCCTGGTAATATTTTGGTAAAAATCGAAAATGGCGAAACAAAATGGCGGCGTAGTGAAATTATAAAAAAAATATTATGAAAAAAACTGCTAATTTATTTCAAATTTTGCATAAACATCAAGTATTATCTTGACATCAACTGGTAAAATTTTGATACGAATCCAAAATAATAAAATATTTAAAAATTCGGCCTGAAAAAACTACTTAATGGATTGATTTCAAATTGTGTGCCATAACTAATTGTGGTATAGGGCTCAACTAGTAAAACTGTGTTACTAATTCAAGATGGCGGAACAAAATTGCGACAAAATAAAACTTTTGTAATCGTGAAGAAAATCACCCTCTCAGGATTTACATATCCTCATTCACGTTTTAGCGTCCCTAGATGCCAAAAAACATGTTTTATCAATTCAGTATGTGCGTCAGTTCGCGGCAACAACGATTGGTATAATAAAATGTACAATTGTACATAGAGCCATCTATGTTTAGGAGGATGAACTACAGATACTCAACCTAAAACCTAAAGCCAAACATTATCTGGCTTGTTCCATGAAATTCTATCGCGCAAAAACACAAACGACGCTATCTGAACATTCTGGAAAGAACTCGAGAAATCACAATCCGTATATAAGCCGTGTTCGATTGAGTTCAGTCGTTCAGTGTTTAGTCAGTTATGAGTCAGTTGCGATAGAGTTTCGAGTTAAGTTGCGCGCTTATTGTTAAAACACTTAACAGTACTTATTATAATTTATTTCGGATACAGTTTTTAACATGTCTCTTTCAAAACCAAGTGGAAGTAAGAGGAAACTTGTAGATGAGCATCGTATCTTTCAAGGAAAATGGGAATTAGAGTTTTTTTGCTGTGAAGTGAAAGAAAAAATTATTTGTTTGATTTGTAATAGTACAGTCGGTGTCCCAAAATTATATAATATAAAACGTCACTATGATATTCATAAAACTATGTTTGTCCCGGGAGCGTGAAGGCATTTCAAAATATACCCTTGTCCCGGAATACTGTCGCTGAAAGAGTTACTGAGTTGGCTGCCAATATAAGTGATCAGATAAAAACAAAATCAGACCCTTTCATTGCATTTTCTATTGCCTGTGACGAAAATACGGATGTGTGTGGTGTGGCGCAACTCGCTGTTTTTCTTCGTGCGGTTGATACAGATATCAATGTGTATGAAGCATTACTGGAATTAGTACCATTGCATGATAGAACAACTGGGAAGGATATTTTCAATGCTGTTTATGGACTTCTGCAAAAGTACAATTTAGATTTGTCAAAACTGTGTTCCGTTGCAACAGACAGAGCTCCTTCAATGACTGGAGTAAAAAATGGCTTCGTTAAAATATTACAGATAAAGATCAGAGAAACGCGCAGTGACAAACCAGATTTTCATCATATTCATTGTATAATCAACCAAGAAGTTTTATGCTCAAAAGTGATCAAGTTGGAAAGTGTTTTACGACAAAAAGTTTATTTTCATCATATTCAGTTTTAATAAGATTTTTTATTGTATAATCAGCAACTTGATTATGATTTTTACTTTGACAAAAAAGTGGCGTGCCATTTTTTAATAAAATAAAATAAAATCCCCTTTTAAAATATGTAAAAATGAAAAAAATTTGTTTTTTTTAAACTTCATAAGGTCACGAGGACTTAATCAGCGACAGTTTTCTGCATTTTTACGTGATTTAGAAAGTGAGTACACTGGTTTACCATATTATGCAGAGGTGCGATGGCTTTCGTGTTCTATGGTACTCGACCGGTTTTGGAAACTCAAAAAAGAAATACGCGTTTTCATGGAAACAAAAGGAGAAGATGTCAGCTTATTATGAGATGTACTTTTTTTACAAGATCTTTCATTTATGGTAGATATCACAAAATACTTGTAGGACTTAAATACGAAATTGCAAGGACCACGTCAAGTTATTACAGATATGCATGATCATGTGAAAGCTTTCAAGTGTAAGATGATGTGGGAAAAACAGTTAGCAGAGAATAATCTGTCACATTTTCTGACTTGTAAGGTATATCAGGAAAGCACAAGTGTCCCAATATCATACCAAATATATTCAGAGAAAATGAGAAGCCTTCTGGCAGAATTTGAGAAGCGTTTTAGACCCAAGAAAACAATTTTTCTCTATTTACTGCTCTTTTCACTGTCGATATTGATAAAGTTCCCCCTCACTTGCCAATGGAAGTAATTGAGATTCAGTGTCAGACCCATTTAAAACAAAAATTTGATAGTGTTTGTACATTCGAATTTTATAAGTTCTTGCCTGCTCAATACCAAGAAACGAGAAAATTTGCCTGTAAAATCCTGTCAATGTTTGGAAGTACCTATAAGTGTGAACAACTATTTTCTTTGATGAAAGGAAACAAATCTCCCGCAATATCGCGATTGACGGACGCACACTTGGACGCAGTTTTAAAAGTTATTTCCGCCGATAAATTTGCGCCACAAGTAGACAACTTAATTAACAAAAGATGTCAAATATCTGGCAAAAGAATTTAATGTTTGTAGTTTCTTGTAATGTCCTTTTTATTGGAAATTTAACAGACTTGTCCTATAATAGTACTTTTTCTCAAGTTTTCAGTAGCTTGTCTTCTTTAAGATAAGGTTTTGCGGCCCACCTAGTCGATGGTCTTCATGCTTTTGGCCCACCAGTGACTTTGGGTTTGACGTGGCATGCTTTTCGTTGACAATTACGTTAATATTTTAGAGTGGTGTATTATTTGGGGTTAGGATCCAGTAAAAAAACAAAAGACTTTTTTTAAATTGTCGACGTTTTGAAACTTTATTTTTGCATCCTCAGGACACATATAGATTCTATATCCTGCAAAACCCATTATTTACAGCCATTGGACCGCAGATATTTCGCAGATATTAAGTTTCTAAATGGTTCTCGTTAACGATCCTCTTCTTTTTATGTTAGAGTGGTGTATATATAGATTGTATATCCTGCATGATTAGGGTTCTAAATGGTTTTTGGTAACGGTCCTCTTGTGTTTATGTTAGAGTGGTTTATTATTTGGGGTTAAGATCCAGTAAAAAAAGCAAAAGTTTTTTTTAATTTGTTGACGTTTCACAACTTTATTGTTGCATCCTCAGGACACATAAATTTTATATCCTGCATGATACCCATATTATTAGTCTTTATCTACTCCGCTGGTTCGCAGATATTTCCCAGATATGTTCGATCTTCGATCGATGTTGTTATGTTAGAGTGGAGTATTATTTAGAGAGAGAGAGAGAGAATTTAGTATAAAGGCGCGTCGACATCTAAGGTCATTTGGCGCCTAATCCTAGTGATACACTTTTTTGTTCAGACGTAACATATAGGGGGAATGGAAGGGTGCGCGGAAAGGGGACCAGAATCACCCTTCAAGGATGGGGGAAGGAATTTTACGTCTGGGAAATGTCAGCCAGACGGGCCCTACAATTTATCGAGGAGTCCCCTCCACCTGAGAGGTATGTGATGGCGGGGAGTGTGAATTTACCCCCAAACTACCACGGGAACATCCGGTTCCCCCCGGCCTGGTTACCGGCGTGAATGGCAGCGTGGAAAGTGAAATTCATTTTACACTCTTCCCTGTTGGATTTTTAACCACTAATATTAGCTGCAGACTTGAAAAGTCGTGCACCCACCTAGGATTCGAACCCAGGACCTGCGACACCAACTCCGGTGTAAACCTAAAGCTTTACGCTCTCGGCCACCGGCTCGCCTGAGTATTATTTAGGGTTAGGAAATATCTGCGGACCAATGGAATAAATAAAGACTAATACGGGTTTTATGCAGAATATAAAATCTATAGATGCACCCAGTAAACTGGCTAAACGTCGGCAATTTAAAAAAGGGTTTTTTTTTTTTACTCGATCCTAACCCCAAATAATACACCACCCTAACATAACAACAAGAGGACAGGATGGGTTTCAATTTAAGATGGCGAAATAAAATGACGGCCAAATACAATTTTTAAACAATCAACGTGAAAAAATCTTTTTAGACTGATTTTAAATTTTCTAGAAAAATTATAAAGTCAAGTGTGGCATAGGTAGAAAGGAAATGGTAAACCTTTTGGTAGGAATCCAATATCATGGAACAAAATGGTGCCCAATAAAAATGAAGAGACAGTATATGTAACACATATATACTGTGACTATGAACTGAATTAACTTTGATCACTGTTCCGTCCCTACGGAATAGTATTTATTATTTTTTTATATATATATATATATATATATATATATAATTTTAGTTAACTTTAAATTTATTTGAGCAATACTTTTAAATTGTCTAACTTATATTCCCCTCTTTTTTTTAACCATTTCCTCTATCCTTTTCTAAGTTGTTAAGCAAGCAGAAAAATAGAATGAAGGAAGGGATACGCCCACAAGAACCATAAGGGTTCTCTCTCTGTATCGAACGTTCGACACGTTATGATCGTCGTTCCAAAAAAATATATATTAACTATTAATAAGTGTATTAAACTCTGTATATGTAACGGCTAATTAAACTATTATTAATCAAATATAAACCGGTACCGGTAACGCGAGTGAACGCACCAAGCCGCAAGGCACAGGATTTTTATGGAAGAAGAACATTGAATCAGCTCAAGGTAACAACTAGTCCACATTTTATTTCCTTATCATTAATTATCCCTAAGCCCTTATATTAGTTTTCTTTTTGGATGCCAGGGTTTTAAAAAAATATAGCTTTATGAAAAGTTGTATTAGTTTTCAAGGTATTTAAACTGCAATGTCTTACTCTTTTAATTTAATTATAATCAGTTACATATGAGTACCACTGCATTTGTTTGGTAACATAAATACATTCGTTTTAGAGACATATGCGTTCAACCCCTTCCCCCGCCACGATAAGAAATCGTTAGTATATGTGGATCTTAAAAGACTTACCAAAGGGAGAATTATCATCTTTTATTAGATTAACTATTTCTTGTCCTGTATAATCGGGCAATACGAATGGACTAACAGATCTGGAGGAGTCTGGACTTTTTGATGCCATTTTTCTAACTTCGTTCATTGCTTTTTGCAAGTTTTGTTGCTTTTTAAATGAATCTCTGCTGTGACAACGCCCAATCTGAGACCTAAAATGATATTTTATTAAAAGCATTATTTTTTCTACAGCGTAGTAATTTTAACCTGTCCACATTTTAATCTGCTATACAAATTTAGAAATTTACTAAGATATCAAAATAATTTAAAAAACAAATTCTATGTTACCAAGATTTTTGTAACGTTAGAAGTATATTAAAAAGTCTTTTTTAAAGATATATAAACGTAATTTGTGTTTTTGCTTCTCTCGTAATTGTAAATCATAAAAACGTCGATGCTCCGACATATTTTGAAGAAGTTTATTTTCAATGGACAACAGCGATGTATGCGAAAGTCTCTCCTGCCCCGTTGAATTTCTCACGAAATTTTGTATACGTTTAGGTGTCGAAAACTTGCGTTCTGCTGATGAACTTGTGGCCGGTATTGTCAATATTAATTCACACAATTTCGACACTTCGGTGTAGGCATCTTCCAGCTCCTTGTCTTTTAAAAATTGCATTAGTTCCTTAGCGTTATTTTTTGCGCTAATGTCATCAGTTTCGTAAATCACTTTTAGTTCAGATCGCAGTAACACTCGGTCGAAGAACTGGCCATAATGAAGAAGAAGAGATTTAAACGCATCTTCTGGAAAAGTTTTTCCTTTAAATGCATCAAAATTGCAGAGCTCGAGGAATTTAAAATCATTTAAACCGTTAAATTTATAGTTTATTTCTTGCTGAATTTGATAGATTATTTCATAAAAGAGGCGTCTGTATGACTTGAACATCTTCCACCTTGTCTGTTTGAAGACGCTTGGCTTGTGGCTCTAAATTTAACGTCATCGTTTTCCCCCAAAATAGGTCAAAGTCATCTCTTTTTTGGCAAAAAGAAATATCATTTGTTTTAGTTTGTACTAGGTCCTAACACTGGAACCTGTGGTGGAAGATAGATCAAAATCCAAGAGTTCTAACCACACTACACCACAACTTGTTACGTTCTGCACGCGCGTTTCGCTAACCAAGTTAGCATCATCAGCAGATGATATAAACTAAAGTAACTTATCCTAACCGAGACTATTTATAGGTACATGTGGTCACACTTGGTTGCACCTGAGTGCACCGTTGTCAAGTAAACAATAGAGGGGACTATAGGGAATAGGCCCTCTGTCTTTATTTAGTGCTTTCTTACCACATTTAACTATTTCTATACTCTTAAATGCATCCAATAATCTATTATTAGATACATTTTTAATCAACTTAAGATTATTTATTCCTATTCGGTGATTGTTTTCCAAAGCATGTTGGGCAACGCTTGACTTTTCTGTTCTTGCGTATCTTAAATGTGCCATGTGTTCTTTAAAACGAATGTTTATGGAGCGTTTAGTTTGCCCAACGTATTTTAGATCACAGTCATATTTTCAGAAATATTTTGTCAAATAATTAAAATTAAAATCTCGTTTCAAACAGTCCAAAAACCCCCTCGAAATTAAATCATTCTGGATTCGATTCGACGTTCCGCGAAAAACGCTAGACTGCCCTAAATGATTTTTTTAAGCAATCATCATATTTAGCCATTAAACTAAGTAAATCTTGAAAATTTCCTCTATTTGAAGAAACCCTTGTTTCGTCATGACCTTTAAATCCCAATTCGTGCTGTCCGAGAAAACAAATAAAATCGATAAGTCTTAATTTTTGCCTATTTTTATCGACTAGTTCATTGTGTTGGCGGTGACTAATTTCCAACTGTTTATTAAGGGCGTGTTCAATTCTGGTTTTGCCGAAGACTTTTTCTTTTATGACGGCCTACAAATGCGCTTTGGACATAATGTGTCTTTTTACCGCTTTATGGAAATTGTTTAACTCGGAAAAACTAGTTTTATTCCAGAGACCTTTTTCATTTTCAAAAAGTAAACATGGCCAACAAAATAATTTACTTATATTTTCACACCCTGTTAGCCATTTAAATTATTCGTATTGTTTTTCCGGATAAAAATGTCTAATACAGTTTTTCATTTTTGTGGTTAAACTTTTCATAGGCGGTTTTGCCCTTCCTTTGGAAATTATTTGAAGCTTATCAACGAAGTTTAATGTTGAAAATCCCTTTATTATTAAGACAGACACCACACATTCATACACACTCTTCTTACTAAATTCTCCAACATTTTCAACGTTATTACCGACAGCCGAAGTTGACGGTATTTGCATATCCACGTCTGTATTATTGTCTTCCATATCGCACCATGCACGACGCGACGTACGTATCACAGAACACACGGATAGCCGTTCAAACAAAGAACCTACTCCTACGATAGCTTCCTCCACCACTTAAAGCACGCGACTGAAATGCAAAAATTGCAAACAGCCGGTGGAAAGTTCAATAACCTCTGGCTCGATTCACAGGAAATCAAGCATACAGGACTTGGCTGCGGAGAAGCTAGCAGCGCGCGTAGGTTCTATTCGATATTCTATTGTGGCTGGGTCGGAGTCAAACTAAATTAATGGTTTCATATTTCAAAAATGACATTTTAGAAGACGTTTTGTAATTTTTTTGGGGGAAGCACTGCTTTCCTTGGTTCCATGGACTGCACGCCCCTGGTCTGCATGTTCCGGCATAGTTAAAAAACTACTTACCCGATTGATTTCAAATTTTGCTCAAAAAATTAAGGGACATATGAGGGTGAGCCGTTAACATTTTGGTAAAAATCCAATACGGCAAAACAAAATGGCAGCCTAGTGAAATGTTAAAAAAAATATTACTAAAAAACGACTTATCTAATGTAACTCAAACTGCACAAAAATTAAGTATTATGTAAAAATCCACTGGTAAAATTTTAATACGAATCCAAGATGGCAGAGTAAAATGGCGTCTTAATAAAATATTTAAAAATTCAGCCTGAAAAAACTATTTCATGGACTGATTTCAAATTGTTTGCAATAACTAATTGTGGTATAGAAATCAACTAGTAAAACTGTGGTACCAATTCAAGATGGCGAAACAAAATGGCGGTCAAATAAAATATTTTGTAAGAGTGAAAAAAATCATCCTCTCACCTTGTTTGCGTCCTTAGATGCCAAAAATATTTTCATCAATTCCGTCGGTCAGTCTGTCTGTCGGTCAGTCTGTCTGTCTGTCAGTTCAAGGCAAGGTATAGCTTAAAAACTACTTATTCGAGCGATTTCAAATTTTAGTCAAAAATTAAAGGTCATACGGGGGATAACATGGGAATATTTTGGTAAAAATCCAATATGCCGGACAAGATAGCGACCTACTGAAATGTTTGTAATTGTTACTAAAAAACTAATTATCCAATTTCCTGAAATTTTGCACAAAAAATTACATCGGAATGAACTGGTAACATTTTGGTATGAATATAAGAAAGCAAAACGAAAAAGGGCAGTCTAATAAAATATTTAAAAATCGGCCCGAAAAAACCACTCATTAGTTTAATTTCAAATTTTGTGCAAATATTTTTTAAAAAATCGACGTAAAAAATCTTTTTCAACTGGCTTTAAATTTTGCAGAAAAATTAAATTTGATATAAGGACAAACTGGTACGAATTTAACAGCATGTAACAAAATGGCGGTGTTGTGTCAATGTAAAAACTACTTTTTGAATTTATCTTAAATTATGCCCAAAAATCAAGTGTGACATAGGTAGAAATTGGTAAAATATTGGTAGCAATCCAATATTTGAAAATATATTATATATGTGTTACTAAATGATTATGTACAGGGTATACGAATTTCGATGGTTTTGCGGGGTATCTCCCTTATTACTAAAGATAGAGAGATGCAGTTTTCGCAACACTTGTGAAACCAAAGAAGCTACAAACAAATTTTTCCTAGCCCTCTTCGTTTTTGAGATACAGGGTGAAATTGAAAATTTTGCGTTTTTGGGTACCCCTCGTATCTCGATGGCCTGGTGACTTACCGAAAAGGTGAAAACTAAATTCGATAGAGTTTTTTGCGTAGGATACTGTGTCGTAGTCAGTTTTTGGTTAGCTACTATCGTTTTCGAGGTATAGACTAAAGTTGGGTTTTTTTTAAATGGGATACCCTGTATATTTTTTAATATTTGGTTTCAGCTCATTTTTAGCTTCTCAAAAATATATAACACTTGATATTTATTTCAATCCGGTATCGACAATTAAGTCGATTTAAAGAAATTTTACTCTGTTTTTCTAGTAGGCTATGAAAATTGTGTGTTTCTAAATCTGAATTATCAGTACCAAAATTTGTTATAATATCATTATTAAACAATAAATTTGTTAACAAAGATTCATACTATTTAATTTTTACGCTAGGGAAACACACTGACATCTAAGAAATCTACTAAAAACACATATTATAAACTAAAAATATATACATATTACGATAATTTAATTATTTTCTAATGTTGACAATAAAATTGTATTCTGTCAAATACTTACTATTGACTAAATTAGAAAAAAGGCTATGCATGGTGTAGAAATTTCAGATACTGTTTTGATTGCAACGGCAGCTAAAACATTAATCGCTTCAGTTTTCCGATTTTCTTTGCAATATGATTTTGGTCGCGGTACTTTCAATGATTCGTGATAGATCAGATTTACTTTTATTCTTGAAAATGTTCTCATATCGGGCTGTCTTCGTTCTGGGTATCTATAAGGAATAAATGCTTATTCACAGATATATAGAGTATAGAACGAAATATTCAAAATAAATTAAATTGAATTATTTTATTATATAGGGCGATGTAAAAGATGTTTTTTCTTATCACTTATCAACAAAACTACTATTCTACTTTTTAAATATTTTAATTATAATTAATTTTATTGGAAATTTAGTGACATCGTATCTTTCATGTTACAGACTTGCTGCAATAATACGCTTTTTTATTACAAGCAAATTTTAGACACAATTGTAGCCTATTAGGAACGATAGGCATAATTTGAAATATTAATATTATTATTCTGAAAAAAAATCACAAAACTAAAGTTTTATTATTATCTATACTTTTGTTTCTCAAAAATACTGAGAGACCTTCTACATCGTCTATCACTAGTTCCGAAAAGCCCTGGTTTAAGAAGCGAAGTTATTTTGTTTACTTAGTATTACTCCTGTCACTTATCGGATTAGATACATCTCTGACGCTTCATCCGGATTTTCCTGGCACTGTATAAAAGAAACAAGCATGTCATATTTCTCCAAGTTTTCGAAATTCGCAGCCATTTGATATTTAATAAATGGACAAAGGCAATATTTGATTAAAATACTTTAACAATGACAAATGTCAATTAGTTTCTACAATGGCTCAACAGAATCTATATATTCTTTTGTTTAATCAAATCATTGCCGCCTTATTTAATTTAAAACAGATCTTGGGTATTTCTAAGGGATAAATTAAACAACACAATTGCCAATATAACATTAGAAAAGTATTAAATCCAACGTCATTTGTTGTAAATAAAACATTTTTTAGTGTATAATAGGTATATATTTTTTTCTTAGATTTCCTAAGTATTTGTGTTAGTTGTGTTGTCCAGGGTAAATACTTAATAGTAGGTATGTATCTTTGTTTATTGATTTATTGTTTAATTATGATATTATAACAAAATTTGGTACAGATAATTCAGATTTAGAAAATTAACACACAATTTTCATGGCCTACTAGAAAAACAGATTAAATTTTCTTTAAATTGACTTTATTGTCGGTACCGGATTGAAATAAATATCAAGTGTTATATATTTTTGAGAAGCTAAAAATGAACGGAAACCAAATATTAAATAATATACAGGGTATCCCATTTAAAAAAACCCAACTTTAATCTATACCTCGAAAACGATAGTATCTAACCGAAAACTGACTACGCCACTGGATTCTTCGCAAAGAACTCTATCGATGTTAGTTTTCACCTTTTCGGTAAGTTGTCAGGCCATCGAGATACGAGGGGTACCTGAAACGCAATTTCACCCTGTATCTCAAAAACGAAAAGGGCTAGGAAAAATTTGTTTGTGGCTTCTTTGGTTTCACAAAAAAGTAGCACAGTGTTGCGAAAACCGCATCTCTCTATCTTCAGAAATAAAGGAGATACCCCGCAAAACCATCGAAATTCGGATACCCTGTACTGCATGTAAAAGGAAAAATTCATAATGCGGGGGAAGTTCCGGATAAAGGAAATTTACAGTTTTTTTTTTAAATTTGACACATTATAAATGTTTGTAAATGTAACGGGTTTGATACCTTCATCTTTAAAAATACGCGATTAAATGGAGAACCCATCTTTAATAAGATAAATATGGTGAAAAGAGGAACACAATCTTTGTCATACACATTAGCTCGTAATTTCTCAATTTTTTTCATTATTTTTTTAAAAATAAAGGCATTAAGAGACCAACCTACTGAAAATAAAATTTACAGGGTGTGTCATTTAAAAAATGCAAGTTAAATTTACATCTTTGAAAAATGACAGTTTTTTTATATCTAGTTAATGTATCTAATCATGGAATTTGTTTTTTTGAATCATTTTGACATCCTGAAAAACAAAAATTTATTAGCGAGTACTCGCGGCCTCGTTCGCTTATGGCGAACAGGAATAAGACGTAAAGAGGTACTTAAATTGCCTTATTTAAATATCTCTTTTTTGGTTGCATTTTTTCTCAAAATTTTTGTTTATAAATTATTTCCGATTTTATGGAACACCCTGTAAACATTTTTAAAAATATGTAGAAAATAAAATACAATATACCTGTTCAATCGTTTTTATGATAAAACTAATCGATTTTTAAATAAAAAATATTGTAATAAAAAGAGTCGGTTACTTCCCCTTAAAATTGGATTTTTGAAAAAAACCTTCTTATCGAACCTCAACATCCTATAATCAACCTGTATGCCAGAATTCAGCTGTTTACGTCAAACGGTTTGAGTAGAATCGTGATGATTCAGTGTTTTTTGAAAAATTTTTACATTTTAAACCTTCATCCTACAAAAGTGTAAATACGATTGACCGGCTCTTGTAAGACACCCTGCATGTACACAGTGATCCCACATATTATACGCAATTGCAATGTCATACAGCTATTCCTGACGATTACAAACATACCATACTTACAACATATGTCTTTAAAAACCTAAGAGAAAATTATCGAAAACTCTGCCATAAGATAAAATGTTAGAGGGAAGAAGAAAAGCAGTGGCGGTTCGTGGGTGAAAAAGTAAGTGCAAATGAAGCAAGAAAATATCGCAATAATTTTTTTCCAGAATTTTTTTTATATGTGGAAGGGGTAGAAAATTTGTTTACGATTTAATTAAATTTTGTATACTAAATCAATTCTCCTATCCTTCATAGCAGCAAATTTATTTATAACATCCTCATAAAATGGATGAGTTACCCTAATCTCCTCCAGACATTCCTTTTGAATTGAAATATTGCCTGGAAGTAAGTCTTTTTTGAGATATTGTATTTCTTAAATAAGTTTTTACACGTTTGAGGCAAGAAAAACTTCTTTCCACTGAAGCACTTGTCGACGGTATTGTCAAAATAAGGGAAAACACTTTATATGCTTTGGTTAAAATATCTTTATTTTCATTCATTTTTTTTTTCACTTGCTCTTGCAGCGATATATTCCAATTACTGTAACAAATTTTTAAACGGGCCAGTCGAAAAATTTAAACTATATTCGGAAAATTTAGCAAACATAAAAATGTAAGTTTTTCAGAGTCTTAAACTTAGTGTCATTTCTATTAAAATATGGTCCAATATTTCATAAAAAAAGGGTTCTATACTTAGCCCTAATTTCTTCAGGTGAAAGCTTAGCAAGCCCACGTTTGTAATGATTTATTTCTGTAATAGAATTTGCCTTATCAAACATGGTATTAAAAAATTTTTACAGAGCGCCTAATGAGAGCGTTTTATATTGGATATGCAAAAATGAATGTCAAACGATTTTTTTTGAAGAACGCAACTTGAACAATCACATTCATTAACTTCGAATTTGAATACCAACGAGTTTCTGTAACTGTTGGTATACGCCTCGTAGATGCAGATGTGAGAGCATACGTTCGTTTGGCTGAGTGATGAAAAAATGAGGGAACACCACTAAGGCTTGGAAAAAAATTCGACATTTACAAATATTTTTAAACTTTGCTGCATCAGGACAAATACAGCCTGGTGCACTTTTTCTTATTTTTTTTTTGAAGGCCACTTAGATGGCCAGACATCACACTTGCGCCATCGTAACAGTGCCCTATTAATTTATGTTTATAGTCAAATTGGTCCAAAATTTGATCCAATAGACTACTGAACCTTCTGAATTAACGTATCTTAAAATTATGGAACACTGAGAGGTTTGCGTAATATCAGTGGTGTCATCCACTCGCACAGAAAAAAACTGTGTGTTCATTATTTCATGTTTTACATGATACTTTAAATAATCAGAAATGCATTCAATTAATAATTAATTATTTCGTTTTGAATAGTTTTCGAGTCACCAGTAAAAACATTTTTAATTTTTTTGTAATGATCTTTTAGTTCTTGGGAATTTCTCGATATTAATAAACCTAAAAGCTTTTTAAAATTCCCCCTATTTATTGACTCGCTGCTCTCATAATGGCGGCGAAAGACTAACTCTTATTTTGCAACTAAACTGCGTCAATTACCAAGCACATAAATAATCTATTTAATCGGACGTTTTTGTTAAAATGTATTTTATATAGTTTAGCATTTTCTTTTAAAGTGTCAGGTGTAGTGCTTTGATTTTTTACAAATGTTTTTAGCATTAATTCATGTTTATTGGAAACTAGTAAACAAGGCCAGTAAAACAATTTTTGTAATATTTGACTACTACATAACCATTTGTACGCCGAAAACCAGAATGACGATTAAAACTCTGATCTTGTTCCTTCCATCGATTAAATGGAGTTTCCAATAAAATGCAAACCACATCCGTGATCGGATTCATCAATAATGTAAATTAAAAAATCCGACACCATATAAAGTTGTAATAAGACCATAAATAAATATAACACAAAACACTCAAGCAAACTAACCAACCGGTTGCAGCGAAATCCGCGAAAATAAAAGTAAACAACCACCCCAAACTAAACGACACGTGGGTGTAGTGTACCGCGTTAGCAATTCACGGAGAGCGTTGTATGGCGCAGGTTAGCATTAATCTTCCATGCGGTCGACATCATCACGTACGCGTTGTCATGGCAACGCAGTAGGAAAATCGTAAACTAAACATAGCTCCTCCAACAAAGTCAAAGCGGTTTGCGCCACTGTTAAAGTTGTTATAATAAAGTTCGATTGAAAGTTTTAAAAAGACATGCCGCCAACGGTCAAGGTAAAAATATTTATTCGAGATGTACAGTTTATTTTTTACCAATTTGGTGAATAAATGAATGAAAAAACTTAAATTTTAAGAGATATATAATAAATATAGGTAGATGTTTGCTTGTTTATTTTTCCTGGTGAAGTAGCACTTCACCTACCTCACCTGAATACCACCACTGGAGAAAAATCTAACAAATATGTTGGAGTTTACATATAAGTGATTGTTAAAACCTATATGATAAACCTGACAAATTTTGAATTTAATATTCTAAATAGGTCTATTTAAAGTAGATAATCTTGTACATATATAAAATCAGTTCTTACGCAATACAAGCTCCTTTAACAACCTGCTGCCATTTATTTAAGCTTGAACCAAGGGCTGCCATTCTTGCGATTCTCCTAAACCTGCAATAATGCGAAAGCGGATTTTATTTTTAAAGTATATCTAGAGAATATTTATATCAAAATATCATTGTGTACACATTACAACTTATGTATTTCCTTATGAGAAAACTTTGTTGTTTTGTTACCTAGCTAATGACGTTTCACCCTGTGGTGGAGGAGCAAATAGTTCTTCATTTTCTTCAATAGCGACAGGGGCAACTTTAAAATCTTTCATAAGTCTTCTTTCCCATACTTTCATCTTTTTGCCTAAAATGGCTGAAAAAAGAAGTATTTAATACCTTAAAAAATATCCTTTTTAAAAATTAAAAATGTTAGTGCTGCAATTTGAAAGCCTGGGTTATAGACAGAAAACGTTTGCGTCATCCGTCGCCGTTTGCGCTGTCCTTCAAGTTTAATTAACATAAAACAATGGGTACGGTTATATTTTTGCCGCCATCCGTTAGAGTTTCCGCTAGCCGTCCAGAAGATGGCGATCTTTAACTTTGACGGAAGCGACTAGCGTAAATCAACGTTTGCGTTAAGCTGCAACCAATGAGGTATCTGGACTTAAGAGGGCCTTTCAAAACGTTCGTACAAGTCCATCGTAATAAATATGACAATATACATACATAACATCCTCGTCCATTTAAAAAAACAGCTTTAATTTTAAGATAATACTGGTAAGTGGTAAGAATTTTAAGCATTTTTACCCCACTTAACATAATTCGCCAACAAGTTTATAGCTGCAGCACACATTCATATGTTCACATTGTCTAGTCTTATTACTACGAGTTTGATTATCCATTCTCAGCAAATTAAAAAATCGCACATAAACTTAAAAATAAGAGAGACAAAATTGAATTACACAAAAAGGCGGTAAACATAAAAGTAAGGTTAGTTCCACCACCAAAATTAAATATTTTTATCTTCGTAATTTGTAACTGAAATAAATCGCTCTAATTCCATGATGAAGCCCAGATTATTGTTAAAGCGACCACAGGACGTAATACCTTAGTAGGGTTAGCCCTAAAACGACATGCGTAGAAGAAAAATGTTATCGAAAAAATGTGCTTTGTTTTCATTGTACACGTTTGGCAGGAGGTACGGATTCTTTTAGTACTAAATAAAGTAAGTGAATTTTTAATGACATTCTGGCACCAAGCGCTTTATAGGCATCTAAGAGTTCATTAACTAATTGTTCATAATTTTCATCCATATTGTTGCCTAAAAATCCTCTTACTACATTAATAAATGAATTCCATGCTCCTGCCTGGTAAGCTTTTCCGTAAAATTGACATCGTCCAGGAATTTTCTGATTTGTGGCCCAATAAAAATGCTTTCTTTTAATCTGGCATCACTTAACTGGGGAAAGACTTGTCTTAGTTTAATGTGAAGAGATGGCAAAAAGATATTTTTGGGTTCAACAAGAGGTATAAATTTAACATTTTGAGATTCCGGTTGCAATTCGCTTCTTTCTGTCCAAATTTTTGTTACATAATGCTGATTTATTGCACCACTGTCCCATAAACAAAGAACACAGCAATATTTTGTAAATCCCCTCTGAAGTCCCACTATAACTTTTAAGTCCCCACATATCTGCCATTTATACCTATTGTAATTTATTTTATCCAAAATCGTGCGCATATTTTCATAATTTTCTTTCATTGCAACTGAATGGGCAACTGGTATAGAGGGTTTTAAATTCCCATTATGCAATAACACAGCTTTTAAGCTATATTTAGATGAGTCTATGAATAAGCGCCACTCACGGGGATAACGTTCAATATCAAGTCCCTGCATTAAACTGTCTATATCAGTACAAGCGCACAACGAATTTTTCATACTGTAGAATTCAGAAAACATAGCATTTCTTTTTCTAAAATTCGTAATTTTTGTTTCTTTGGCCAATAGGTTCCATTCCTTAAGACGGGAACCCAGAAGTGCTGTTGCTTGGATAACCCCAATCATGTACTAAATCATTTAATTCACTTTGAACAATTAAATGTGGCTCGCCGGAAGTTGGACCTGTGATAAAAGTGGGATCGGTGCACTGTTCCTCTGAGCTGCCTGATAATGCGTTATATCCATTATCTCTTAAATCAATAGCTTGCCAATTTAAAGGCGCAATCGGCACTGGCAAATTTGCATTATGAGGAACAAGTCGTATGGCAGATTGCAAATTTGGATATTCTATATTGTGCTCTCCCTTTTTGGAATAACCTTCAGTCTTTGTTAGGCAAAAATAACAATCGTCAGAATGATTGGTGAGTTCTAGCCATACCATTGGAACTGCAAAAGGCATACTTTTTCTCTTTCCCTTCATCCACTGCACTAATGAGACACTACAACTAACACAGCACACATGGGGAGCCCACCGTTTATCTTGATCCTCAATTAACACCAAAATATTTAAAGTAGGCCCTTTTTACATTTTCGGAAAATGGCCTGGCTTTTGATTTCATCAGAAATTCTCCACAAATATAACAAAATTTGTCTTCACATACACTTGCTTATATATACAGAGAACCACTCAATTCGAAACTCAACAGAAGAGTGATGTTTAACGTTTATTTTATGTCTAATTTTGTAAACAACCCAGTCTAGGTAATTTTTCCGTTGTAAAATGGACTCATTTTTGCCGCCCCACAATAAAATTGTTTACCTGCCAATATAAAAGGTTCTAATTAGGCTATTAAAAAATGGTACGTATTGGGGTTTTCCAAATATCTTTTTTATTATTGGGAGGGTATTTCCATTGTGAAAATAATGAGCTGGCCTGTGTTAGTAAAACCTTGTCGGCCAGTGACTGAATAAGATGTATACTTACCTTTTTCTTTTCTTTCGGCAGAAGATACATCCATACCGTTTTTACTAAGTAATTCTATTAACTCATAGCGGAAAGATGAAATATCGCTCTTTAGTTCATTTACGTCGTCCTCGGTTACCTCGTTTTCGTCACATTTTCTGTGCATCGCAGATACGTATCTCCAAACTAACGCCCTCATGACTGCAGTGTACCTGTAGTCTCGTTCCTTTTCTTCTCTATTTCGCCTCTGAAATTAAATAATAATAATTATTAAAATAAATTTATAAAAATATAGCAGCAGTGTCATTTTACTATTAAAATTGTTATAGCAATAAACTTGGAGGTATTTTACTTACTTTATTGATATGTCAAAAAATTTGCATTGCAATTTGATCGAAAGCATATATTTTTTGACAAAGTTAAAGTTTTTTTTTAACAAAGTTCGAAAGCAATTTCTTCATTTTTAAGTGTTCGATAAAAATGCGCTGATTTTAGATGTATATGTCCAGTCCATAAACTACAAAACAACAAACAAACAATTTTCGAATTTTCTTCATAATTTTGCTTGTGTTTAATGAATTTGTATACAAATTTGTGGAAAGATACTTCTAGAGGTCACTAATAAACATATACATGCCAAATTTTATGTCTGAGTGTCTAACAAAACGACTAAAAGACGCAAATCAATTTGAAAATTGACATGTGTGTAGTGTTTGTGTGGATTAGCCATATTGCATGTTTTGGTAAATATAGTGGCAAACTTTATGTACCATTAGGTTAGTTATATTACGAGTAACTTGAAGTATGGACACTTTTTGGGTATCAAAATGGGCACTTACTAAAAATACCATCCCAAAAATACTGATTAACATTGTATGTGATATATAAAAAGTGATACTATTATAATTAGTTGCAGTTCTGTTTCGATATCGAAACAAAGTAGATAAAGGTAGGTTTGGCAGCAGAAGTTTAGATTGTAAAGAATGCCTTTATGATGAATAACTTCAAAGCAGTTTCATATGGCAGCTAATCTTTTACGAAACGGAACAAGGCAAAATGAAACTGCAAATTTATTCAATGTCTCTTCAGCTCTATTAAAGAGGGCAAGTTTGTCCGGTACCTGTGCAATGCAAAAACTCAGAATTTCCTTCCTCTATGGTGCTACCAACATGCTCATGCAAAAAAACTCAAGAAGAAAAGTTCCTTTTTATCGAAGATTTTTAATAGATTGACTTCATCAGTGTTAGTATTTACAAATTAAATTATAAGCTTTACCTTTGTTGACATTCGCTTGAATCTGTCCTTTTTCCTTAACCCAAACAGCTTAAAAAGGTGCTTTGGTTTCGGAAAAATATTAAAAGGCGGCGGTAGTGTGCCTGATTCTTCAAAATAACTCATCCATAATTTTGTCCGAGTAAATTTCCATTCTGTATCGGAATGTTCCTAAAATTTTGCGATTTACAAAAATATCAAAACCTATATGTGAAAATTAGGATAAATTACATTTTTATCATAAACCTTAAAAATACCTAGCGTATTTAGTAATTATATGTACAGGATATTTTTTTATAAATTGACCCCCCGTTTAACTATTTTATTTCACTTTTCGGAAAAAAGTGTCTGAAATAGAAGTATAACGGTTTAAAGTAAATATTTAGGAAAACTTGTTTTTACAGATACAGGGTGGTTCAAAAAATCTGAGTGTGGTCGCAAATCAAATAAAAAAAATAGGGTACTCATTTGAAATAAGAAAGCAGGACTACGCCTGTGACAAAAAACATTATTTTGAAGTATTAAACTATACACCCAATTCATCAAAAATCAATTAAAATACATTTGTAACCCCAGCTAAATGCTATTCTCGCTTCAGAATTATAAAGATTATCCCTCAAATATAACAGCAAAACAAGCGTTAACTTTTCGCATTCCTTAAACTATTAATTTCAATCTCGAAAGCTTTTTAAACCTCATTTGCATAAAATAACTTTTTATATCTCCTCTAAAGGCAGATTTATAAGGCAGCAGAGGCAGAGAGGACGTATATGAAAAACCACTCTATGTTTTCTTAAACACCGATTTAAGGCGAAAGAGTAATACATTAAATAAATAAACTATACATCTCTTCAGTTGACCAAGCATCTTTTATCCTTAAATAAAGCAGCAAGTTCCGCTATATACCTAGTGCCTTGCCTTCTGTCTAATCGATCTATTAGACCACATAACCGCTTCAATATTTCAATCTGTTTTACGGATTAAAATTTTAATAGTTGGCTTCATTTCGGCCTATTCAAGTTACGTAGTTAATTTATTTGCTTTATATAGTGCGGGTTAAGTTTTAGTTGAAAATACAAACGGTTGCTTTCTTATTCAGCCTGTCTAGGGATCATCAGTTAATCAAGTTTTAAGAAACAAGTTTTTCTTATTCTCATTCTATTCCCATCAAGGGTGATAATTCGTGCTGGTTACAATTAATAGTAATTTTCAAAAGAAAGTTATTTTTACCTTTTTTTAATTGTCCAAAGGTACAGATCAATTATTGTGTATCATTTGGAGCTTAATTAGAGTAAATCCGGTTCAATGAAATAAACCAGCATAGCAGTACTGAGAGTAAGATCCTTACAAATAATCGGCAACAAACAGTGTCTGAATGCTAGGTTTTATTAATTAAAGTAAAATAATAAAAATAAGTCATGAATGAAAAAATTCTAGTAATTTACAAAATAGTAATTTGATATTACATAATTAGCGCCCTATGGAAAGACCAACCAAAAACTTGTTTCTAATTTAATTAACTAAAATGATCCTTATATATAGGTGATAATTAGTTAATAAATCAAAAGGTATTTGTTCTTTCCTCTTATGGGCTTTATATGCGAGATTAATAATCTTTTTACGGTCTCTTTTGGTTAAAATCAAAAGGTTAGGTAGCGTGTGCTCGTAGAGATCCAATGGACAATTAAAACTTTGTATTCCTTGCGAATCTTTATTATTTAAAACATTTGATTTAAGGGGGAACTGCACGCACTAATATGGATCATTTGCAAGCCTTCTGCCGCTGCAATATTATGTTAAAACTATAAGAGATATGTATTAGCTTCAATGTGATTTTAATAGGGAAATATGTATAGTTGGGTCCCAAATACGAATTTTTGTGAAAAAATCAAATCTAGAATTATAAAATAGAAGTAGATTTGTCCATTTTCGACCATTTTTTGACCACTTTGTGACGCACATGCCTTCGCATATAATTTCTTTTTCCACAAAATGGCTCTTTATCGCCTTACATTGATCCTATGTCTATGTAACTGCAAAATTTGAAATGTTAAATCGTACTCATGTCGTGGTATTTCTGCAGCGCCCATTTTTAACCGGAATGTAATTTAAATTACCTATACATAACACATTTTTTTGAGGTCGGACGTGCTGGAAGTTTTTTTTAATGCGTAGGTTCTTTTTTATCTTACTTTCAACTCGGCTAGACCTTGTCGCTAGTTTTTCACCTTTTGCGTGCAGTTCTCCCTTAAATGAATATTGATTGCGACACTCTATGCGAAAATTATTTTCGTCACACCACCAGCGGCAGTTCTGTGAGCATAATCCGTTTGACGATTGTTGGTCTTTAGGTAAAAGTGTATAAATATATCTAGGTTTGTAAGGATAGAATTTATTTGCTCGTAAAATCGTACAGACTGTTGTCTTTGTTAGGTTACCCGAAAGTTTTTATATTTTTCTCACCGAGACTTTAGGATTTTCAACTACCGCTTGCAAAACTTGCATTTGATTTTCTTCGGTAGTAGACCAGGCTTGGTGTCTTCTTCTAGACGTATTATCAACAGATCCAGTGGATTTAAACTTGGTCATGACATTTGCAACAGTAACATAGCTTATTTGTTTATGTGGATGTCTATTATTAAAAATTTCATCCGCTTCACGCCATGTTTTATAATGATCTCCAACAATTAACACAATTTCAATTTTTTCCTATTGTGTAAATTTAACTACCATGATGAAAATAACAAAAAAATATTCAATGTAACAAAATAATCAAACACTTCATTCAACTACAAAAGTACTTCCCAATTTCTTTATAAAATTTAGTATTTTATCACACCTCGGAATACGCAGAATAATTCTCTTATGGCATTTTGCTCTAAAACTAAACTTATGGGTAGTTTTCAATTTATTTTTTTGGCAACCCTGTACAATATTTTTTAAGTTGTATAATGCCAATAATATTTTCGGAGGAAGCAGAGCTTTTTATGAAGAGAAACCTTTTTCATAAAATGAAAAATAAGTTTCCATTTGTTAAGAACTTTTCAGAACCCGCTGTATATGTGAAACTTTGAGAAAAGTTTCACATATACAACTTATTTTTGACTAACAAATATGAAAAGATTTTCTCCTATATAGTATTAAAATATCTATAAATCAATCGGAAAGTTAGAATTTAAGCTGAGATAGATGTTATTGAATGAAAAGTAATTAGATATTTGCAAAATTAATTGAAAGCCATTTACTCACCAGTCAAGTAAAGTACACGCAACATTCACAAAAGAGCATAACAGACATTACAACTTATATTTTAAAATTATGTCAATAGCTTAAATTCTAACTTTCAGATTGATTTATAGATATTTCTATACTATATCGGCAAAAATCTTTTCATTTTTGTTAGCCAAGAATAAATATAAACTCATATCATATCAAACTAATTTTTCTTAATCATTTATCAATTTTCACTAATCACCATTTTCTCAATAATTGAACATTCGAGACTACTACTTGTCTTCTTAATTTCTATTAATCTCTAATTTAAATCTCTAAAAGAAATTTATTTCCTCCCTTGCAGGTAACACATTAATTAATAAAGATTAGATTTCATTGTCCATTTCAATGGTTAAAAGGTTATCAAGATAATTATTTCCTTCACTTTAGGCCTGGGTCATTTATATATGTATAAATTTCAAGTATGCATAAAATTTGTAAGGATGTCTGGAAGTTATATGTCACTAACTATACAAGGTCTCCGACTCTATTCCGAGGGAAGGCAAACTTTATTAAAAATACATCTAGAATACTCTTGCCTTTTAATGGGTCGGTGTTTGCGTGCTTCATCAGGAATACGCTTAAATCCCGTCTCAAATAGCGTAGTTCATGACATAAAAAAAATTAAATAAAAAGTGGATTTACCTCAATCATAGCATATGAATTAGACATCATGGCTATAAGGAGGTTTAGTAATACGATGACATTGATCACAGAATATGATCCAAACATTAGTAAGCCCCAGAATCGGGTGTACGTTTTTATTCCAGTTAGTTCAAAACTGTCTAAATCGACCATGCCAAAAGAGGCCCAAAACAGTGATTGTGATGATTCAAATACGCTGAAACAAAAAATATTAGATAATCGCGAAAAAATGAGATGCAAATTCTATAAAGCTTTAAAATCTATTGGTCTCACAAAGTTTCATTAGCAATGTCTATTAGAACACGAAAAAAATACGTTATGGATTAAAAAAAGATCATAAAGGATATGGGACAGTCAGAGAATCTACGTGGATATCTTAGGTGTCAGGTGTTATAGAAAGCAGTGAGGTTTTTAGAATCTCAGGATTAGAGTGTTTAAATTTAAGTTGTAAGAAAACACTATTAGAGAATCTGGTACTAAAAAAAACTTTCAAATTTGTTTGTATGCAGAATTTAAATATGAAATCGTATACACTCTATTTTCTAGTTTACGTTAAAAAGTGGTATCGGGATGCTAAAGTTTTTGGCTAAATATATTTCCGATTTGCTTTAAAAGGTATTTTCGACAAATAAGGAAGTTTAGAGTTTCTTCTATTAAAGTCAATCATAGATAAACATAGATAGTTGATTTAAAGAACATTATAAGTATAACATCGATTAGAATAAGAAATTTCGTGATGAAGATCATACTGAAGGGAAGATCAACCATTCGAAGAACGCCAAAAAAAGGTATTAATAATGATAAAGTGATCTGAACAGTATTTTGACATTTTAATAATTCTTTGAAATTTTCAAGTAGCTACTTACTTAGCAAATCTTCTCCATTTCATACACGATTCTCCGGCGTTATCAAAGTCAGGCTCACCGTTTGGTAAATGGTAACATTTTTGTTTCTCTAAATCAGAAAAGTACCACAAGAGCTGATTTAATCCTGAAAATCAAAAATAACCTGAACATTTCATTATATTAGAACTTTTGACTTTATTTAGCACGCTTTTTTTTGTCAAATAATAAACGCGGCAAAACACTAATAAAGCAAGGTAAGGAGTGGTCCATTAATTGTCATAACTTCTAAAACAAATTTAATAACTTATTAAATACGAGTGCACATTTTTAACAAAATTTTCAAGTATACAAAGTGTTTCATAAAGTGTGGTTAGTCCTACTTATTTCTTAAATTTATATCATTTGTTCATATCTATGAAAGTTTTAGTTAAAAATCCTATTACTAGGAATAGTGAAGTGTGATCCAATTAAATTTACCACATATTCATTTAGTAACACATATACATAGTCTTTTCATTTTTATTAGGCGTCATTTTGGTACACCATATTGGATTCGTACCAATATCTTATCAGTTTCTATCTATGCCAAACTTGCTTTTTGTATTTAATTTAGAATAAACTGAATAATTAGTTTTTACCCTCATCAGGAAGAAGGTTGCTAGGTGAAGTTAGCACCTTGCCTGACATAAAAATTATACCTGTTCACAGATCCAACACTCAGCCTCGGAACAGGACGGCCCAAACGATGACGAACTCACAACAATGGAGAAAAAATACAATAAGGACGGCCTGCTGGAACCTTATGTCCTGGAACACGAAAGACAATGAAATATTATTAGAAATGGAACAACATAAAATAGACATATGTGCCCTATCTGAAACAAAGCGTAAAGGTAAAGGAACCATCAAGCTACCAAACTACATCCTAATAATCCATATATCCTATAATCCATCCAAGACATACACTACATAAACGAAAGAATCCTAATACTATCATTAGAAACAGAAAAAGGAAAACTCCAGCAAAGAAGAAATAGACCTATTTTACGAAACACTAGGGGAAAATGTAAGGATAATACCAGAGCGGAGAAACTTCTTATAATGGGCGACCTAAATGCCAGAATTGGAAACAACATAATTCCTGGGGTCAAACATCGATTCAACGAAGCCCACCTAAACAAAAATGGCGAAGCCTTAATGGACTTCCGCACTCGTCATAATATGAGAATAAACAGCAGTTTCTTCAGACATAAACCGCAACACAAAGTTACCTGGCAAAACTCGCGAGGACAGAGTTCCACAATAGACAATGTCATATCAAATAGAGCCTTACATCCGACTCAACTGCTAGATACGAGAAGTCTTACTTCTGCCAACATAGGTTCTGACCATTTCTTACTTCTTTGCATACTGCGCATAAGAATACAAAGAAAAAGAACTTCCCCAAACACAGACAAGGAAAAGTTCAACGTAGAATCCATCAGGGACCCGAGAACGAAAGAACTCTATAAGATACGCCTGTCTTAAAAAATTGAAACTAGCCCCATAAAAGAGCAGGATGACGTGGAAAACTGTTGGGAGAAAGTAAAGACGAACAACGAACAAGAAATAGAGTCAACACAGCAATAAGAAATATCAAATGAAAATACTGGGAGAAATTCACCACCGAAATGGAACACGACTTATACGGCGCGCAAAAGAAAGTTTGTGGAATGCTAAGAAATAGGAAACTTGAATACGCACAAACACAATAAATAGACGAAGCGAAATGGAAAGACTACTTCGAAAGGCTATACGATGTTGGAGAACAAGACATCCTCGAAGAAGAAGATACGGGAAACCCAAAATCGGTGGAAATGCCATTCGAACTAACAACGAAAACAGCGAGTAAGCTTAAAAATAGAAAGGCGCCTGGCTTAGACCACATACCAAATGAACTACTAAAAAAGGGAGAACCACTGCTAATGGCGAAACTTACAAAATTCTTCAATAACATTCTAAGAACTAGGACAGTCCCAAATGATTGGAAGAAAAGTATCACCAATCCGATATTCCAAAAAGGTGACAAGAAATCTCCTGAAAATTACAGGGACATAACACAACTAGCATCACCCATGAAATTGTTTACAAAAATTTTGGAATCAATAATAATTGCACGTATAGATACGTCAGAAGAACAACAGGGTTTTAGAAAGAATAGAACGACGCTAGATGCTATTTTTATAATCAGGCAAATCGTAGAGAAAGTTACCGAGTACGAAAAATCTGCATTCATGTGCTTTAATTAAGCGAGATTATCAACATTCTGAAGCAGAAGTACATACCCTATACTATTACAAACACAATCAAACAGCTGAACCTCAATACGTCAACTTAAATATCAATTAATCAAAAACTGACGGAGGAAATCCCAACACCAGAGGGAATTAGACAAGGAGACTCCTTAAGCCCTCAGCTGTTTAACATCATTATGAGTGAAATTATCAACCACGTTAAGAATACAAGCACAGGCTGTAGACTTACAACGGGAGAAATAAAAATCAACTGCTACGACGATGATGCAGTAATCATAGCCGAAAGCGAAGATGACCTACAGAGACGCTTGCATTCTTTCTATGTAAAAGCCATAGCGTACAGCATGCAAATATCCACTATTAAAACAAAAACACTCGTAGTGGCTAAAGAACCCGTAAGATGTAAACTTGCACTTGAGAACAAACCAGTAGAGCAGGTAATGGCATTTAACTATGTAGGAGCTCAAATAACCTCCAGCCAAAATAGAATCGATGAAGTAAAGGCCCAAGCAAACAATAGAACAACAAACACATGAGCAAACGAGCTAAAACCAAGATATTCAAAACTTGCGTACGACCCGTGATAACGTACGCCACAGAAACCCGAGCAGATAACAAACGAACAAAAAATATCCTACGAACAACGGAAATGAAAGTACTGAGGAATATAGCGGGATATACACTAAGAGACAGAAAAAGGAACAGCGACATAAGGGACGAGTGCGAGGTAACGGACATAGTCAGATGGGGACGGAAGCTGCGTAGAGCTTGGAATGACCACGTTGCTAGAATGAACAGGGACAGGACATAAAGACATAACACGACTAGCATCAGCCACGAAATTGTTTACAAAAATTTTGGAATCAATAATAATTGAACGTATAGATACGTCAGAAGAACAACAGGGTTTTAGAAAGAATAGAACGACCCTAGATGCTATTTTTATAATCAGGCAAATCGTAGAGAAAGTTATCGAGTACGAAAAACCTGCATTCATGTGCTTTAATTAAGCGAGATTATCAACATTCTGAAGCAGAAGTACATACCCTATACTATTACAAACACAATCAAACAGCTGAACCTCAATACGTCAACTTAAATATCAATTAATCAAAAACTGACGGAGGAAATCCCAACACCAGAGGGAATTAGACAAGGAGACTCCTTAAGCCCTCAGCTGTTTAACATCATTATGAGTGAAATTATCAACCACGTTAAGAATACAAGCACAGGCTGTAGACTTACAGCGGGAGAAATAAAAATCAACTGCTACGACGATGATGCAGTAATCATAGCCGAAAGCGAAGATGACCTACAGAGACGCTTGCATTCTTTCTATGTAAAAGCCACAGCGTACAGCATGCAAATATCCACTATTAAAACAAAAACACTCGTAGTGGCTAAAGAACCCGTAAGATGTAAACTTGCACTTGAGAACAAACCAGTAGAGCAGGTAATGGCATTTAACTATGTAGGAGCTCAAATAACCTCCAGCCAAAATAGAATCGATGAAGTAAAGGCCCAAGCAAACAATAGAACAACAAACACATGAGCAAACGAGCTAAAACCAAGATATTCAAAACCAACCCGTGATAATACGCCACAGAAACCCGAGCAGATAACAAACGAACAAAAAATATCCTACGAACAACGGAAATGAAAGTACTGAGGAATATAGCGGGATATACACTAAGAGACAGAAAAAGGAACAGCGACATAAGGGACGAGTGCGAGGTAACGGACATAGTCAGATGGGGACGGAAGCTGCGTAGAGCTTGGAATGACCACGTTGCTAGAATGAACAGGGACAGGACATAAAGACATAACACGACTAGCATCACCCATGAAATTGTTTACAAAAATTTTGGAATCAATAATAATTGCACGTATAGATACGTCAGAAGAACAACAGGGTTTTAGAAAGAATAGAACGACCCTAGATGCTATTTTTATAATCAGGCAAATCGTAGAGAAAGTTATCGAGTACGAAAAACCTGCATTCATGTGCTTTAATTAAGCGAGATTATCAACATTCTGAAGCAGAAGTACATACCCTATACTATTACAAACACAATCAAACAGCTGAACCTCAATACGTCAACTTAAATATCAATTAATCAAAAACTGCTTTAATTAAGCGAGAATTATCAGTGACAGCTGTTTAACATCATTATGAGTGAAATTATCAACCACGTTAAGAATACAAGCACATAGACTTACAGCGGGAAATAAAAATCAACTGCTACGATGATGCAGTAATCATAGCCGAAACGAAGATGACAAACACAATCAAACAGCTGAACCTGAGAACAAAATACGTCAACTTAAATATCAATTAATCAAAAACTAGAACAACAAACACAAGAGCTGAAACCAAGATATGGAAGAACTGAGGAATATAGCGGGATATCCTAAGAGACAGAAAAAGGAACAGCGACAACACCTTGGAATGACCAGGAATGAAACATAAAGACATAACAGAAGAAGAGAAGAAGAAGACCCTAGATGCTATTTTTATAATCCAAATCGTTTAGCCCTCATGTGCTTTTTAACATCATTTGAAGTACATACCCTATACTATTACAAACAACGTTAAGTCAACTTAAATATCAATTAATCAAAAACAAGCACAGGCTGTTTCAACGGGACGTTAAGAATAAAAATACAGCGGGAGAAATAAAAATCAACTGCTACGACGATGATGCAGTAATCATAGCCGAAAGCGAAGATGACCTACAAAGAGACCTTGCATTCTTTCTATGTAAAAGCCATAGCGTACAGCATGCAAATATCCACTATTAAAACAAAAACACTCGTAGTGGCTAAAGAACCCGTAAGATGTAAACTTGCACTTGAGAACAAACCAGTAGAGCAGGTAATGGCATTTAACTATGTAGGAGCTCAAATAACCTCCAGCCAAAATAGAATCGATGAAGTAAAGGCCCAAGCAAACAATAGAACAACAAACACATAAGCAAACGAGCTGAAACCAAGATATACGCCACAGAAACCCGAGCAGATAACAAACGAACAAAAAATATCCTACGAACAACGGAAATGAAAGTACTGAGGAATATAGAGGGATATACACCAAGAGACAGGAAAAGGAACAGCGACATAAGGGACGAGTGCGAGGTAGAGGACAGAGTCAGATGGGGACGGAAGCTGCGTAGAGCTTGGAATGACCACGTTGCTAGAATGAACAGGGACAGGACAGCAAAAATTACACGAGATGGTGTTCTACAGACACGCCGACCACTGGGCAGACCTCCTAAAAGATGGAAGAACTCCTGGACATCTACATCACAAGAGAATGAGAATTAGTTGGAAAATACAGGCCTAAGGCCTAAAATAAGAGGAAGAAGAAGACCCCCTTTTATTCCGTTCTTTTGAATTTGCCAGTTTATTTCTATATCACATTTAATTTTTGCGAAAGAACTGAATTCAATTGAATAAGAAAATTTTTTTACGGTTTTATTTGGTCGCCATGTTGATCCACCATTTTGAATTAGTACCACAATTTTACTAGTTTGTCTATCTAATTAACCCAATAATTATTTTTGTCAGGATGTTTTTTCAAAAATTTTATTAGGTCTCTATCTTGGATACATACCAAAATGTTACAAGTTTACGGATATTTACCAAAATATTACCAGATCACACTCATAAGACATTTAATTTTTGACCAAAATTTTAAATCAATCGTGTAAGTAGTTTTTAGCTATGCCACAAACTAACAGTCAAACAGTCCAACGGAATTGAGACAACATGTTTTTTGGCATTTAGAAATGCTAAAAGCTATGTAAAACCTTCGACGGGGATTTTTTTTCACGATTACAAAAATTTTGTTTGGCCTTCATTTTGTTTCGTCATCTTAAATTTCTTACGACAATTATACCTACCAGTTCATCTATATATCACAAAATTTGAAATTAGTCTAATAAGTAGTTTTTTCAACATGATTTTTTAAATATTTTTCATTAACATTTCACTCTGCCGCCATCTTGGATTTGCACCAAAATTTGACCAGTTCATTTCTACGCCATGCTTGATTTGTGTAAATTAGTTAAGTAGTTCTATAGTATTAATTTTTATAGCAATTTATTAGGCCGCCATATTGGATTTATACCAACATGTAACCATTTCATCCTCTTGTGACCTTTGATTTCTGCCCAAAATTGCTAAAAAAGTCAACCGAATAAATAGTTTTAATTTTAGTTAATTTATAGTCAGATTTCATCTTACTTTCTTGTAGTCTTTCTTATCAGGGCAATTTCCGATCCTGTAATATACCAATATTTTTTTATGTTTTAAAATGAATGTAGATGTCATTTGAAGGCTGCCAAATGAGCAATTTAATTTTTTATTAAGCTGATTTCTCGATATTTAGAAACAAAGTTGCTTTGCATTGCTGGAAACAGAAAAATATATTTTTCAGATAGTGGAAATTATTTTGAAACCGTCAATAAAAATTACTTAATTATTAACAATATTAACAATAATTTACTACTTAAGCCTGGAACACAAGGTTCGTCCTTAGAGTAAGAATTAAAGTAGAGATCACAACTCATTTATAAATCACGTCAGGGGTATGCGCCAACATGGTTCCTCTATTTTTCACATTCTATCGACCAATGTTTACGATAAAACAAGAAGTGGGGATGGCCCATACCCAAGCCGTGGCCATTTGTTGACGAATGCCAGTGACGGCGTGAGTTTTCACTTCCCACATAAGGAAATATCATTAATCGTGAGAAAATTATCCTTCCAGGTTTTTACAGATCTTCATGTTTTTCCATTACTGTCGGTCTGTCGGTCTATTCCGGTATGGCTAAAAAATCCACTTACTCGATTAAATTTAATTTTATTTAATTTTCCACAAAAATTACGTCTGATATAAAAAAAACTGGTAAAATATTGATATGAATTCAATATGGCGAAACAAAATGACGACCTGTTAAAATATTTGATGTATGAAAATAAAGAAATGGGCCATGCTTCATTATCGTTGATAAAAAGAAGGAGTCTTACCTATTCCTTAATGAGGCAAATAGGTATTTTTACAAACATCGAAGAAATAATCGTTCTTTACTTCACTATCTAAAATCAAACCATTAAGTTAGGTAAGTTTAAAAGGAAATTGGTTATTTATATATTATTAAACTTTAGTTTTTAGTTATGTTTGCCTTATGCCGCTATTATTTTGTAATTGTGACATTTAGAAAAATTATTCGTTCAGTTGTCAGAAAATGTCATCTTAAACCTGTAACTGTCAAGTTAGACCTTGTCTAAAGTTAAACCTCTTTAGTGAATACGGGTGTTAGAGTTTTGAACTAAAATCAATGCTTTTAACCCGCTTTTATTGGCTTCCTATTCGTCTCATTGTATGTTTGTATATCTGGTTCAAATCCTGTAATGGATTTTTCAGCGCTTCCATTACCGATTATTTTCAAATTTGACATACACACACTTTCGGATATAAAAAATCCGAATTTTTTTAGTCATCGTTTAGAAATCCAAAATGGCGGTGCCAATACGGCCGACGAATTTTGTTACTTGTGTAGCCAAAACTGAAAATCAGTGCCTAGGAAAATTTAAGAGTATCAGCATTTAAAAATTCAAAATAGCGGTGTCAAAATGACAATGTCAACAGGTCGGATGGATGATTTTAACATTTGTGGGGATTATCTAAGAAGGCACAACAAAAATCAAAATGGTGGCGCCAATATAGCGAACGAATTTTGTCATTTGTATAGATTCGGCTGAAATATCAGTAGCTAGAAGTACTTAAGAATAAAAGTTATGAAATTTTAGTCAACATTTGAGAATTAAAAATGGCGGCATCACCATAGCAGACTAATTTTAAAATTTTTGCAGATTCGATTAAAATTCGGCATTTAGGGGTATCTAAGACTGCACATCATGAATTTTTGTCAACATTTTAAAAATGCATTCTTGTAATGCTAACATGGCGGCGGAATTTTAACATTTGTGTAGATTTGGCTGAAAGAAAGTAGGAATCTGGGGGTATTTGAAAATACATATCATACATTTTTAGTAAAAATTTAAAAAATGAGAGTAGGAATGCCTAGAATGCGAGCGAATTTTAATATTTATACAGCTTTGATTAAAAATCGATATTAAGTGAGCAATTCATACATTTTTAGAGATAAATATTTAAAATAGGTATGTCATCAATCAATCAATCAATCCGATAAGTACTTTTTTCAGATATTTTTAAACATTTAATTAGGCCACCGTTTTGTTCCCCCATTTTGAATTTGTCTCAACATTTTTACCAGTTCATCCCTATATAATATTCGATTTTTGAGCAAAATTTGAACATAATCGATGTAGTAGTTTTCTGCATTGACACACAATATTTTATTAGGCCGCCTTTTTGGATTTGTAGTAAAACTTATCAGTTGATCGTCATGTCAAACCTAATTTTTCTGCAAAATTTGAATAAAATGGATAAACAGTTTCTTAGTAATATTTTTTTAATATTTCAATAAACCGCCATTTTGTTCAGCCATATTGGATTTTTACCAAAATGTTACCACGTCATCATCATATGACCTTTAATTTTTAACCAAAACTTGAAGTAAATAGGACAAGCAGCAGTTTCATATCAACAAATACACAACAATACATTAAAACACATGCAGTAAGGACGCTAAGAAAAGCTTGGTATCTAATAAAATATTTTTTAGTAAATTATTATCTTGTTATGTTAAAATTTATTGTAATTTCACGATCCGCTATTGGTTTTTAAACCACCCCGGTCACGTGACCCTGTAACAATGTTTACTGTAGACTATTATACTTTTTCACTATAAGGATCCCTTGTCAATGAAAGTGGGATGGTCTAATACCACACTGGGATGGTCTAATACGTGGAGTTGTCGATCGGGTTTGCCATAGCTAACTAAAACTCTTGTTACTGGTGAAAACTGATCTGAGACTTTGGGTATTTTAGTGTGTATTTTACTATTTTTCAATAAAAGAACTGGAAATTCATTACTATTCTTTGTATGAAAATTTTATTGCATCATGTTTAAACATATTCACCGTAATATAAATTGGTATAAACATTGGTGTTCCTGGCTAGGCTTGCAATCGTCGTACGATCGACCTTATACTGTGAGGTAATCTTGGCAGTGGCTAAATATGTAAATAATGCAGTCTATTTTCATTCTTCCTCTAAGGCTTCGACAATAGGATTGAACGGTTTTGCAAAGGCTGCCATGAAAATACTGTTTATTTCATAAACGTCAAATACTGATAAAATTGAAGTTTGTTGTTGTAAATTTTGCGTCACTATAGCAAATTGGCCAAATAACCAACGGATCTTTGCTGCAAAATCCTTTATCCTGACTCAGTCCATTGTGCAAACGCAAAGGACTTCCCGACGTGAATTTAATTTGACAGTGCGTGCTAAAGTTCCAACAAGAAATTCGATTTTGAGATGGGTAAGCTATTTCAACCAAAGAGGAAGTGTAACCTCCAAATTTGTCGTACAGTTCGTACACAAGAAAATATTGAAAGAGCCAAGGCAGTTGTTGAACAGAGTCTACAACGTTCTGCAATTCGGCAATCAGCTACACTGCACATTACAGGGCGAAGTTTTTTTTTTAATGGGATTTTTTGTTTTGTTTTTTATCTGAATAAGTTCAGTTGCTAGTTGAGAAGTTAAATCAATTCCAGCAATAACTGAGCTTTTTTCAAAATTTCTGAGTCATTTAATTTAACCAATATCTGAAGATTTAGAATTGAAAATGTCGAATAAACTGTTTTAAAGGCAGTGAATCTTTTGTCTACCGGAGTTACTATTACATCTAAATACGCATTAAGTACTGTCACTTCCAAATGTTTCATAGGGTTTAAATATATCGTTACCTTATTAATATCATTTCCAATTTTCGTCTTCCAATCCGATGGTTGTAAAAATTGCGAACTCCGTGATTTTTTTTAAGTATGGAAAAATATTTTATTTGAATACCCTGTTTAAGTTCGGGGCCCTCTAGTAGTCGAGGGCTACCCCGCGCCGCGGGCCCTTTAAACACGCCACTGATTTTAATAGAGATACGCCGGGCTTCAGTCTGCATCATAAAGTGCGGAACACGAAAAAAACCGGGCGGACCTTAAAATAAAGGTTCATAGTCTTAAGCAAGCTGAAAAGTAAAATTTGTGTACGCAAATAAATTTTATGTTATTTTGTTTGTTGTACTAGTTTGCCGCTTCACCTATAAAGTGCGCCAGCTAATCGGTACAGAAAATTAATCGAGGATTTAGTAAATTTCGCACTGGTCCACTTGTAATTGGGATGTGCCTAGAGTCTCCATGCGCTTGCCGCTAGAAGGTTCTAGCTATTTCCAGTGGCGCCTATACATTTCGAGCGCATTTGTTTTCATTTCTATATAAATGCGTTGCGTTGAATTTCAATTATTATTTCGAAGTAACGATGGCGAACAAAAGAGGAAAAACAATTTGAAGCGGTGCATGTGAAGTTATTGCCAGTGTTATAGAGGCCTGTACTAGAGAAGCTGAAAATAATAGTTTGACTATTCCAATTCAAAATCGAACAGAACGCGCTACATTTTACACTGGTGTTTCAGCAAGTAGTGTAAGAAAAATTCAAAGAGAACATAATGATCGCTCATGTTCTACTTCACCTTTAAAATCCCCTGGTAAAAAAAGACCCCGATTATAATACAAAGATAAAATTAACGATGGTGATTTTCATGTAGTTCGACGTCTTTTAACAACGAGTGCCAAAATTTTTATTGAGAATTTATCAACTGTAAGGCAATATAGGCAAGAGAGACGCAATATTGCGATAATAATACGACAGTGAACAAATGCTGGCAAAGTGAAAGTGTTACAGGTGTTGTTCAGGAAATCCGCTCTAGTAGTCTTTATTATAATCGAGATTTGATTTTTATTTTTAACAACTAATTGACGTGATAATGTTAAAGGGGGGTGATTCTTGGACATTTTTAAGAAAAAAGTTTGATATGAACCTGAAAGTCTTAACTTTAGAGATACAGGGTTTTAAAAAACATTTTTTTTTTAATCCTAATTCTGATGCTATTATAGATAAATAACTGTGTGAAATTTGATACACGTCTTTTATGCATAAAAGGTCATTTTTTATTAACAATCAATTTTTGAAATTTCAACCAGTGGCGTGCATATGTAATTAACCTGGATAAATCCGTATGCTCCTTAATTCATAGAAGACGTGTATCAAATTTCATACAGTTATCTACAATAGCATCAGAATTGGGATGAAAAAAATGTTTTCTTTTTAAACTTGTATAGTACTTCACAATGACGGCCCCTGTATAAAGTAATATGATAAACGGAGACAGACGGCCACTTTTGGCGTACCCGAGTAGCCCAAAGTCGAACTGGCTAAATTAAAATTTTGATAAATCTCGTTCACTAGATCTGATGCTGGCTGCCGTTGTAAAATCTAGACGTGTATCATTATACTGGGTAGTCCATTAATAGAGGACGTAGGCAGTAGCCCGGGAACCGTTAATGACAGAACCCAAGAAAAAATATATTTATAGGTAAATCAATCAAGAAAAATAAAAATTAAATCATTTTAAAATTCGAAAGTGCGTATAGTCAAAAAGGAGTACAATATTATTTAAAGAACGACGAGACACCACTGGTTTAAAAAGATTTCTTGGCCGCATTTTAAGTGGCCCGCATTTTAAGTGGAAATCGATTGTTACACCGTATCACGGTTCGGTGAATACAGGTCGATTATAAAAAGCCCGTTTAGGTCGAGCTCATTCAGTGTTACGATTTCGTGAAGTAAAGATTTCTGAAGATGCCTTGTGCAATCGAAGGCGAAACGTCGGAAAGTGATTCCATTTTGACACAGTTTAATACCAAGAACCATGATTTCTTAATTGACCACAACAAATTTTAAGTCAGTCGGGTATGTGGTTTTTATCTAGGCAGCAGACCGATGGAAGTGAGATAGACAGACCGATGGAATTGAGAAAACATGTTTTTGGCATCTAGACACTTGAAGAAATGAAAATAATGTAAAATTTTGATATCTTACCACAATTTTATCAGGTCATCTATATATAACACAATTCTTGCATAAAATTTGAAATCAGTCTAATAAGTAGTTTTTTCAGCCTGATTTTTTAAATATTTTATTAAACCGCCATTTTGTTTTACCAGTTAATTTCCAGGTAATACTTGATTTGTGTGCAAAACTTCAGATAAATTAGTTAAGTAGTTCTTTAGTAATATTTTTTTTAACAATCCGCCATTTTATTTCGCCATATTAGATTTATACCAAAATGTAACCATCTCATCCTGGTTTTTAACCAGAATTTGGAGTCAATTGGATAAATAGTTTTTCAATTATACTGCGTAAAGACAGACCGACAAACCGACAAAATTGAGAAAACGTGTTTTTTTGGCATTTAGGGGGTGATTATTTCACGATTACAATATGTATATTATATAGTTAAAGCGAAGGACCTGATTATATTATACGAAGCACTAGCTCCAGTATCCTTTGGGATCCTTGACAGGTGTTTTGTCGGCCGACATATACGTCACTTAGGTGCACAAAATTAGGTATTTGTCTTCAATGAATCCAAGCGAGTTCCGGAGTTTTAGTACCCGGCAGAACGAGAAATGTTATATGGACGATCGATTTGCACTATCTTTCCGAAGGCGTCATTGTAGACGAAAAAAAAACAATACCTTTGCTAGACGCGAATCGCGTAAAATTGATAAGAACATATATAGGTGTTAAAAAAAAAGAAAGTATATATAGCACTTATTTTTGTATTTTAGAACATGCTTAGAGATTAATTAGGTAAGATAAATAGCCTAATAATAAATATAGCAAAATAGAAAAAGAAAATAATCTGAGAATGATAAATGTATCAATTTTAAATGAACTAAAATATAATGAATAAATTCTAATAATTTTAACTAACACAAAAACAAACATGTTGGCGTGAACACAATACTTCTCTTTTACGAGGGAAGTAAAAATGCAAAAATGTATATCCTATTTAAAAAAATACTAATTTCCCCGCACTTCGTTAACTCACTTACAATAATGGACCACCCTATGTATGTCCAAGACTTACCACATGCAAATGCGAAGAGTACTAGAGTGTAAATGAAAAAGAATTTCACTATGTCAATAACCATTCGACCCAGAGAGATTTGCAGAGGTCCTAAATGAGGATTTATTGAAAATAAATGGACTAGTTTTAAGGCACTAAAATAAAATAAATAATTTCATTTTGACCATTTATGTGGTTTATGAATTTTTCATTTTTATCTTACTTTCTTGTAGTCTTTCTTAAGGTGTCACTTTCCAATCCTGTTATAAACCAATTTTTTTATGTAGTAAAATGAATGTAGATGTCATTTGAAGGCTACCAAATGAGGAATTTAATTTTTCCCAATATTTAGAAACAATGTTGCTTTGACATTGTTGGAAACAGAAAATGATATTGCCGAGATATTGGAAATTATTTCGAGACCGTCAATGAAACAATAACTTCAAGTTTTAATTAATATCAATTATCAATTATTTGCTAGTTAAGACTGGAACACAATGTACAAGGTTCGTCAATAGCATTGATCGCAATTACAAAAGTTGGTATGAAAATGCTGTTTATTTAACAAACGTCAAATACCGATAAAACTGAAGTTTGTTGTTGAAAATTTTTTGTTACTATGGCAAAATTTGTCAAATAACCAAAGGATTTTTGCTGTATAATCCTGTATCCTAACTCAGTCCATTGTGCAAACGCAGATAAATATTCGACGTGAACTTAATTTGACAGTGCGTGCTAAAGTTTCAATAAGAAATTAGATTTTAAGACGGATAAGATGTTTCAAAGAGGAAGTGTAATATCCAAATTTGTCATACAGTCCGTACACAAGAACAGAGTCCATCATAAAAACGTCGATGCTCCGACATATTTTGGAGAAGTTTATTTTCAATGGACAACAGCGATGTATGCGAAAGTCTCTCCTGCCCCGTTAAATTTCCCACGAAATTTTTTATACGTTTAAGTGTTGAAAAACTGCGTTCTACTGATGAACTTGTGGCAGGTATTGTCACTACTAATTCACACAATTTCGACGCTTCGGTATAGGCATCTTCCAGTTCCTTGTCTTTTAAAAATTGCATTAGTTCCTTAGCGTTATTTTTTGCGCTAATGTCATCAGTTTCGTAAATCACATTTAGTTCAGATCGCAGTAACACTCGGTCGAAGAACTGGCCATAATGAAGAAAAAGAGATTTAAACGCATCTTCTACAAAAGTTTTTCCTTTAAATGCATCAAAATTGCAGAGCTCGAGGAATTTAAAATCATTTAAACTGTTATATTCTCAAATAGTTCAATCAGTGATTCACGATTTTCAGATACTGTTAACACAAGTCTTCCCATTATAGTTCCACCTAGTAGGAGCTACTTTGGGCAATCGTTTGTGGACAATGGAGTCCAAAGCTTGTGTACGTTTTGTTGACTTGGAAAAAAAAAGCAGCCATGCCACTTAAAGTAACGAAAAATACTTTACACTCTTTAATGTGATTGATGGACTAGGGTAAAACTAAAAATTTAATTTATGAGCAAAACAATGGACAAACACATTGTCCTTGACAAATTGTCCTGCCATCACTGCAGCTTCATCATAGCTTTGAGCAACTAATTTTTTCTCTCCATTAATTTCTTTGATAACGTTATAAACTACGGTATATAATGCATCTGCTGTACGATTTTCGGACACATTCTTAAAACCTAAAAATCGCTCTTGAATACTTCCGTCTGTTTTAACATAGCGTATTACTATAGATAATTGGCTAAAATTAGTGATATCAGTTGTTTCGTCCAGAACAATAGCAAAGAACCGCGCCTCGTCAATCTCCTGCTTAATTCTTTTTAGAATAATGGTTGCAACAGCGGAAATTAAATCATTCTGGATTCGATTCGACGTTCCGCGAAAAACGCTAGACTGCTCTAAATGATTTTTTAAGCAATCATCATATTTAGTCATTAAACTAAGTAAATCTTGAAAATTTCCTCTATTTGAAGAAACCCTTGTTTCGTCATGACCTCTAAATCCCAATTCGTGCTGTCCGAGAAAACAAACAACAACGATAAGTCTTCTTAATATTTGCCTATTTTTATCGACTAGTTCATTGTGTTGGCGGTGACTAATTTCCAACTGTTTATTAAGGGCGTGTACAATTTTGGTTTTGCCGAAGACTTTTTTTTTGACGGCCTGTAAATGGGATTTGGACATAAGGTGTCTTTCTTTTTTTACAGTTTCTACAGCTTTATGGAAATTGTTTAAATCGCAAAAACCAGTTTTATTCCAGAGACCTTTTTCATTTTCAAAAATTAAACATGGCCAATAAAATAATTTATTTATATTTTCACACCCTGTTAGCCATTTAAATTGTTCGTATTGTTTTCCGGATAAAAATGTCTAATACAGTTTTTCATTTTTGTGGTTAAATTTTTCATAGGCGGTTTTGCCCTTCCTCCATTTTCAACGTTATATTACCGACAGCCGAAGTTGACGGTATTTGCATATCCACGTCCGTATTATTGTCTTCCATATCGCACCATACACGACGCGACGTACGTATCACACAACACACGGATGGCCGTTCAAACAAAGAACCTACTCCAACGATAGCTTCCGCCACCACTTAAAGCACGCGACTGAAATGCAAAAATTGCAAACAGCCGTTGGAAAGTTCAATAACCTCTGGATCGATTCACAGGATATCAAGCATACAGGACTTGGCTGCAGAGAAGCTAGCGGCCCGCATAGGTTCTATTCGATATTCTATTGTGGCTGGGTCGGAGTCAAGGTCGCATTTATTATGAGCTTGATAATTAAGATAATATTTTAGCATTTTTAATATAAACTAAATTAATGGTTTCCTATTTCAAAAATCACATTTTAGAAGATGTTTTGTAATTTTTTTTGGGGAAGCACTGCTTCCCTTGGTTCCATGGACTGCACGCCCCTGGAGTCCACAACGTTCTGCAATTCGGCAATCAGTTACACTGCAAATTACAGGACGAAGTTTTTTTTAATTTTTTTTTTAATGGGTTTGAGCGGAGCCCATTTACCCACGAATATTCATGTTAAATGTACATACTAAAGATGCAGTAGCAAAAGGAAGCAAATCCTGTAATGTTGAGCAACGTGGATAGGGGGTTTGTCGCTAAGCAGAACCAAACTAGACTTAACGAGTCTGCTTGGTAAATTCCCATATTGATGTGTATGAGTGGTAAGAGATTAATCGCCATTATAGATCTTCAGGTCCGTTCTCAACTGGTGCTTGATAGTTGTCAGGAAATTGATGATCATAGGGTGAATTTTGTATATTCCTAGTACATCTATGAGCCAGAAGTATAGTACACTGTCAAACGCCTTTTTATAGTCTATAAAAACAGCGTGTGTGTTGCGTTGTTTTTTTCTGTGTTTGCTTAAGTACCACAGAGTCGATGATAAGTTCTTCTTTGAATCCTTGAAGGCCTCGAATGCATCCCTTATGTTCCTCAGCTAATAGCTTATAACTGTCAATATGGTGATAGATACGATTTTCAATTCATCCTGTTAGAATCTTGTACATAGTGGGCAAACAGGTGATGGGCCTGTACTGAAACGGGTCTTCTGTCCTATTGCTTTTGGGTAGCATAATTGTAGTACCCAGCATGAGAATGTCCTATTGCTTTTGGGTAGCATAATTGTAGTACCCAGCATGAGAAATGCGGGAGTCCGGATGTTGCATTATTTTGGTAAAATGAGCATAGCTTCATGGAGGAGCTCAAATTTCTTATACCAGAAATTGTGAATATGGTCAACTACTGGTGACTTCCAGTTGCTTATTCCCTTAATAAACCTGTTCACTTCCTTCCTAATGATAGAATAAAATTCCATTTGTGATGTTTGAATTTGATTACATTGTATATTGATAGTATTCATGTAGCATTTCGGTTTTTCCCACATATTCGACTAATATTCGGTCATCATCTTTTTAGAATCGGTTTGATCTTTGGTGATATTGATATCCCGTTAGAACTGTCTTTGGTTGGTGTTGAAAATCCAGTTCAGTCGTTTTCTCTTTGAGCATTTGTTGTATCTCTGCTGACGTTTCGCTTTAGCATTTAGTTTTTGCTTTAGTGCATCCTGATACTGATCTAGTTTTTGTTAAAGGTTGAAATCGGTAGGTTTTGTACCTATACTCTTAAATATCTTCTTAATGCGCGCTTTAAGTCTGCTGGAGGGGTGTTCATTCTTCCGAAATTCTGTAAGTCTTCCTGGTTCCTGTCTCAAATCATCAATTGTCTTCTCAAGCCTTTTCTGCCATATGAGTTTTTGTTGATGTGTAGCTTTGCCTGTTTTCTTCTGGGAATGCACTTGTTGTTTATGGCATCTAAGGACGGCGATAGCAGAGCAGTAGATCAGTGTGTGGAGGGTGTCATATTCCAAACTAAACGCTGCTAATATGGTGTTGAAAATCCTGAGGGTGCTGTGAGTCTCTCCCGACTAGTTCTAAGTTTTGGGAGCTTAGGTCTTTGAGTTGGATCTAGGCCGTTAAACTCAGCAACAACTTTTTGAAGCTCGTTGTATACTGATATTCTTCCATTGTCCTGGGTGTTGTTGGCTCTGTCTCTGTTTATGACTTGTTGTCTCACAGTATTCCTGTGGTTGTATTTTATACTGACGGGATTATACCAAGTCAGTACGAAAAATAAAAATAAAAAAAGGAAATGGAAAAAAACAACTATTGTGTATTCAGAAATGATCTAACGATGCTACATGTTTTCAAAATGATCGATTTTTGGATGGTCCTGTGAATGTCTGTATTAAGTCCTAATTGAGCCAAATGCGGTGTAAACGTTGTTGGGGTGAGACCAGTTTTACTGATATGACGAGAGGAACAATGATGACTTTTTCCTGTTTCCACAGGCTTTTTACTTCCATTGCCAAGTCGGTGTATTTGGCGATCTTCTCACTGTATTTTGCTTGGATGTTCTTGTCGTTGGGGACAGCCATGTCAATTAAATAAGTGATTTTTTCTTGTTTGGATTGAAAGGTGATATCGGGTCTGTTTGCGGGGATTGTTTTATCTGTGTGTAAGGGTCTGTGTTTTCCGTTAGTTTGTATGTTATGGCTAATGCTTGCAGCACCTTCGCTGCTGAGTTGTGTCTCGATGTGTATTCAGTTTCGGCCATTATTCTACATCCACTCGTTATGTGATCGATCATTTCTCTCGGCTGGTGACATCTCCTACACCTCTCGTCTTCAATGGTTGTGTCCTTGATGATGTGCTTTCGGTAATTTCTGGTTGCTATGACTTTGTCCTGGATGTCAAGCATGAAGCTTTCTGTTTCGGGGACCAGCTGCCCTTCTTGTAACCGCGTATATGAAAGCTTTTTATGTATACGGTCTTGATTAACGTGGTATCTGTGTCTTCCGTGAAGTGTTTTTTGAGACCAGGCGTTCATCTTTTCTAGTCGTGATTGGATGTGACTGTGTGCATCTGCTGCGTGGCTCGTTTGAGACAGGTCGAGCGGTGTATAATTCTTGTCTGCCTTCACTATTGCCTGGTGGAGGTTAGTTTGTTTGTTGTGGAAGAATTTTCTGTGTTCGTAAATTTGTTTTTTATTTAGCGATTGTATATCTATAATTCCCCTCCCTCCTTCTTTTCTCTCGATGATGAGTCTTTCCTTGCATGCGTTTTGATGTAACTTCCTGTGTTTAGTGAATTCAGAGCGTATGAGAATGAGAATGTTTTCTGTATGTGTGTGACCATTTAATGATACCAAACGAATACGTAAGAATAGGTATGGCGAAGGTGTTAATAGCTTTCGTTAGATTTCTGGAATTCAGTATTGTTTTTAGTAGCTTTATGAGTCTGGTTTTAAATTCCGTCTTGAGCTCTGATTTGATATGAGTGTGGTTAATTTTGGTGCTTTGATGGAACCCTAGGTATCTGTATGTTTCTTCTTTGGGCATGTTATCTATAGTTTCATTATTGATTGCTTCCCATGTAGGGTGGTCTTTCCACTGTCTCTTGTTGATATGAAGTAGCTTGCATTTACTTATACCAAATTCCATGTTGATGTGCAGGTTAAACGTTTCTGTGATTTTAAGGAGTTCCTTTAGCTGTGCCTTTGTGCTTGCATATAATTTTATGTTATCCATGTACAGGAGATGGTTTATTTTGAGTAGGTTATTTTTTGGTGTTTAATTTGGAATCAGATGTTTGTGTTATTCAGTGTGTTTGAGAGTGGATTGAGACAAAGGCAGAACCACAAAGCGCTGAGTGAATCTCCCTGGAATATACCTCGTCCGATGTAGATCTCTTCTGTTTCGATGTGCTCTTTTTATGTTCTCAGGTTGATTTTAGTTTTCCACGTACTCATGATTTGCCTAAGAAATTGCCTGATGTTTTTATTGACTTTATATAATTCTAGCGCTCTGGTTAGCCAACTTTGGAGTATCGAATCAAAGGCTTTTTTATAATCTATGTAACCAGTATAAAGGTTTCTATAATTTTTCCGGGTTTGTTCCATGATGACGCTGTCTATAATTAGCTGTTCCATGCATCGTCGGTTGTTTTTCCTGCACCCTTTTTGCTCTTCCATTAGAATGTTTTTGTGGGCTAGATGTTGTTCTATTCTTCTGTTAATTGTGGCTGCGATGATCTTATATAGGGTTGGAAGGCATGTTATAGGTCGGTAATTTGACGGGTCCTTACTGTCTGAATCTTTGGGCTTAAGGTATGTTATTCCTTGGGTGAGAAAACTGGGGAGTGTGCTAGGTTTTAAAATAATTTCATTAATTTGGCGAGTGAGAGCTTCATGTATGGAGGTAAACTGTTTGTACCAGAAGTTATGAATGTTATCTATTCCAGGACATCTCCAGTTATGCGTGTATTTGATTGTTTCTGCAACTTCTTGTATTGTCATTGCAAAGTCCTCTTGTTCCTCCAAGCACTTGTGTCTGTCTTCTTCCGCTTTAATCCATGAAGCGTTATTATTGTGTATTTTCGGTTCTGACCAAATATGTTTACGGTATTCTATGATCTCTTGTTTGGTCGGTGGTTCTATTACTCGTGCCTCCTCATTGCTCATGATTTTTTGGTAGAACTGTTTTTCGCTTCTTCGAAACAGGTTGTTAGCGTCCTTTCTTTCATTTGATTCTTTGTATCTTCGGAGTCTTGCGGCATACACGGATAATTTTTGCTTCAGAGTGTCAAGAATTTCTGTAAATGTGTGATCAGGAGATGCAGATTTGATTTTCTCTACACTTTGTGTGATACGTTTTGACTTGTTGCCGTTTATGGATTGGGTAAGATGTCCCAATTCTTTTCTAATTTTGTTAATTTTGTTTTCGATCCTTATCTGCCATTTGAATTTTGGTTTTAAGTTGTTGGTGTTTCTGTGTCGCGGCGGGAGTTTCTGATTGTTCTGTGTTATCGTGGTTATAGCTGCTGCGTAGATCACTGTATGAATGTCCTAGTGCTCGCACAACTCGGGAATTATGTGATCATTAATGGTCTTTAGGATTGTATGAGTGTCCCGTTTGAAGATTACACGAGGAATAGGATCTCTTGTTGTAGGATCGGAGCCTGACCATTTGTTTAGATGTGACTTCATTTCTACTTTGATTGCTTGTGTGAGAGACGGTCTGAGGTGTAGCTGTGTGTATGGTGCTTTGGGCGAATGATTCACTTGTCCTGTGTGTTGTATTATTATTATTATTATTCATCATTTAATATACTATATAATTATAATTCTATTTAACTTATCATTGAAATTTTTTTAAATTTTTTTTTTGAAAAGCAGAAAAACGTGTGCTTCTGCTTAGACCAAAAATTGGAGCTATAAGAAAGACTTTAAAAAAGTAAGATAAGAACTTTTAATTTGTTATTAAAATTTGACAAACCTTAATATATTAGCCGCTGCAAACAGCCCTTCAGCGATCAGTTGGGGGTCGAAGGCGTTCCACTCTTCTCTTCGTAGGAAAGCTGTACTGGGATCTCTTTGAATTTCAGTGCTTTGTTGTAAGTAGGCAATCGCTCGCAATACAAAAGTTAATGTATAAAATAAGTTTCTTGTAAAATCTATAAAATTCCAGAGATTCCTTAAATAGCTTTTGATACCTTCAGTAAAAATTTCTTGAGTTTCTTCAAATATAAAACCTAAAATAAAAAATGTTCGTTTATAAAATATTCAGAATGGTGGCTTTAATATAGCCGACATTGTTATGTGTAGTTCTATGCAACTAAAAATCCTTATTCAAGGGACAAGGAGTGCAAATTATGAATTTCAGTCAACATGTAGGAATCCAGTTAACATTTAGGAACTCAAAAGGCGGTGCCAACATGATTTACGAATTTTTTCATTTGTACAGATTTGAGTGAGTATTTCACTCATGGATAAATTTTCCGAGTGGTTATTATTACACAGGGTAACAAAATGAGAACAAAAATTTGGTGCCGGAAATCTAACATCTGATTTTAGCTGTTTTTAATGTGCTGATTCCAAAAATGCCACCAGATTTTTTTTTATCAGCTCTAGTTTTTGAGATACAGGTTACAGGTTAATTGATATTTTTTTATGATAAAGGACAACAAATAAAGAGATAAATATGTACTTAATCGTCAAAATAGAAATTTCCCAGAATCTAATTAACTAAATGGATACCTGGAATTGTCCCTGACCCAATGTTCCTATACTAGGAACTACTCAATACACTGCTCTTAATTACTTTTATACCTGTAATTGACTATGACCCGACCTTTCTATACCTGCTTGGCTGTACTCGATTTAGTATATTACTGAGTTTTCCCAAGTAAAGTTGTGCTATTATTTTGTGTAAATTTTGGTTTGTAGTATCAAGATACTAAACTGAAAACAATGGCACCCACAAGCAGACGTACCTGTGTAAATTATCCCGATGTTTTTTGTTATGTGTGTGGTGAATACACTTTGAAAGAGAGCAGAAAAAGATTCCTGACTTTGTGAAAAGAGCTTATCTTGCCTATTTTGGTGTTCATTTAGGAGATCAAGATAAATCTTGGGCCCCACATTTCATATGTAAAACATGTGTTGAACATTTGCGACAGTGGATAACTGGAAAGAGGAAGTGCCTAAAGTTTGGTGTACCAATGGTTTGGAGAGACCCGCGAAACCATCATGACGACTGCTATTTTTGTCTCGTTAATATTAAAGGCATAAATAGAAACAATAGACACAAATGGACATATCCTGATCTAGATTCTGCAAGAAGGCCTGTAGCGCATTCGGAAGAAATACCCGTTCCATCATTCAGCAGTCTACCCGAACTGACAGAAGATGATACAGAAACATCAACGTCTGACGAAGTTCAAAGAATTCAATCAGAAAACGACAGCGAATTTGAAGCAGATTTAGCAACTCCGCAGTGTTTCAATCAAGAACTAAACGATCTTATAAGAGACCTGAATCTCTCAAAGGAATCCGCTGAATTACTTGCATCCAGATTAAAAGAAAAAAATCTACTTTGTCCAGGTTATTAATATTACATTTTATCGTAAAAGAGAGAGAAAATGACTTGGTATTCTGTAACAATATAAAAGGGCTCTTAGAAAAAATGGGTTTGCCTGAATACACTCCAGATGATTGGCGTCTTTTTATTGACAGTTCAAAACGTAGTTTAAAATGTGTTCTTTTACATAACGGTAACAAATATGGCTCAATTCCTATTGGTCATTCTACTACCATGACGGAAGAATATAAAACAATTCAAACAAAATTAGTTAGTTGTTAGTTTTGAGAAAAAATAAATACGAAGAACATCAGTGGGCAATTTGTGTTGATTTAAAAATGGTTAACTTCCTTCTTGGACAGCAGAGTGGTTACACAAAATAACCTTTGGTTTCAAGAGAAAAAATCTTACTTCCGCCCTTGCATATCAATGAAGCAATTTGTGAAGGCTTTAAATCGACATGGAAATTGTTTTGGGTATTTGTCACGTAAATTTCCTGGCATTAGCACTGAAAAACAAAAAGCTGGTATATTTGATGGTCCTCAAATAAGGCAACTTGTTACAGATCCACAATTCACCACATCAGTACAGTACAGTAGTACAAAATTTTCTTGGCAATCATAGAGCAGAGAATTACGTAGAATTAGTGGAAACTATGATTTCAAATTTTAATATTCTCGGCTGTAACATGAGTATAAAAGTTGTCACAGCCACTAGATCGTTTTCCAGCAAACTTATGAAAAGAAAGAAAGATTCCATCAGGATATTAAAACTATAGAAGATCGTTATCAAGGACCTTCAGCGAGACTGCCCTAGTAAACTCCATTCTAGAAAGTCGTATAAAAGAATTTTTATGTGATTAGTGACTAATGTAATTATGTAAATTAGGTTTTTGCAATAAATACTAAAATCCGTGCGTCTTTGTTTTTTTAACTGGCAATAGTAATAATATATATTATAACAGTTATAACGTAAAATATATACACAATTTTTTTTTATTTAAAGAAAAATTAGATCTGATAGACAAAATCTGAGAACTTTTTTACATTCTGCATCCAAAAATTACCCAGAAACAGTTAAAAAATCGCAGGCACCAAAACGTGTGTTGGCCTGTGTTATCGAAAAACTATAGTGGAAATACCACGTTGCCTTCCACTTTTCTAAACAATAATATCATTTGACAACAGAAAACTTGTTTTGTTTGTATTGCAAATAAGAGACGCCGAAGTCCGTATCGACCGATGTTTTATAAAGTATTTGTTAAAAATTGTCAGTATGAATCCCTTTAGTGAAATTCAAGAAATCAAAATCGATATAAATATAATGAGGAACGAACCAAAAAACCCCTTAAAATCCAAGAAAATTTGGAGGCAATTTTCGTCATTTTGCGATAAAAAAAGTACACATTCAGTCAAGATTCTCAAATATCCGAACTTGCGTCGATTCTGGGCTCAGAATATTCGAAAGAAAAACGGCGAAGAATATAAAGAATGCATGATCAAAGTTATTTGGAATGTCGTGGCAAAACCGCTGATGGGGAAATATTACAACGATTACAATATTAAAATAAATCCCTTCAAACAAATTGAATTTAAATCAGCCGAGATCCATGAAATGTCGAAAGAAGAAGTTTACGAAGTATCGGCGGCAAACGTACGTTTTTTATCTATAATGAATTGAAAAAACTCATTTTATTTTTCGTCACAGTAATTGTTTGTGAATAGAATGGTTTATAGCTTTTACACAGTTTTTTATTCAAAAAAATATAACCTAATCAAATTAAGAGTTTGGTTACCACATATTTTACAACCTACCTATCACATAAATCAGTACAGCATATTCTAAAAATGTTGGGGTGTTCCCTCTTTGCTTTTCGTATTTTTCTAAAACATACGCCTTCATCGACTCTGAACCAAAGAACTCGAAAAATATATCTTCTGCACGAAGGGAGACCAGAATCAAAAGCACTAAAACACAAACATATTAACGTCACAATCAGTACTCCTTTTTGAAAATCTTATTTTTCTAAATTTAAATAAGAAAATCGTACAGGGTGATTTTAAATTTATTAAAAAAGTTTAGGAAAGTTTAAAACAAAAGTTTTTTGACTTATCTCTACATTTAACTTATAAGATTACAATACAGGTTGTAACATAGACCCACGATGTTATCTCGGTTATTTTCTATCTATATCTCGGTTAGATTGTAACGGATCTAATTTGGATGGGGAGCTTACAAGGTGCATGTTTCCATCTGATTTAAGTTTCCTCATAGACGTACGTTTATATGGGGGCAGAAACGAAATTTTTTCACGAGTAAACTCCATATAGGAAATAATTTATTTCAAATCTAATATCAGCTAGAGATTATTCACGACCTAGGTCATCACGTTGTCACTTCACCCATCTTCAGGTCAGCTTTTAACATATCGGATCTAACCCATTATTATATGCTCTTTCAAATGCCATCATTTACCTCTTCATATCTCAAACACCGTCAAAAATCACATAAGTTTTGACCATTCAAATTATTACTATACTTGACATTTGGATGTTTTCGGTTGCAGATTTGAAGTAAGTTCTTTCTTATAAGGAGTTTACTTTTGAAAATGTTTTATTTCGGCCGTATGTCTATAAGGAATAGCAACTTAAACCCGGCAGTGGCGTATATATTGCTTCTGGGGGAGGGTTTGAGCCAAAAAAAAAGTCTTCAGTTTCTGTTTTCTACTTAATTGAGCGTAACTAATATGAACAACCAAAACAAAATGGTCCCTACTTTATTTTAACTCTATGTACAACTGGATCCGCGGGGGGGGGGAGGTTACCGACCAATTTAAAAAAAATGTTCTTTATACTATTTTTGTCAATTTAGGTTAAATAAAAAAGCCCTCCCTTGTATCCGTCACTGAAACCCGATGAAAACATCGCCTCTTAACTCCATATAATGACATCAAAAGTGTAAGGGTTCAGAATCGTGATATCGACTTGCGTCCATTTAAGTGGTACATCATATATGTATGTTATTAAAATTACTCTGAGACAAATTAAACGATATTAAGTAACATTGGTCTGTAGATCACCGTTTTAGGCATATTACTTTTTATTTTCAAAAATTGGTTAAACGAAATTTCCGCCGTTTCCTAAAGATCTAAAAAATATTGTAATAGTTTAAATATATAGAACTGTTTTCACCACAAAATGCAAAAGCACATATATTCTTACAAATAAATAACTTGCTGCATCGTCAAATTATTACGAAAGAACTAAAAAAGATGAGGACATTGCTCCTCCACTTTTGTGTTAAGAAACCACCAAAACATTAACGCTCTATGTGTTTCAGAACCAAGGAGCCATTCTGCTACCGTGGTATCTGCCCCGGCAAGGCTCATTAGGCAGCTTCCTTGGGGGGGTATCAGTATTAAAACCGAAATACCCGAAGACTGAAACAAACAAAGTGTCATGTCGTTCAAATTTCAAAGTGAATAAGGAAAATATGCAACCAGTGGCATCATCTGTAGTACTATGATGCACTAAATCGCTTTAGATGTGACCTACTTGGGAGCACAAGACGACACATCTGTCGTCTTGACAAGATGGTGAAGGAGTAATTTCCTCATCTTTAGGTCATTTCGTATATATATATATATATATATATATATATATATATATATATATATATATATATATATATATATATATATATATGTATATATATATATATATATATATATATAAATAGGTTAAATAACAATAATTTAAGGAATTTTTGAAAACCTGTCCAAATCTGATATTATTAAACATACAATTTTTATTGTTCTTACTTACGCAAGAAGAAGAGATATGATGAAGCGTGGATTAAAAATTTCATAAAGGGTTTCCTCATCAGCTTTCCAGTTTTCGTTTCGGGTGCAACGGTGTACAAAAGGCAATACAGTGGGAAAAATAGGGCTACCTTGATGATTATCATAAGTTTTTGAGTATTCGACTTTCGACGAAATCCTGGGACTCCTTCATACCAAAGGGCGGCAAGCAGTTGCTGTATGTTTGGATGGGAAACAAACTAAAACAAATTAACGTCAGATAATTTCAGGGATCATGATTGTTGGGTATAGACCTGACATATTTGAATTACTGCCGACGTTTCGTCTGGGGTTGAAAGAAGTATCTTCAGGGATCTTCACTGCACCAGGACAAACTATTGAATGAGCTCCGGTGAGCACCGACGCGTGGCTCACTGTAATTGCGAGATTTTACGGATTTTTAAAAATACACAAGGTCAATGTACCGTTACTATCCATCGTCAGTTCAATAGTCAATCTTACAAGAAAGGTAAATATTTAGCAAATATTTTAATCCCTTTTTTCAGAACACTCTAATTCTAATATATCAAAAATTCCAAACATTTGGTAAAAAAGTTTAAATCCAATGTAAAAGGAACCCGGTGAATTTTAGGCAGTTTTGATGTTGAATCCGTGTATATAAATGTGCCTATGACGATCCAGGTTCCATAATTTTAAATATATTTACAGATACAAATCTCGATCCAGTCTTAATTGAATTAATTAGAAAATGTTCTCTAATCTCTGAAGATGCCTAATTGAAGTCTCAGGCAAAATGTCTGAAAGTAAGTCCAATTTAATATCATGACTAGTTGGTTTACTCAAGCGATGAAAGATTTTATACTTAGTTTAGAGTTTATATATATATATATATATATATATATATATATATATATATATATATATATATATATATATATATATATATATATATATATATATATATATATATATATATATATATATATATATATATATATATATATATATATATATATATATATATATATATATATATATATATATATATATATATATATATATATATATATATTTACTTTCTTCTGTTTGTATAAAATTGCAAGTTCCAAACGAGCCAGTTTCATGTGTTCACCTTCTTGATACGGTGGATTATCTGGATCGTGATTTAAAATTATTGCCAGTTCGCTCGAACTTCTGGACTGCTGCAGCAAATCCACTGCAAATTGCTGACACTGCTTGCGTAGGTCCATGTATTCTGATTTCGATTCCTAAAAGAAGAATAAATAATTCAAACAGTTATTCGATGTGCTATAAGAGTACAAATTATAATAAGTAAATTCTTCTAGGTAACAGGAAGAAGCATTTAAGTAAGTAACTATAATTTTAAAAGTAATCGACAAGTCTACCAAAAAATAGCACTACACAATTTTTTAAACGCAGCCAATAACACAAATTAAAGAGATCAGATGCGTTAGAGAACTAATACAGCATGTTTAATTTACCTCACTTCGGTTTGATTTTCGTTAAATCTTTATAACATAGCGATATTACATAAATACTGTGGAAATTATTGCGTACTATAAAAAATATTATAGCCGTGACATTTATACAGGTCTGTTATATAATGCAGTAAATACATAATATAAAATAACATCCTTGAGATATTCTATTTACTCAAAGTGTTTTTTACCTTAAGCTCTTATTCACTACTTTTAACAATTTTATTTAAAAATAATGTAACGGAATAGTCTATAGCAATAGAATAGAGTATATAAATTCCTAATTTACTTTAAAATGATATTTTTTCTAAAGCGATAGAAAAATGTTAAGCATAAGTATTCCAGTCATTAAAGTATATCTATCTAATATTAGTTTTGAGAGTTTTGAAAAGGTAAACGAAATAATAAATAAGACTTATCAAATGCTATCTCTTAAATTGTGCAGACTTATATAAACCTGTCAACTTGTACTCGACGATACATCCCCTTTAAAAGTTTAAGATTATTATTTGGCACTTTCTCGTAGGAAGCTTTCTTTGCCGGTTTCATTAAGGTTAAAACCAATAATAATTGAAACATTTCCTTAGGTTCAATTATAAGAAATTTTTAATTTACTACGTTAAAAATACAATAAAATATTTTATAATAGAAGGCGTTCCAAAAATTCGATGTTTTTTTAGAAGGGCATTGTTTCCTTCCAAAAAAATTGACTAAAGGGGTTTTCTTTGCTTTTCTTTTTTTCGCCATGATCTTTTTGATCCAGAACCCTGATAAATCAGTTTTAAGTTTTAGACATTTATATAAAATATGCTTTTATTTTATTTAGACGGAAATAAAATTATATTTCAGTTTAATACAATTCACATAAAGTAGAACTCTAGGCGACATCTATAAAATATTTATTAATTAAAAGATCAGGATGCGTTTATGACGATCCATTGCATTCTAGCCAATAAGGGGGCAGTTCTTATCAAATTAGGTGTCGACATTTTCTTCTGATTTCTAAATCAAGAGTTAGCCTGTGTCAAAATTCTATTAGCTACTTTTGATTCTAAATTCTTCTTTTGTGGTGGTTTATGGGGTTTTACGTATACAGGGGCTTGTCAAAGGATTATCAAAGATACTTAATTTTGATTCTAGTTTTTTATTTGGAGAGTAATTTTTACGTATTTTCAAGAGTTAAATTTATGGTTTAATAAAGACTTTTTATTTTCTTTTTATTTTGTTAGATTGGGGATTTTAAGTCCGTCATTTTCTAGATTCTAATTTAGGTTTAATCATTTTTTAGTTATTAATTTTAAGTATCATTTTTGTACAGTAACTCACATCCTTTATTTGTGTTAATAGATCTTTAAGTTGTTTTTAAAAACAAAATATTTTCTTTAAATAAACCACCTGTTAGTTACAATATCCTTATTCAAGAAGAAGATACCAACGTTGTTTGGTAGAGAGATAAGATGTTTAATTAAATTTATATTAATAATTATATTTCATATCACTGATTTTACTTGTCATATCTTAGTTAATTTCGGTACTATGATAGTGTTGCCCATTATAATTAAATAAACATTTAAATTTAAATACTAGCTCATTACAACTTATAATCCTGTTACAATAAAGGGTTAAATGATATAAGTAAACTATATCATTACAATCTTTCACAATGTAAACTCAGCAGCTCGATAGAAAATAAAAAAGATATCAGTTTTATAATAAGAGCTACCTTATTTTCTATTTCTACTTCATTTTGAATTTATATACAAGCTACTTACCGGTTCTGCAAAAGCCAAATTTCTTAATTCCCACGAGAGCTGGAAAGCTGTTAAAAGAGGATCGCTAGAGGAGAGGGCTATTAAAGATGGACTTGCCAAAGCTCTATATTCGTTTAGTCTTGAAAGTGAATGTCTTAATGAATCTTCCTCAGACTGATGGATGCAGTCGTCGCAACCACATCTGTAATTATATACATGATACTAAAGTTGGGAGATATTAAACGACATAATATACCGATCGATAATATAAATATATTAAACTATATTCGACATTGACAGTGGCGGACTTAGAGAAGGTGAAAGGGGCATCGCCCCCCTAAGCACACCCAGTGGTTAGAATATCATGTATAAAATAAGCACAACATGAAACGAAAATCGTAATTCGCTCTTGCCTGAGCAGGATCTGTAGGTCCAGCCTTTATTTTGCATCATCGCAGAAGATAAAAACAATATCTCGGTCTCAGACAAGTGGTTTAATACAGTAAAAAAATATTATGATTACACGTGTTTCGCCAAACAAATAGGCATCATCAGATCTAAAATACATTAAGAACCTGATAGTAATGTATTTAATAAATGGAGCATTAAAAAGCCTACCTTAAAAGAACAAAAACATATAAAACTACATTATTAGAAAAACACTAAAGCGAGGTTATGTCTTCTAACAACAAATAAATAAAAAACTCTATCCACGGTAAGGATCGAACTCTAAACTTCCGTTCCCAGATAATTATCGTTACAGAACTATAGACCACTGGGCTACCGTCCTACTAAAATAACCATGCGAGTCACACATTTATTTAGTATCTAATTTAAATGATTAAAAATCAAGTTCGAAATTGAAAACGTTATTAACGCACAAGAGAACTTGGCTCTGATTATCTCCATCTTTTCTAGTACGTCTAGTTTTTGACCCTTCGAACATTCATGTAAAAGGGAGACATTTTCAGGTACAGTATAATTATGGTTTGTTGAAAGTAAGTGATTCACAAAAGCTGACCCTTCAGTCACATCGTTCTTATATTTATTAATTATCAGATATTTTTCCCCCGACTGGCCGACATAGATAGCAGGGCAATCTCCACAGCTCGATGAGTATACTCCGGATTTTGAAAGTTTTTCAGTGCTATCTTTAGGTTTAATAAGGTGGTGTTTTATAGTATTAGTAGTTTTAAAAGCTATAAAAAGATTAGGATTTTTAAAAAAATTGGCTGGCTGTAGAGATATATTGCTCAAGTAAGTTAGGCAACCATTTTGTTGGTAGACCCTTTTCATTTGGGGTGCAGTACATAAAAAGAGAGTTTGTGTTTATCAAAAAAAAAATATAATATAGTTTATTGAGGAAATAACCAGGGTAGCCATTGTTAAAAGCAATTTGTTTTATTATTCCCTAATACCATGTTAAAAGCATCCGTAGACAAAGGTAGTTTAAAGAGACTATAAAAAAATCAATTAAAGGCAGCAAGTTTGTGTATATGTGGAGACTTAGAAGAAAATTGAATAACGTTATCAGTTGATGACGGCTTTCTATATACATCAAAATTCAATCAGTTCCTGTTAATATCCATTCCACACCATGCAAATATCTTTTATTTGCCAACAAAAACTGAGAGAAGCGAATTTCCATGATTTGCTTCTCAAGATTGTACATAAAGACCTCGCTGAGGAACGGTGATAGACAAGAATCCATCGCCAAGCTTGCCCTCTGTCTAAACAATCGACCATTAAATTTAAAAAAGTTGTGATCTAAAACAGGACGGCAGTAGAGTGGTCTATGGTTCTGTAACGCAAATTATCTGGGAACCGAAGTTTAGATTGCGATTCTTACCATGGACAAAGTTTTTTAATTAATGTTATAATATTTTTATATATTTGCTGTTGGAAGACATAACCTCACTTTAGTGTTTGCCTAATTATGAAGTTGTATGTGCCAGTTTTATATATTTTACATGTTTTTGTTTTAAGGTGGGCTTTTTAATGCTTATTTTATTAAATACATTACTATTAGGTTCTTAATGCATTTTAAATCTGATTATGCCTATTTGTTTGGAGAAAACAGGTTTAATCCACCACTTGACTGAGACCGAGACATTGTTTTTCTTTTCTCCAATTATTAAACCAGGTCTCTTAGGGATATTATGGACGAATTATTTCTTTATTTTGCATGTTTTAATACCTTACTAAAATTCAACGACTAAAAAAGTCCTCCCTTTACTTTATACGTATTTAATTTTCTCGCCCTCCCTCGACATCATCTCAGATCCGCTCCTGGATATCCATAATTTATATATTTCAAGAAGACATGAATTTTCGCAACCCCAGATCGTAACAGTTGACAAAAGCAACGCATAATGTGATGTATCTAAAGTACTTTAGGATGTCTAGATATATGGATATGCCGATAAGCATACAATAAATTAGAATATAAAATTTATAAAATTTAATAGTAGACAACATATTACCTACTTTATATCATGCGGCATGGGAATAGTTGCTCCTCTATCCAAAAGTATCTTTAGTATTTCATAATTATTTCTATGTGCTGCAAGTATTAGAGGAGTTATATCAGGTGTAAACACTGCTGTATTTATATCGACTTTCTGCCAACTCTAAAAAATAATTATTGGTTGTTTTGTAATATTATACTAGTACAAAACCTTTCTCTCACATAACATTTTTAATGCAAGACACAAACAAAAGGAATTTGTATGATCGTATTTTAGCTTATAGACGTAAAAAAAAACTATCTGAGATGAAAATGAAGAAGAAATGTTAATACTTCAGGTACGTATTCAGGACCCAAAAATAAACATAAAAGTCTATAAAAAAATATGTGTTCGCAAGACCTTTGCTCTCGAGATACTGGGTGCTAAAGTTTTTATTTAATTTAATTTAAGCAGCTTGTAGGTCATTGGCACTGGAGGGTTCTAAATTAAGCATGGAGAAAACTGCAAGGAAAGATGATTTTTTGCAGTTTGATCCAATGACTCCACCAAGAGTGCGGCTGTCCCAAGATTCGAATAAAGCAAATGGTCGCTTTATATTAGCCAGATTAAGGGATCCTTCCTTACTAAAGACCTTAAGGCTATTTCTTGCTTATCTACACGACCAGCCATCTAGTGTGTGTTTTGAGGGGCATACAAGTACTAGCATTAAATTATTGCTAGCTTCAGAAGGCCTTCCCAGTGACAAGGACTCCCTGCGCAAGTTGTATTATCGCTTCCACGATGCCTATGGGATTGGTTCATCTGAAGTGGACTCAGACCTTGCAGCGTATAGATCTTTCTACTCCTCGGAAAAAATTTTACGGCTCCAAACAATTCGTGAAAGTACTGGTAAATATTATTCTAGTGGTTCACCATCAAAAAGTAAAAATTTTTAGTCAATATGACGCGAAAAGAGGATCTAGCACCCTCTAGAAAATTGACCAATAGTAATTTTAATCTTTTTTTCTTAATATTCAGTCCTTAAGACATAAAACAGACGAATTATATCTTTTGTTAGAAGAGCTAAATTTTCCAGAAGTCATTGCCATCACTGAGCACTGGCTAAATATCAATCAACCTGTTTTTATTAAGAACTATACCACAATTGCCAGATTTAATAGAACTAATTTAACTCATGGAGGCACCTGATGCTGATGTGCAATTATTCTGCCATAACCTTCTAAGTTTGCTCGAGTCCCTTCCTGTAAAAAGCAAATTAATCTTATGTGGCGATTTCAATATTGACTTTTCCAGTGTGTGTGCTGCTCAGGAATGTCTTCAGTCCATCTTTGAGTCATTAGGAATTGCCATGCACGTCAACTCACCAACCAGAATTACTAAGACAAGTGCCAGTACTATAGATTACGTTGTGTCTTCTTTCGATCCTAGCTCCGTCGAATGTAATGTCTTAAGTCCAGGTTTCTCCGATCATGAAGCAATTTTCACAAAATTTTCAATTACATCCAAAGCCAAAAATTCATCTAGACAAGTAGGCCGTATTTTTTCGGTTAGAAATTTCATTAATTTCAAACACCTATGTCAAATAACTGACTGGGACTCTCACACTTATGATGTCGACACTGAATTTTCTCGTTTTATAAAAACTCTAACTAATATAGCTTCTGAATCTTTTCCTCTTAGGCCTATCAAAAATAAAAGAAGTAAACCCTGGTCCACTAAAGGTTTACGTATATCTTCTAAGAACATGCGGTCACTATCTCATTTAAAGAAATTTTCGGACAGTGTCTTTTTTCATAATTATGTAAAATCATACAGAAAAATTTATCATAAGACTATTAAAGCCGCCAAAGATATTTATTACAATAATAGACTTTCTAACGCCAAAAATGTAGCTAAAGAAACCTGGTCTATCGTAAATGATTTAAGAAACAAAACTCCTTTATCCAACACTATCCTTACCTCTCCTGAGGAACTAAACAATTATTTTCTAAATGTAGCCAAAGATTTGACTAAATCCGTATCTCAATCTAATGACCCAATTTCATATCTCTCTAATCATAGGGTAAACCTGCACAGTTTCTTCTTTTCACCAGTAGTTTTATCAGAACTTCGCAGTACAATTAATGATATCAAAAATAAATCTTCCTCGGGAATTGATGGGCTTACTTTAAAAATGTATTCAAGTCTGCCGGAGTGCACTCTAGAGCATCTGACTGCTTTGATAAATATGTCTTTCCAAAATGGTACTTTTCCAAGCTGCCTTAAAACTGCAATAATCATACCTCTTCACAAAGGAGGTGTTTCAGAAGAAGCTTCGAACTATCGCCCAATTGCACTTCTCCCTACGCTATCTAAGATCATCGAAAGACTGGTTAAAAAAAGGCTTTTATCATTTCTGTCTAGATATGAAATACTTACAAAACATCAATTTGGATTTTTAAGTAACAAATGCACAAGCGATGCCATGTTTTCCCTTCTTAATAGAGTTTACTCCAGCCTAAACAACCATCACGCTACGGCAACAATTTTCTGTGATTTTTCCAAAGCTTTCGATTGTGTGAATCATAATATATTAACTAACAAGCTGCAGTACTATGGATTTAGAGGGGCTCCTCTCGATTGGTTTAAGTCATATCTTAGCAACAGAAATCAAGTTGTGAAAGTTGACAACAGGATGTCTTCTTGTAGGCCAATGGAATATGGAGTGCCTCAAGGCTCGGTACTAGGCCCTATCTTGTTTCTTCTGTTCATAAACGACATGGCTAATTTAAACATTAGTGGAAAAATATGTCTCTTTGCGGACGATACCAGCTTTACGTGGAGCCACCCAGATGTCACGGACCTACATAGGATTGTATCTAATGACCTAATCACCATTAAATCCTGGTGCGATTCTAATCTCCTATGTTTGAACATCTCTAAAACGAAAGTCTTGTCTTATAAAAACACGCTGCAACCTTTTGACCTTAATGGCACCACTATTGATGTCGTAAACTCTGTAAAATTTCTAGGGCTTCTTGTAGATGATTCTTTAAAATGGGATCCACATATCGACGCTTTATCAAGGAAGTTGGGTTCTGCTTGCTTTGCGTTAAGATCTGTTTCCGAGGAGCTTAGCTTTTCTACCTCTAGAACTGTTTATTTTGCTCTTGTTGAGTCGCACCTCAGATATGCTATTCCATTCTGGGGTATATGTTGTGCGACTCAATTTGATCGAATATTTATACTACAAAAAAGAGCTGTTCGTTACCTACTGAGACTTAACAGTCTACACTAACACTACACTAAACACTGCCGAGATTTCTTTAAAAGATATAAAATACTAACCCTTCCTTGCTTATTCATTTTGGAATCGGTTTGCTTAATTCGTAAGCATGCACCTGCTATATTAGAGAGACCTTCTCACAATTACCCTCTCAGAAACACTGAGCACGATCTCTATCTTCCAACCCCACACTCAGAGTTAATTAAAAGATCAGTAATCTACAATGCAAAAAAAATGCATAATCACCTGCCATTTAACATCAAATCCATAATATCTCTGACTTCATTTCGCAAGGCTTTGAAGTCATTCTTACTGGAAAGCGCCTTCTACACCGTGAACGAGTTTTACAACACATAAATTTATCCTTATGAACCCCTAGTGTGATAGTTGCCATTACCAACCATTTTTACCGAATTTTGTATATGTATTTTTTTAATTGTTTCGTACTTTTTTATTTTTTATTTTTTACTTTGCTTTTTTATTTTTTTTACATTATATTTATGAAAATGTTTATAACATAGTACGACTGACAAAGTACATTTCTAATGTACTTCTTTTAGGATTCTATTATATTAATATTCTAAATTCTTGATTTAAATATTATTTTTCTATAATATTTATGATGTGTTTTTGTTTTGTTTTGTTTGCTAATTTTGATGTTTGTAAACTATTTTTTTTACAACAGCTTTGTCCACAAAATTGTAAAATTTTTTTGACAATAAAGCATTTATTTATTTATTATTTATTTATTTATTTCTGTTTTTTAAATAAAATCTATGATAATGCAAGTATTGTGGTGAAAATTTTTATCCGGGATTTTTTGGTATGACGAATTCGAATCTAATCTTAGTATGGCTCTTACTTGTAGGGGGAGCTACCTACATGTCTTTCTTCTCCTTTGAACAATCATAACTTTTTACGACAGCCCTATACTACATTTTTGAGTAAAATAGTTGATTCCCTTGCAATTCTCCGGCAAAAAGGTATACCCGTTAAAAATTGATAGGAGCAACCGTTTTCGAGATATTTGGATTTAAAACAATTTCGGCGCATGTGATTTATGTCCAAATTTAAACGCATCTTGGCACAAACGCGTTGAAGTGAAGGGTTAACACATTTTTTTGAGGTGTGTATTCAGTGACTCAGACATAAACTTAACAAAATGTATTTAATTTTCATTAAAATTTTTATATATTATATATATTTTCAAAAATTGCACCATTTACGTTTAAGCATAAGCTTAAAAAAAAGCTCTATGGTGAGTAGCTCACGTTATACGTTATACCACGAATATACCAGTGATTTGAACCACCTCCAAAAACAAGAATCCAAAGGATTTAGGTCTGGCTAATTATACGGACTACCCCGACCAATCCATCGGTTTTGGAAAGATTATATTTAAAAAATCTTAGTAAACTGTAGTATGCAGGGGCCCCATCATGCTGCATATACATGTTTTGTCTCACATTAAGGGGAACATATTCCAATAGATTTTCCAAGTGATTTTCAAGAAAGCAAAATATCTTTCTCCTGTAAGACTACCATTTAACATTCCACACCACACATTAATGCTTAATTTATGTTGGAAATTATGTTCTATCGCAGCATGAGGATTTTCCTATTACAGAATTACATTGCATTGTCAACTCAAAGTCACCTTCCTGCAAATGTTGAACCCAATGTAAATGAAATGGATATAAACAATGAATGTCAAGATTTCTCCAAGCAGACGATTGTGTAATTTGCATTGGCGGCTCGCCAGGGCGCGCGGGTGAAGCGCCGCTTCACCTACATTTTCCAACCAATTTACTTAAAAATAAAAATATTTTTAAAATATTAAACATTTTATAATCTACATGTTTATTATAAAAATGTAGTATGTTTAATATAAATTCACATTATTTACTTTATTATACCACTATTTTCTATCAAAACTAGTGCGTTACCTATATACTCAAAAAATAATAATGACTTAAAAACGTAGCGCGCTGATTACCTTTTCATAAGAGCGACTCGTTGAGAAATCACAATCAGCAGTAACAAATTCGGCATCAGACTCCCCTTGCATGCCGGCTTTGGCGCTTAAATTTGCTTACGCAGTTGCTATGGCAACGCAATGGTGAATATCCGTAAGCCAAATAAAGATGGGAGCGGCATAAAACTGCTGCTGCAGGCTGCAGACGCTTGTTCGCTTGTTATAGAATTAATGTAAATTAGTGCGTTCGAAACATCGGAGGCGGAAGCAGTTTTGCATCGATCGAATCGAATCGAAATTAGCTTTAAGATATAGGTACATAACTGTCTTTTAAGAACAAAAAAATACATTTAAAACCTTATAAATTCATATTATTTCCCCTAAGTATTAAAAAACGCTCCAAAGCTATGGATAATTAACATCATATTAAAAAAACAGCCATTTTGGGCGCAACACCCCGAAAAATTTTCTTTCTTAAATCCACGAGCCGCCACTGGTAATTTGATAAGTATTTGCAATTCGCCTAGTGATTATGCTTGAGCGACGGCATTGAGTATCAAAGCCCATAAGTAGCTATCGGGCAAGAGTGATGCGCGGATGACGCGAAGGTCGTGACGTCGACTGGCGACCCGCTCTGACAAGGCGCCCAAATTATTGCTTATTCAGCTTGACGTTTTCGTAGCGATAGTTGTCAGTTGGTTTTTCAGAGTGTTTTTTTACTTCCTCAAGTGAAAGTTTTAAGACATTTGAGTGGATTAATAAGGAAGAGAACCAAAATACCCGAAAAACTATTAAACACAATTACAAATAGACACAGTAACACAAACCTAGATGCCGCAAGATTGTTCTTAAGACAAAGGTTATTTATAAGAATGAAATATTTAAACCGACTGGCGAAGTAAAAAAAAGGTATAACAAGAAGCCATTCTGAACTGGACCCCACGAAAATCTGTATAAAAAAAATGAAAAAAGTTTAACTGAATTTTTAATTTGTTACCGTTTAAGCATAAATTGTGTGCTAATTTATTTCCTATTATTAAAACAGATGTTTAGACAGTTAAATAATTGTGTTTACGGCAGATAGTATACTTATAGTTAATAAAATATGAAAAATACTTATAATATGCATAAGGTGTCCCCAAGGTGTGTTCTCGGTTGATATCTAGTACTGGTTAGAAATAAAGAAGACATTTATGGTAGACTATTAAAAATTAAATCAGGAAAGTGCAAACCGTTTTGTTCTAATTTGAACCGCTTAGACTCTATAGCTGTTCAAAATATAATTAAATGTCAATATCTCGAAAACAATTAAATTTAGGCCTATGGACAATATATGAAGTAGACGTAGAATTTCAGATAAAATTCAAAAATGTTATAAAATATAGGGTGTTTCATATATGAAAAACTTTAAGTAGGTATATAAGCCATCCTATATACTAATATTTAAATTTAAACCTTTCCTCTATGTCTAACCATTATCAACAAAACCGAGAACACACTAGTGGGACACCTTGTATAAAAAAATGTACATTTTCTAAAGTTATACAACTATTTGTCATGCTAAAATTTTTTACAAGAATATTTTATTTTTTAAAACATTTTATTTTAAAAATACATCATATTTTTCAAATACGATGCGAACTTTTTGAATTGCGCTCAGCAAAAAAAACTTGGTTAAAATTTGAAGCAACATCCCTAAACATAAGTTTAAAATTATAATAACTTATATCTTGAAGGTTGCATTTTATTGTAACAAAAAAAGTTTCAATTTTGAACAAAAAAAGATTAATATATGTAATTAAACGCACACAGAAGAGATATGGATAATTCCGTGCTAAAGCAAGCTAGTCGCCGAGTGACGTAGATCACTCACACCGAGTTCAAGATCAAGGTCAACCTTGATTGAGTATAGCCTCTTCTCAGGTCCCGATTCTCTTTCGGATACAATTTTCGCACTTGGAATCATTTCAGATTCTCCAGAAGTAGCGAAAACTTGTTGAAAAACTCTTCTATCTGGAAAACGACATCGGTACTCCGCGACTGCTTGAATTGAGACCCCACTGTGCAAGCCATAGACTAATCATATCTGCATATTGACGATGCAAGAATTTCGCAGGCATAATGACGTACATAGATCTAATGTTTCTGAAATTACTATGAACAGAATTTCACAGTGACAAAATTTGATCTTATTAATAACTGACATTACTATTGCTTAGTAACAGGAAAAAATATAGCAACGCCAATCAGCAGTTGTGTCAGGCAAGGCCCACTTCTATTTTTTTTACAATATATGCATACTTTATATGCATTTGATAAACAAATCACATGCGCTGAAATTGTTTTAAATCCAAATATCTCGAAAACGGTTGCTCGTATCAATTTGTAACAGGTATACCTTTTTGACGGAGAAGTGACAAAGGAATCATATTTTGATGATGATTCTAAAAGATAAGACAATATTTCTCAGTTGTAATCTAATTTGATTTTTGATTCAGTAAGTGAAATTGAGCTGTTATTCATTACTTTAGTATACGTGCTTACGTAAGGTTCTCCTTCTTTGTGTATGAGTTCTTCGTGTTCCAATAGTAGTTCAACCGCCTCGACAAACTCCACATTAATCGCGTATAAAAGAGCATCTCTTGTCTCTACACCCATGATGACTAGGAGCTCCACCATTTCCAAGTTTTCCTGATCAATCGCAATGGTTAATGCACCCCGCCCCAAACTGTCTACACAGTTGATGTCGAAAGTTTTCTTGCGTTGGGCTTTTTGCAACATCCTTAAACAATGCATAAATAACAGGAAAAATTTCTATTTGATTTAATTAATATATTGAAGCGATTAGCATCTAAAAACATTTATAGGCGGGCGATCTATTTTGTAAGAAAGAAAAAGTTCATATTTGCAGTTTCTAGTATTCTCTAAAATCGAGACATGTAATTTTAAATATGGAAAAATTACCTTCTGACATTGGGTAAGTCTCCCCTCTCGATTGCCAAAAGGTACTTTTTTTCATCCAAAGTCAACATTTTGGGCAGATTTGGTTGAGTTATGAAAGTTTTGCTTGCTTTGGCCTCAACGTCGTCCTAAAAATACATATATTTGAAAAAATATATAATAAGGTGATGTGCTTAAGTATTACATCTTGTTTATCCATTTTTGAAGATTGTGGACAGCCGCTCCTCGTTGAACAAAGTGCAAACTGGAAATTACAAAAATATTAGCAAGGGTTAATATTTATTTATAATGAAACAAAAAAGATCTGTCCGTATAACGTGCTTTCGACCAACGAATTATCATCAAAACTACCTACAAATAAGCACATAAGTACCTCAGTTATAGAGATAATTGACAAAGCCAAAAAGCCGATAAGAATAGAAAAAGGTTGAATCAAATGATATACTTATTCGTCAGTGAACAGGCAGAAAGATACATGGTACTAAATCAATGTACTTAAAACCTTTTACATGTGACAAAAATAAAACAAAAGTTGACGAATACCAAATTAAATTTTATTTTTTTTTATTTATTGCTTAAAAAGCAGCCATAGTTTATGTAGGCATGCTGCAACATAGAAAAGAAAGAAACTCTTTAACAGAAAGCAAAACTCAAAATACAAGAGTTCTAACCACACTACACCACAACTTGTTACGTTCTGGACGTGCGTTTCGCTAACCAAGTTAGCATCATCAGCAGATGATATAAACTAAAGTAACTTATCCTAACCGAGACTATTTATAGGAAAATGTGATTACACTTGGTTGCACCCGACTGCACCATTGTCAAGTAAGCAATAGAGGGGACTATAGGGAATAGGCCCTCTAATCTTTATTTAGTGCTTTCTTACCACATTTAACTATTTCTATACTATCAAATGCATCCTATAATCTATTATTAGATACATTTTTAATTAACTTAAGATTATTTATTCCTGTTTGGTGATTGTTTTCCAAAGCATCTTGGGCAACGCTTGACTTTTCTGTTCTTCCGTATCTTAAATGTGACATGTGTTCTTTAACACCAATGTTTATAGAACGTTTAGTTTGCCCAACATATTTTAGATCGCAGTCATCACAGCTAATTTCATAGATGCCACTCCTCTCTTTCAAGTCGACTTTGTCTTTAGTGTTTTCAAGGAGATTTTTCAAACTGTTCTCCGTTTTGTAGGCTACTCTAAAACCTACGTTTTTAAAAACTTTTTCTAGACCTCTCGTATACCTAGGATCATATGGGATTACCATGAACTAATTGGGAGCCTCAGGTACTTAAAGAGTAGTGTCATCTTTTAACATTTTCTTATGCTTATGTCAACTTACTAATTTATATATAAAATTATCATTATATCCATTACTTTTAGCTATATTTTTAATTCGATTCATTTTATTGTTAAAAACGTTCTTTACTTAATGGAAAATTGACTAACCTGTGAGTTAAGAAATAAAATGCTGCCATTTTGTCTTGACGACAATGAAATGAGTCGGATGTTATATACCTATCAGTATTAATAAATTTCCTAGAAATATCAAATTCTAATTTATCGTTATTTCTAATAACTAACGTGTCGAGAAAAGGTAATTGCCCATTGTTCTTCTGTTCGTACGTAAAATTAATGGAAGGATATTTATTGTTTAATGTTTCGAAGAAAGTGTCCAAATTTATACCACACCCTTGTGAAATACTTGAGTTCTTTTTTGAATTGGGTTTCTAATCTACCCATAAACAAATTCACAAGGAACGGAGATAAGCAATTGCCCATCGCAGTTCCCTCAAGTTGTTTATAATATTTATTGTTGAACTAAAAAAAAATTTGATTCAAACATAATTTTTTTGAGAAGCAAATATTCATCAATAATTTCATTCTTCAAATTATTGAATTCAAATAGTTCCTTTAGATACTCTAAAGCTAGGGGTATGGGTACACTAGGAAACAATGAGCTTACATCAAAAGATATTAAAATTTCACCTTCTTTTAAGTGAACATTCTTAATTTTATCTAAAAATTCTAAGGAGTTAGTAACCTCAAAGTTATCGTACGAGATATTTAATTTGCTGAATTCTTCTACTAACCATTTTGAAATATTGTACATATGTGATCCAACAGCTGAAACAATAGGTCTCATGGACTTCCCAGGTTTATGGATTTTGGGACGGCAATACATTTAGATAATTCTGGGTTACTATGTGTTAGTTTGAATTTTAGTTTCTCAATTAAATCGTAAAGACCAGTTTGAATCAAATTGTCTACTCTTTCAAAATAATCTGTTTTGTCTAGTATAACAACCTCATTTCCTTTGTCAGCTTTTAAATAAAAACATTCTCTTTTTTTCAGTCCCTGGATAACTTCAGCATCTTTTGACTTGTTGTTAACAACGTTTCATGAGATTTGATTTCTGTAAGCCTCTCTAATGAATCCCTTAGTTGACTCTGGCACGTATTGAATTGAACTTTCGATATTCGCAATAAATTATTTTTTACTGGAGGCTCTGCAAAATTCAAACCTTTATTGAAAAGGGCGATTTCTCTATTATCAAAGGACTAAGACGAAAAGTTTTCTACAATGTTCTCGACTTCCGAAGAAATATGTTTTTATGGTTTCAACTTTCTCAGTTTGTTTTTAAGTGAACACATTTTCTTCAAAAATTTGGCATCGATAACTACGAACATTTTTCTTTGGAAATCTAACCATTGTTCAAATTCTAAATTACTATAAGTGAGTTTTTTAAATAATCCGTATGCTTCGATTTCAAGCATATTTCGTTTGCTATACAGATTTTTAATTTCTAAATCTAGCCACTTTTGTTTGGCAAAAGATTCAACCTTCCCAGTAACGGGTGATTGTTTAGGGATCTTGACTGAAGTGAATTCAGAAAAAACTGAAAAAGACTTGCATGGAATAAATAATCTTAAGTTAATTAAAATGTTTCTACTAATAGGTTATTGGATGAATTTGAGTCTATAGAAATAGTTAAATGTGGTAAGAAAGTACTAAATAAATACAGAGGGCCTATTCCCTATAGTCTCCTCTATAGCTTACTCGACAACGGTGCAGTCGGATGCAACCAAGTGTGACCAAATTTACATATAAATAGTCTCGGTTAGCATAAGTTACTTTAGTTTATATGATCTGCTGATGATGCTAACTTGGTTAGCGAAACGTGCGTCCAGAACGTAACAAGTTGTGGTGTAGTGTGGTTAGAACTCTTATATTTTGATCTATCTTCCACCACAGGTTCCAATGTTAGTAGAAAGCAAAAAGAAAATTGTCAGTCGACGTGGTTGACAAATTTATATGGATTTAAAACCACAACAACTGTTGAAAAAAAAGAAATTATGATAACATTGAAATCCTTATGTATAAACCAAAATAGAAATTAAAATATAGAATAAATTGTAAACTGGTGAAAGCAATCAACCAATAGGAATTGATTAGAAATCTGATTGGAAACTCCGATGACGTCTTAGTGAGAGAAAGACACTGTTTAAAGACAAGCCTCCGAAGACTTAGTTGGCAACCTTGGTTGAAGAGGCCTGTTAAGTAATAATAAGTAAATACATTGGAAATAATAGATTGAAAAGTGCAGAAACCTGTGTAATGTCAATAAGATACACCAACTGTATGAAGCGGCATAAATGTTTGGATGTGATTTGAAAACAAGACTAATAGATGTCTTTTACTGTTTAAGCAAAAAAGCGTGTTTTTGAACAGTGTCTTTTTCTTACTATGACGTAACACCGGGGTTTCCAATCTGACTTTTAATCAATTCCTATTGGTTGCATTTCTGTTTTCACCAGTTTACAATTTATTGTATATTTTATTTATAATTATTATCTATTTTGGTTATAATTGTTAAGATAACTTATCAAATTTTAGTAATTCGTCCATTTTATATAAGGATTTCAATATTATCATAATTTTTTTACAGTTATAGTTGTTTTAAGTCCATATAAATTTGGCAACCCGTCGACTGTCAATTTTTTTTTTGTTTTCCGTTAAAGAGATTCTCCCTTTTCTCTGTTTCATCATGCCTACATAAAAAATGACTGCTTCTTAAGCAATAAATCAGTAAATAAAGAAAGAATTTGAAATGTTATTTGGGGTTCGTCAACTTTTGTTGTGTCCTTGTCTCTGTTCTATAAATGTTTTTGATGTCGGTTGGATGGCTGGAATATGATTTTGTTTGGTTAATATGGCGTATGCTACAGTTAGTTACATTTCAGAGGATGTTTTGCGTTTTATACATAATGCGAATAAAAAGATTTATAGTGATCTATTTTATCTTATTTTCAGAGGTTCAAACTCTATAACCAAGTAGACACAAAATTATTAGAGGAGCTGATTTTAGTTAAAATATGTTTTAACATACTTTTTTCTTGGAGAGGAAGGATTCTCAATAGTATGCAAAATTCACTGAATTCCTCCTACGGAAGTATGTATTATATACAAAAGTTAAACGTATTAATAAAGCATTTTAAATTCATCGCGGAAACTTTTTTTCGCGTCATTTTTACTTTTTTTTCATTAGGCTTGCTACCCCGAATGTTTTCTGAAAATTTCATCGAAATTGGTCCAAGCGTCCCGGAGTAAAGGGTGAACATACACAAAAAAACATAGGATTGAATTAAAAATCTCCCCCTTTTTTGAAATCAGTACATGGCAAAGATGTCATTTATTAACTTCTTAATAAAATTGGTAGTCATGTTATTTACCAATGATTATAATTAATATGAATAATACCTTTACCATGTTAGAGCCGAAAAACCTGTTTTCTCAATTCCGTCGGTCTATCTCTGTCTGTACGTCTATCTGTTCGTTGCATAGCTCGAGAACAACTTTTACCATTTATTTAAAATTTTGGTCAACAATTAAGGGTTATATGGGGATAATATGATAACATTTTAATAAAATTCCAATAGGGCGGAAAAATGACGGTTTAATAAACTATTAAAAAAATATTACTTAAAAAATACTTACACAATTTATTCGAAATTTTAGAGAAAAATCAGGTGCGATATGGGGATGAAATGGTAAAATTTTGGTGTAAATCCAAGATGACGGAACAAAATGGTGGCCTAATAAAATGTTTAAAAAATCAGTGTATCTTCTAACCTATATTTAACCCTCTAACTGGAGGGCGAAATATAATAGAAAACCCTTTAGATATAGAGGATTGATTAGGGCCTAGGGTATATGCGTCAATAAAATATATTAAAACTTACAAGTAAATTTAGTACTTCACTTTGTTAAAACATCGCCTAATGCTACATTTTTACTGGCCAAAATATAATAAGAAAACTTATAAAATAAGTGTTTCGTCTATGGTTTGGACGCTTTCCAGATTTAATCGCTTTATTTTATTTAGCAAATTGGATTAACCTGATGTCCTACAAAACGTGCAAAATCCCAAAACAAGGTCAGACTAGATTCTTTTCTGTGTGTAGTTTCCATGGTTAAAATTTCAATTTATTTTATGTTATACACTGTCCTCCATAATGTTCGTTACATTATGAAAAACTTATTAATATTTAGATAAAAAAAATGCCAATTTGATGGCACCTGCATGCCTAATGACTAATAGATCGTTTTTGACATATGCCATCAGCCATTCAAGATAAAAAAAAATAAAAAACAAATTTTAAAATTGGTAAAACTAAGATAGGAGACATCAACAAATTTTATATTAAAAAATGTTTAGACAGGACCTTAGATCTTTGTCCTAACACTGGAACCTGTGGTGGACGATAAATCAAAATACAAGAGTTCTAACCACACTATTCCTCAACTTGTTACGTTCTGGACGCGCGTTTCGCTAACCAAGTTAGCATCATCAGCAGATGAAAGTAACTTATCCTAACCGAGACTATTTATAGGTAAATGTGGTCACACTTGGTCGCGCCCGACTGCACCGTTGTCAAGTAAACAATAGAGGGGACTGTAGGGAACAGGCCCTCTGTCTTTATTTAATGCTTTCTTTGTATACTCTCAAATGCATCCAATAATCTAGTATTTGATACATTTTTAATCAACTTAAAATTATTTATTCCTATTTGGTGATTGTTTTCTAAAGCATATTGGGCAACGCTTGACTTTTCTGTTCTTCCGTATCTTAAATGTGCCATGTGTTCTTTAAAACGAATGTTTATGGAGCGTTTAGTTTGCCCAACATATTTTAGATCGCAGTCATTACAGCTACTTTTATAGATGCCAGTTCTCTCCTTCAAGTCGACTTTGTCTTTAGGGTTTCCAAGGAGATTTTTCAAACTATTCTCCGTTTTGTTAATTAATGTCCATTAAATACTTTTTCTAGACCTCTCGTATATCTGGGATCATATGGGATTACTATGAACTTATTGGGAGCCTCAGGTGCTTGAAGAGTAGTGGCATCTTTTAACATTTTCTTATGCTTATGTCTATTTACCAATTAATGTATAAAATTACCATTATATCCATTACTTTTAGCTATATTTTTAATCCGATTCATTTCATTGTTAAAACGTTCTTTACTTAATGGAAAATTGACTAATCTGTGAGTTAAGAAATGAAATGCTGCCGTTTTGTGTTGACGGCAATGAAATGAGTCGGATGTTATATACCTATCAGTATTAGTAAATTTCCTATAAATATCAAATTCTAATTTATCGTTATTTCTAATAACTAACGTGTCGAGAAAAGGTAATTGACCATTGTTCTCTTTTTCGTACGTAAAATTAATAGAAGGATATTTATTGTTTAATGTTTCTAAGAAAGTGTCCAAATTTTCTGTTTTAGTATCAAAATAGCAAATATATCGTCTACGTATCTATACCACACCCTTGGGAAATACTTGAGTTCTTTTTTGAACTGCGTTTCTGATCTACCCATAAACAAATTTGCAAGGAACGGAGATAAGCAATTGCTCATCGCAGTTCCCTCAAAGTGTTTATAATATTTATTGTTGAACTGAAAAAAATTTCTATTCATACATAATTTTGTAAGAAGTAAATATTCATGAATAATTTCTTTCTTCAAATTATTGATTTCAAGTAGTTCCTTTAGATACTCTAAAGCTTGTGGTATGGGTACACTAGGAAACAATGAGCTTACATCAAAAGATATTAAAATTTCACCTTCTTTTAAGTGAACATTTTTAATTTTATCTAAAAATTCTAACGAGTTAGTACCCTCAATCGTACGAGATATTTAATCTGTTGAATTCTTCTACTAACCATTTTGAAATATTGTACGTTGGTGATCCAACAGCTGAAACAATAGTTCTCATGAACGTCCCAGGTTTATGGATTTTGGGAAGGCAATACAGTTTAGATAACTTACTATGTATGTTACTATGTGTTAGGGGAAGACAAACTTATGTGGTTACACAACTCGTGCTTCTACACGAGTATGGTAATAACGATCATTTAAAATCTTATTCGAGTCATAATATAATTGACATTTTCGTGAAAAGATTTCCAGTCAAATATTTAAAAACAAATTACCTCTTTTACCTGTACTTACTATAATATAGCAACCAAGTAACTAAGTTTTTGTTAGAAGACATTAGAAAATAGTGCTGTCAAATAATTTGTAATTTGTCACAAAGTTCGGAACGAGCTTCATACATTTTCAAGATGAACTATTCAGATCTTCCATCTGACATCGAAGAAGAGGCTACCGGCGAAATTTCCAGTCTTGTGTCCGAAAAAAATCATGGACAAAATATGAGTTGGCCTACTCCCGGTATCAGGAATGGTGTATAGAAAAGAACATAAAAACTCCTCTCCAGTGAGAAGGCATTGTTAGTGATATATATTAGAAAAAATATGGATATTAATAAATACGCAACTCGCATTTAATTTCGTTTTTAAAAAGGAACTCGGAAGGATATAGACCTACAAAATCGAAGATATTAACGAGAAACGATATTTGAGTTTTTCTGCAGGAAGCTAATAATAACAAGTTTTTTTATGGCGAAAGTAGCACTTGTTGTTGGACTAGCAGGAGCATGCAGAACAGAAGAGCTGACAAACTGACTCTTGGAAAATGTGAAAGGTACGTGATTTCGATCGATTTGTAATACCATTCACGAAGACAAAAATAACCCGAGAGTTTTTTTGTAACATCAGGGTACATTGAAGGTTTAGATGTGGTGGAAATTATCCGAAATTAAATCAAATTCGCCCTAAACACGTTGATCATGGTCGTTTCTTCGTGTGCTATAAGAACGGTAAATGTACAAAACATCCAGTTCTGTTTTTAAAATTATCCAATCCAGAACAATATACCGGCCACTGCTTTAGAAGGTATTCTACATCACTATTAGCCAACACCATAGTGGATATTTTGGCCGTAAAGAGGCACGGGGGATAGCGGTCAAATATAGTTGCAGAAGGGTACATTGAGGCTTCGAAAGAAAACAAGAACAAGATTGCTTTGTGTATACTCAGAAATAAGGAAAATGAAGCAACTATTATAGTATCCAAAAACTGAACTTTAATGCAAGTTCATAGCAAGTTAAGTCAAGTTCATCAAGTACATCTGGTATTAATTTAAAAATTGTTCGACAGTAAATATTTTTTAAACATATTATGCACAAAAAAGAAAAAAATAGTACGAAATACTCGTTGCACTTGACTTGCGGTAGTGTGCAAGGGCCCTTTTTCGACATTATTTCTTGCATATTATTATGATATATTGTTGTATAGTCAAAAGCAGTGTTATCGTGCGGGTCATACGATTTATCAACGACAAACTTTTTAAGTTTGTTTTTCTTTTATTACGTGTAATCATATCCTCCGCATAAAATCCGGAAGATGAATTAGATAGACCTACGATATTTTCATATGAAAAAGAGGATAAACATATAAATACCAGCAGTTGCAAAAATCTTTGAGCGATGTCACTTCAAAGTCAGATTGACAAGTCAGTGACAAAATGAGTAATAGAAAACAATTTTCGGATTTTTTGCATCCACAAGCTAAAAAAATGGTATTAAATCTAATAAAATATTACGAAAATGAAAATTTACCGGCCAATATCCAGGAGACAGTAGCAAAAGCTCTGGGAATCGGTATAAGAACTGTACAGAAAATTGTGTATAAAAAAAAAGCATAATTTACTACCGAAGAAGATTAAGAAATGTACTCAAGTTTTAAAAGAAGCTTTAAAAAATCGAGGCATATTGGAAATTGGACTAAAATCGTTGTCAAAATTAATAAAAATGTTGGGTTTTCGATATAAAAAGGACCGCAATCGAAGATTTTTATGCGAGTTGCCACATATAGCAAGTCAGCGTCTCCAGTTTTTAAAGAAATACACCTAAAATGTTAATTCAAAATTTAGAAAAGTGGTATTTTTAGACGAGACTTGGATATTTTCCAATGGAAGTGGTTCGAAATCTTGGCAGGCCGAGTCTGTAAAAAGTGTCAAGAGAAAAAAACGATGTGGGACGGGAAAACGGTTCATCATTTTGCATGTAGGTTCTTCAACAGGATTTCTCCCAGGTGTAATTTTACTGTTTTCTTCAACATTCAAAAGTATGGACTACCATGATAATATGAACTGTGAACTATTTGAAAAGTGTTTGATTCATAATGTTGGTGACCTTTGGACCCGCACGATAAGACCGCATTCGACTATATCAGGCATTGTTACCATATATTTATGAGAGGGGATATAGCATGTACGTCAAAAACGCCGTATGAAAATTGTAAAGCCATTTAACAGAAAATTGACCGGAATTTGGCAAAAAGCGCTGGCACACAAATGACATTTACATACTTGATAATAATGATTATTTTGCAATTGAAAATTATTGAAGAATTGTAAACATGGAATTTTTTCCTATTTTATATTATTATTTAGACAAAACCGACTTTTTCTGTCGTTATGATGGTAAAAGTCGATATTCGCATTTTCATATGCCTATATTTTAATGTGTACAGGGTGTCTCAAAAAGCAAGGCAAGTACCAACTTTGTATTCTTAAATATAATGTGCTTTGAATTTTAATTAATTCCGCATATTTCTTGAGTCATATACTATATATTAAAAATTAATAGTTTTCGAAATATGGAAGATTTTAGAATCATGAAAGACTAAGATTTTTCGGATATAATTACTCACTTATTTAGATACTTATTGCTAACTGGAGATAAAGGTTTATTTTCCAAATGTCATGACAATGATGTTTGAAGTGTGATTTACGGCTTGACTCATTTTTACTTCCCTCGTAAAAGCAAAGTATTGTAATCGTGAAAAAATCAGATCTTCACGTTTCAGGGTTCCTAGATGATGAAAAACATGTTTTCTCAATTCCGTCGGTCTGTCTGTTCTGTATCCGATTGACTTCAAATTTTGACCAAAAATTAAGGCTAATATGGAGATGGCCTGATAATATTTTTTTTTAAATTCCAATATGGAAAATGTTAAAAAAATGTTCGTTAGAGTGGTGTATTATTTGGGGTTAGGACACATATGTAGATCTTATATCCTGCATGAAACTATACAGAGTGTCCCACGACTAACTACGGCGATCGATTTCTCAGAAAGTAGGCTTTAGAAAAATTTGAAATTTTGGCAGCTAACTATAGTCGATGGGGGCAATTCGCGCAAAATATTTTTAAGACGGCGGCACTTCCGGTCATACCGGAAGTAGACGTCAACTGTCTTATTTTAAATAGAACTGTATATAATCGAATTTTTGGATTCCTCGAAAAATTCTAGATATATTTCATGTATAATATCCTATACCTAAGTTAAACTGTTTTTGAGATATTTTGAATTTTAACGCTGTTCGGTGACGGTTTCTGTTTATCTGGATATCTATCAGCAAATATCTGGCATGTTCTTGTTAAAACTCTGTTAGATTCCCCATAGATAATAAACAAATTCAAATAATCCTCGTGTGTGTAATTTAATCGCCCCGGCATGATTATTAGTTTAATAATTATTATAATTATATTTTAGTAGGTAATTGTCAAACGACAATAAATATTATGTTTCTATAGTAACCAATTGGTTCTGTTCTCGCCAGGCCTCCTTATCATGGCCAACTAACAAGAAAACTTAGAAGCCGTCTGGCATTATTAGAATAAAAAATGTTAAATCGTCAATAACTCAAAAACTACAAATTTTTTAAATAGACAACTTTTTACAAAGTCACCCTTATTTTAAGTATTAAATAAGATAAAATAATAAAAATTGGGAGTTTCCGTCTGAAAAAAGTAACTTTTAACGATTTTTTAAAGTATATTTATAATGTCAGTTTTTGATCACCCTATATTTATTTATTATAAAAATATCAGCACAGGCCACTAAAGTGGATCCTTTTGGACAAGGAATTCATCCGCAAATAAATAATAGAGACTTCGAGAAGCAGATATTTATAGTTATGTCTAGACCTGCAAAAGTCATTTTTTACATAAAATTCAAAATATCTCAAAAACAGTTCAATTTAGGTATAGGATATTATACATGAAATATATCTAGAATTTTTCGAGGAATCCAAAAAATCGATAATATACAGGGTCCTGCAGCTCACCTCCCGTCTTTTACTATACCTTAACCATTTATTTTAGAAAAAATATTTAAAAGCCACTATATGCTGTTGATTAGAGAGCACATTTTAAAAATATTCTTGATTATACAGGGTGTTACAAAAAATAGTGGCGCATAAGAGTTGTATTTTTTTAAATGGAACACCCTATATTTTTTTGCATTTTTGAAACACTCTTTACCTAGTCTACAGACTCCTAGAATAGTATCTCTCTTTTTTTAATAGTTTAGGAGAAAAAAGGTAAAATCGAAGAAAAAAAAATTATAGTCTACATTTAAAATATTTATAAAAATTAGATGAAACATCTTAAAAGCTAAGGTAACCTAGTAGCTTACTGCAAAAGGTTTATAGTTATTCTGCTATGAGTATTATAAGTCTTACTTATACAGGGTGACCCAAATTCCATGTCAAACGTTGCAAAATAAAAAATAATTTTTCTGAATTTTTTCAAATGGAACACCCTATATATTTTTTTTCTGTCCGGTACAGAATTAACAGATCAACATTTTTCATTATTACACTTATCTCAAAATTCCTGAAGGTTTTTGAAATATTCTTAAAAAACTAATGTTGTACTTTGTTTTTCAGTACGGTAATTGAATAACCTCACTAGTAATGTTCATAAGTAAGCACCTTCGCGATTTTGAATAATAAATAGGTCAGCGTAGTTATAGCTATGGGAAAAAATCTAAAATCCCAACATTTTTTGTAATTACGTTTACCGCATAAAATTTGAATTACTGCCAAGAGTTAAGCCGTAAAGACGTTTTACATGCTGCAGGTCTTCCTACAAGTTGCAAGAGACTTGCACAAAGGCATACGCTGACACTTGCAATTGAAATACAACTGCCGCTTTACAGTCTGCAAGACAAATTGCGCGCAATATCTTGCAGGTGCAACCCCTTGCTGCAAGAAACTTGCAGCATGTAAAACGGCCTTAACCTTTATTTAATATTATTGACAAGTGTTGCCCAAATTATTAACTAGAATTTAAGTAGGCCATGAAAAACAAATTGTCTAGAAACTGTCAAACAACTAAAACATATCGGCAATTATTCGTTTTTTAAGTTTTACAAATTGAAATAATTATCGGATTTTTCATATAGTGGTCTTTACCTTCTACGTAGTTCATTTTTCGTTTGTTTGCGTCACTGTTTAGAAGTTTTATTTGAACGTTCTATCGTCATGGAGTACACCCGCGAAGAACTGGTTGATATGGTTTTTGTGTTAGGAGAATCGCATAGAAATGCCTTTTTGGCCAGTAGGATTTATGCGCAAAATTATCTAGAACGAAGGCACCCAGACAGAAGGAGCATGACGAACTTATTAGAGAGATTTATGGCAACGGGAAATGTAAATTATACAAGACCAGTTAGAAATAGGCCCGTTCGAACGGAAGAAAATGAATTAGCTGTGCTATTAGCTGTCACGGAAAATCCTTCTGTTAGCCAAAAGCAGTCGGGGATGCCGTAGGAGTAAGCGAAAGAACTGTTCAGCGAATTTTAAAGAGCCATAAATTTCATGCACATCATATTCAGTTGCATCAAGAACTCCTTCCAGCAGATTTTGAGAAACGTGTTGACTTTTGTAATTGGGCACAAGCTAAAATTAGGTTAAGCTTTGATTTTTTTGATAAAGTTTTATTCTCTGATGAGGTCACATTTCATAAGAATGGATTTGTAAATCGTCATAACTACCATTACTACGCCGACCATAATCCAAGAATTTTTAGGCAGCTTGATCTACAACACAGATGGTCAGTTAATGTGTGGGGGGGAATTATTGGTGAACATGTTATTGGTCCCCATTTTTTTAATAGACATTTAACTGGAGCCATGTATCTCGACTTCCTAGAAAATCACTTGCCAAATTTATGCGAAAATTTGCCGGTTAATCTGAGAAATACAATGTGGTTGCAACAAGATGGTGCTCCAGCACATTTTTCGTTGCCAGTTAGGGATCATTTAAATAATAATTTTCCAGATCGATGGATTGGAAGACAGGGAGCAAGTGCGTGGCCGCCCCGGTCGCCTGATCTAACGAAATTAGATTTTTTTCTATGGGACTACGTTAAGGAAATTGTTTACAACAAACCTCCAACAACTCCCGAAAATATGCAGCAACGGATTAGAACCGCATTTCAAAGTATTACGCCCGAAGTATTAAGAATAGTAGGAAGATCTTTTCATACCCGTCTTCGTTTATGCCTCGAAGAGAATGGAAGACATCGAACATATGTTCTAAGTAAAAATTAATTTTAGCAATAATTAGATATTTGTTAATAATGTTAAATAAAGCTGTTACACCTTAAGTCGAGCCTTAACTCTTGGCAGTAATTTAAATTTTATGCAGCAAACGTAATTAGAAAAAATGTTAGGATTTTAGGTTTTTCCCCATACTACGCTGACCTATCTAATATTTAAAATCGCGAAGGTATGAACGTTACTAGTGAGGTTATTCAATTATCGTACTGAAAAACAAAGTACAACATAAGTTTTTTAAGAATATTTCAAAAACCTTCAGGAATTTTGAGATAAGTAATAATAATAAATGTTGATCTGTAAATTCTGTATCGGACAGAAAAAAAATATATATAGGGTGTTCCATTTTTCCACATTACTATTGAGTTTATTCAATTATCGTACTGAAAAACAAAGTACAACATTAGTTTTTTAAGAATATTTCAAAAACCTTCAGGAATTTTGAGATAAGTGTAATAATAAAAAATGTTGATCTGTTAATTCTGTACCTGACAGAAAAAAAATATATAGGGTGTTCCATTTGAAAAAATGGAGAAAAATAATTTTTTATTTTGCAACGTTTGACATGGAATTTGGGTCACCCTGTATAAGTAAGACTTATAATACTCGTAGCAGAATAACTATAAACCTTTTGCAGTAAGCTACTAGGTTACCTTAGCTTTTAAGATGTTTTATCTAATTTTTATAAATATTTTAAATGTAGACTATAATTTTTTTTTTCTTCGATTTTACCTTTTTTCTCCGAAACTATTAAAAAAAGAGAGATAATATTCTAGGAGTCTGTAGACTAGGCAAAGAGTGTTCCAAAAATGTAAAAAAATATAGGGTGTTCCGTTTTAAAAAATTCAACTTTTATGCGCCACTATTTTTTGTAACACCCTGTATAATCAAGAATATTTTTAAAATGTGCTCTCTAATCAACAGCATATAGTGGCTTTTAAATATTTTTTCTAAAATAAATGGTTTAGGTATAATAAAAGACGGGAGGTGAGCTGCAGGACCCTGTATAGGGTGATATATTTAAAAAAAGAAAGTTGAGGTCTACTTCTGGTATAACCGGAACTGCCGCCATCTTGGAAATATTTTGCGCGAATTGCCCCCATCGACTTTAGTTAGCTGCCAATATTTCAAATTTTTCCAAAGCCTACTGAGAAATGTATTTATTATTAGTACTTTTACTCCGTTGTTCCCCATATTTTACCCAGATATTAAGTTTCTAAATGGTTTTCGTTAACAATCAATCAATGGTTGGGTTAAATCTAGTAAAAAAACAAAAGGCTTAAACAGTCGACGTTTCGCAACTTTATCGTTGCATCTTCAGGACACATATGTATATTCGATAGTCAGAATAAAACTCATATTATCAGTCTTTACATATTCTGTTTGACCGCAGATATTTCCCAGATATTAAGTTTCTAAATGGTTTTCGTTAACGATCCTCTTGATTTTATGTTAGAGTAGCGTATTATTTCGTGTTAGGATCCTGTAAAAAAAATAAATGTCTTTTTTTTTATTTCCGACGTTTCGAAACTTTATTGTTGTATCCTCAGGGCACATATATAGATTCTATATCCTGCATGAAACACAAATTTTCATTCTTTACCTACTACGTTGGTCCGCTGATATTTCCCAAATATTAGGTTTTTAAATTGTTTTTGTTAACAATCCTCTTGCTTTTATATTAGAGTGGTGTTAAATTGTCGACGTTTCGCAACTTTATTGTTGCATCCTCAGGACCTACCGTTGGTTCGCAGATGTTTCTCAGAGATTGAATTTCTAAATGGTTTTCGTTAACGATCTTCTTGTTGTTATGTTAGAGTGGTGTATTATTTGGGGATAGGAAATATCTGCGGACCAATGGCAATATGTAGCAACTCGCACAAAATCTTCGATTACAGTCCTTTTTATATCGAAAACCCAACATTTTTATTAATTTTGACAACGATTTTAGTTTCCAATATGCCTCGATTTTTTAAAGCTTCTTTTAAAACTTGAAGAGTTATATTAGTTTTTGATGTATATAAATCGTAAATTGCATTACGAACATCCATTTTTAGATTGTCACTTAAGTCTTCTATCTTTGGCTTTTTTCGTGTACATTTCTTAAACTTCTTCGGTAGTAAATTATTCTTTTGTTCATGCACAATTTTCTGCACAGTCCTTATACCGATTCCTAGAGCTTTTGCTACTGTCTGCTGGATATTGGCCGGTGAATTTTCATTTTCGTAATATTTTATTAGATTTAATACCATTTTTTTCGCTTGTGGATGCAAAAAATCCGAAAATTGTTTTCTATCACTCATTTTGTCACTGACTTGTTAATCTGACTTTGAAGTGACATAGCCCACAGATTTTTACAACTGCTGGTATTTATATAAATATAATATAATATAAAAATATCATAGGTCTATCTAATTCATATTCCGGATTTTATGCGGAGGATATGATTACACGTATAAAAGAAAAACAAACTTAAAAAGTTTGTCGTTGATAAATCGTATGACTCGCACGATAACACTGCTTTTGACTATAAATGAAGTTTTATTGTAAAAAGGGAATAAAAACAGGTAAGTCAGCCTTTATAAAAAAGTTTTCTTTGAAATTTGTATGTTAGTTAATACACTCCCGTGTTTCACAGCTCCGTCAAACAGATTCAACAGTGTCTTAAATAGCAAGCAGATATAAGTGCAACAAATTATTGATATTAAATGAATGATAATTAATTCCTATTAAAACAGTGATAAATAAAAGCATTATTAAGTAAATTAGAAACAATGTTTTCAACGCAAAAGCCATGCTTTGAACAAAGTAAAATTATTACCTTTTGCTTTCACCGTCGCAAACAACATTACAAACATTTTATTTTTTACTAAAACATTGTGTAAATCTAAGTTACATACAGTTTCTTTAATTAATTATACAAATAACTAAAAAGATGCAAATAAATGCTCATAAAGCTATCAGTTTACATAAATATGTTTTGCGCTTTCCAGACAAAGAGTGCCTCTCTCAGACAGTTTTATGAATAAATGAGGTCTCAATTCATTTTTCACGAAATTTCCCACGGGAAACGTCCGCAGTCCACAGGCTGTTTTCTATTTGACCTACAGGCTATCATTTTCATGCATTTAATCAAATTAAAATTAAATCGATCGGACTTGAGGGACTTCCCAGGTTTGAGGTCTGCATTACTCCCGCCCGCATACGTAGTCTACCTAATGATGATTAGTTTACAATTATCCGTTTCTATAAAACTACGGTTAATGTATTCCTAATTTCCGCAAACATGAAGGTTACGGAATCGAAGGAAAATTTAATTGATAAATTGGAAGAGGAGTTCGACACTTCTATTTTGTTGAACGATCCTATAGAGAGACCCTTGTCGCAAATTGAAAAAACTTTTTTGCTGCATGCGGAGAGGGGTGATTGTGCAACTGTACAAAGGTAGGCTTTCTTTCAATTCGATTGTAATTTAAAAAATTATGAATAAATTTTAACAAACACCCTCAAAAATAATATAAATTAAAAAAATCAGTAAATTTCCTCGTTACGAGTCGTTTCTTTTATTCGGAATAGTGAAGTATGATCTTATTTAGTTTGGCACATAGTCTTAGTAATATATATATATATATATATATATATATATGGTTTTTTTATTTTCTTGGGATTTTCTTATGGACCTTGTAAAAGTAAGATGTGTTTATGTTCTAATTCACATATTTATTAACGTTTCGGTCTATTTTGACCTTCTTCAGAATACATTGAAGTTGGAAACTAAACATTTTTTTAACTGTTAAATCATGTTCTGTATTGTATAATTTTTTACTTTCACTTACCTAGCATCAATCAATCAACAACAATCAATCTATTTAACCTAATTTATTAATTTCCTGGATAATTTATCATAAAACTCAAATTAGTTTTAGTCATTACACGCAAGTACATTTAATACGACGTTTAGTAAGACAATCCACAAGAGTAAAATAAAAACAGTAAACATATATGGGATAGAGAAATTTTCAGACTGAATGTCGATGTGAGATTATTATTGTTATTGCTATGGGTGACTTCTTCTGTAATTTTTTTACTAAGATTTAATTAGATTATAAGGTATCTGCTACACAAAACTGGAATTCCTTTTAAATATTATTATTTTAGGATGTTGTAATATATTTTACTAAGATGTTTTATTTCGGTTTTTGAGTTTATAGCGTTCGGGTGATTTTTAACTTCAATCATTTTCAAAAACTCTCGCTTTTTTGTATGATTTTCTGTTCTTAATATTTTAGTGCTTTCATAGTTAAAAGTATGATTTTTTTCTTGACAGTGGTCAGTAAGAGCGGTCTTATTTTTTTTGTCGTATTTGTGGCTGTTAATTTTATTTTTCATCCTTTATGTGCGATTGTAATGTTATGAGGCTTGAATATATTTTTTAACTTTTCTGTTAGACCCTTAACATATGGCAAAGAAAGATACTTATTTTTTTGTTTTTGGTGTTCCGAAAGATTTGTTTTTTGTAGTTGATTGTAAAAAATATGAATACGTTTTTTGAAAATGATGTTAATTAGACGATCAGGATAGTTGTTTAATTTGAGTGCATCTTTTGCTTTTTTTATAGCATTCTAAATTCTGTGTCGGATACTTTAATTGCGCGATCAGCAATTCCTATGATAACTGACTTTTTGTGCGAAATCTGGCCCTAGGCTAAGAACATCATTTACATAATCTGGAATAACGATATTTGTAAGGTTTTCAGTCCACCTTGTGTAAGTATTTTTTTGACATTGGCTTTATTACTAAGTTTATTAATTTTATTTATATTTTTCTGTTTTATTTTTTGAAAAATAGATTCGGTATGTTTTTCTTCCTTTTGCATAAAATTATTAATAACGTTTGGTGGTAAACGTGTTTTCAGATAATTAGCTATTCGAGAGATTTCACTTTGTACATATTTTAAATTTTTTGTGGTGTCAGTAATTAGCAAGTTTAGAATTTCATTTTTAATTTTTTTTAAAATGCATTCCCTAAATTTTCGTTCCAGGTCTACACAATCAAAAACAATGTGATTTGTCTTGAAATTTAAGAATACTGGTGACAAATTATCGTTCTTACATCTTAAAAGAAATATTCTTCTATTTTTTTTGTTTACATAGTTATATATATATATATATATATATATATATATATATATATAACACTGTCTTTTCAAACATTTTTATTGGGCGCCATTTTGTTCCACCATATTGAATTCCTACCAATATTTTACCAGTACATAAGCTTCACATTTTGGGCATCATTTAAAACAAATTGGATAAGTAGTTTTTACATTGACACATACCGCCATTTTGTTACGTCATGTTGATTTCGTACCAGTTTACCCCTTTATCACATTTATTTTAATATTTCTGTAAAATTTAAAGTCACCTAAGTAAAATTTTTTACCTTGCTTTCTTAAACATTTTATTTGGCCACCATTTTGTTTCGCCATCTTGAATTCGTACCACAACTTTACCAGTTTATCTCTCTATGATAGTTAAAGCTTGCAAAAATATTGAATTTAATCTAATAAGTAATTTTTTTAGGCTGAATTTTGAATATTTTGTTGTTGTTTGTTTAATAGCATTGGATAAACCAATTGGCCAGCATCTCTATTTTTTTAGAAAGTTGTCAATAAAATTTGCTGAGATTTATTTATTTTTTTGTGTTTGTCTTCTTGTTGAATTTATTATTTTTTATATTTTGTTTTTTATAATTATTTTCTTTTTTCTGCCTTAGGCTTCATTTTAGTTTCCATTTTTTTATACTTTATTTATAATTTAATATTTCGGCCGAAACATATTTTTATAATACATGATACACCTCCGTGTTCCCTGACGAAATTAAACAATCGAGATTATAACGGAAGGGGACAAGGTTAACAAGGCTGTTGTATAATCTCTCAGTATAATTCCTAATATATAATGCTCTATATATTTTTCTAAATCGTCTTTTTGTTTTATTATCTTGGATTCATACTAAAATTTTATCAATTAATTCCTATGTAACACTTGATTTTTGTGCAAAATTTGAGGTAAATTTGATAATTAGTTTTTAGTAATATTTTTTTAACTTTCCTCTAGGCCGCCATCTTGTTCCAGTATATTGGATTTTTACCAATATGCCAAAATATTACCAGGTCCTCCCCATATGATCCCTAATTTTTAACCAAAGTTTCAAGTAAATCTGCTAAGTAGTTTTTAATGCGAACTGACAGAGGAAGACAGACATATAAAACGACAGACAGGCCGACGAAATTGATAAATACAATTTTTTTTGGTATTTATTGACGCCAAAACGTGAAGATACGTAAAAATCTGAAATTGTGATTTTTTCACGATTGAAATCATTTATTTGGCCGCCATTTTGATTTCGATCTGAAGATATGTAACGATATTGCCATTTTTTTCTCCTTCTTGGATTCGTACCAAAATTCTACCAGTTGATTCTTACATAATACTAAATTTTTATGTAAAATTTGGGGTAAATTGGACCAGTAGTTTTTTAGTAATATTTTTTCAACATTTTACTAGGCCGCCATTTTGTTTCACCATATTGGATTTGTAAATGTTGGAAATGTTACCAGGTCATCCCCATATGAACCTTAATTTTTGACTAAAATTTGGAGTCAATCGGATAAGTAGCTTTTTAGCTACGTCGCGAAAAGACAGACAGCCAGACAGACCGACTGAATTAAGAAAACATGTTTTTCGGCATCTGGGCACCCTGAAACGTAAAGATCTCGGAGGGAAATTTTTTACTATTACAATACTTCCCTTTTACCAGGGAAGTAAAATCAAACTTTTATTGTTGATAGCATAAGATTATCACTTCAAAATCGTATTTGCAATCACTGTGATTGATTTTAAAAGCTTGTAACGAGATACGTCACTTAATCACATTATTAGTATCATTAATTGTGATTATCCTCATTTTATAACCTTGCGACCAGATTTTAAAATCTGTTATACTCACCACGGATTTGATATTGTAAAATCAAGACCAAGGGCAAGGTCCACGTCCCACTTATTGTTTGTAGAAAATTTCCAAGTTATTGGTTATTTTAACGTAGTCAAAAATATAATATAGAGTTTATCAAGGGCATGATATGTTTTGTTGTCATCATATTTAATTTTTCTACAAAATTTTTTGTGAATTGAATAAAAAATTTTTTACGTTGATGTTTTAAAAAATTTATTTGGTTGCCGTTTTTGTTCAGCTGGCACCAAATTTGAAATTAATATAGTAAGTAGTGTTTCAGGATGATTTTTTAAATATTTTATTAGGGCGTCATTTTGTTTTACTATTTTATATTCAAACCAAAATGTTACCAGTTCATTCCTTTATATCATTTGATTTTGGTGCAAAATTTGAAAAAAAATTTATAAGTATTTTTTTACTAATAATTTCCTTAACATTTCAAATTTTTGTTTCGCCAAATTGGATTTTTATGATCCTTAATTTTTGACCAAAATTTGAAGTGAATCGGGTAAGTATTAGGACTTGTATCAGTCTACAACTTCTGCCAATCGAAACTTGTGAGCTTCTAGTAGCACATAATTTAATACGAATTAACAGCAGACGAGAAAAAATTGATCTCAACTTTGAGGAATTTTAACATTATTATTATTTCTGCCTGTTGTTAATATACCTTAGATATCTCTGCCAATACATGTCTTAGGGTTTAATAGGCATCAAACTTATATTTCAAATGGCAGACGTTCAAGATCTCAGCACTTTGACACAACTTTAAAATTTGCTGAAGATTATTTATAACAAACGAGATTTTCTGCCACCGATTTATAGATATCATAAATTTTAAATATAACTTAAATTTAAATTGACAGACGGAGGTCATTGATCCACATGTCCGATTTTGGCGATTTGGAGTTAGTAATATGATGCTTTATCGGGTGTCAGCCATTTATCTGTCGTTTACTTACTATACATCTCCACTTTTGATAACATTTCCAGATTTGTCATCAGTGTGTTACACGCGGAACTCTTTGAAATTTCAACTATTCTACTCCCTTTTGCAGAATAACTACTCTTAATGACAGACGGGAGAAAAGCGTTTCAAAAATATATATCATGCTTCTGAACCACTTGAATTTTGTATGGATGTAAGCCTAAATCATACAATATTCTTCTCAGAAAGGTATCAGTAATTTGGAAAATTTGAGAATGTTCTCAATACCGCTATGCGCACCCCTTCGATGTTTTCAATAGTTCTAAGTAATTTTGGCCTACTTGTTGGTTTCCGGCTTTGGGCTCATGCAGTTCTAGATTGTATGACACATTTTAAAATTAAATTCCAACAAGGAGAATTCAAATTGAAACGGGTGCGAAATTGTCGCTGTGTACGACGAACGAATTTTTATAAAAACTTTCAACACAACATGTTGGAGACAACTAATTTTTTTGATGTTCATTTTTGAAACTTTTTTCGATTGCTGTGAATTCAAAATGCTTATTATAATCGACTTTACTCTAATAAAAAGTACCATGCTTTATAAACTAATCAACAAAAACAGAGTTTGTTTATTTATAAAAAATCAATATGGCTCCCAACACACAGCTGATCCTATGATTTATAGGTTGGGCTCTAAGCTTTTGCTATCATAGATAATGAGATCGGTTCGTCGATTTTATAAACATACAAGGATCAAAAATTATATTGCCCCTGACCTAACCATATAAAATATATATTTTTGGTTTCAAAATTTACAGAATCTTAATAAAAATTGATTTAAAACAAGTAATAATATTTCTGTTAAAATTGGCATTGAATTTAAACTGAGTATTAGCGACTAAGCGAGCATATTAAAAAAATATGTTAACTAATATTAATTTTGTTTATAAAAATAGTAAAGGTACTAATTATAAAAATAACTATTCTTCCTGAGTTTTCGAACTCCACTCATTTTTAATGAGTTCTTTTGTGTGCGCTACTGTTTCTTTTACAATACTTTTCGTCTGTCTGGTCCAGCACACATTGCCAAACCATTTCTACTTTACCGCTCCTGCACATATCAACTCAAATGCATTGGACTGATAATAATATGGTGGCAGCGGCAAAACTTCGTAGCCATGCTGAGGTAACACCTGATCAACTGCATATTCTTTTGGGCGTTGGTGTCTTTTTGCCATTACCAGGAACTCTGACTTCAGCATGTTCGGCAAAGGATTCTTTTTAAAGCCATTCAATAATCTGGTTTTTTTTCCATGTAGACGTCGGTTGCTTTTTAAAGACACGGGATTGGTACGAAACATTATCTAAAACTAATATAAATTATTTTAAAGCATTTAAGAAATCATAACATAGCATAACACTGGCCATTTCATACATGTAAAGGAAACCAAGGTTCTACCATCGGTTTCAGGTTTTTATAAACGAAAAGTTAGAGAATCTATTGAAATATTTAAACATACAAAAAATTTCAATAGAGACACGGGTTACGGTCTACATCACACGTGGAAACCGATCTTAACACAGGGTCACGGTTCGGCGAGCACAAGTCGGGTATAAAAGCCCGCCAGAATCTCTTTGAGCTCATTCAGTGTTCAGATCTCGTGGAGTAAAGATCCCTGAAGATGCCTCGTGCAATCGAAGGCGAAACGTCGGATAGTAATTCCAATTTGACACGGTCTAATCCCAAGAACCATGATTTCTTAATTGACCAAAGCCGTGAAAGCTTCCGTTCTATATTTTAAAGCATGATTTAATATATATTTTAAAGTCTTCTCTTTTATAATATATACGTAAATACCTAAATGTTTAAAATTTCGGGTTTCGTTTAGAAGCGGATTTTAGTTTGGCGCATTCGTTCAATCGATTTCATACGAATTAAAAATCGTTCTTCTAAACTGGGTATTAATGGTTCTTAATATATTTTTTAATAAATCTCTGTCCATATTATCGTGATAGTCCAAGTTGATGAAAAGATCAATTTTGCTACTTGTATAAAACCCGTTCAACACCTTGTATGTAAGATAATAAGTCCTTTACGCAAACCACAACCCATTTTTCTTTTGACATTTTTCGGCGAATCATCCTGCCACGATTTTGCTCTACTTCCATTCAAAAAAATCCATGTTTCGTCCAAAAACATCTCATTTCTTAATTTTGAATTTTGGTTTTCAATGTAGTTTTTTAAAAATAGTACACCCTGACCAGCAATTTCCGGTGTTTCGCAAAGGTATCTGCTGTTGCAATCTTTCTAAATTCAAATTCCAAACTTTTTACTACTTTGGATAATGATTTTAGCCCAATAACCACAAAACCCTGATGCTTCAAGACATCTTTTAAGGATTTCAAAGTGATATAAAGTTTTGCATATAAACCATAAATAACATCGCGAACATTCATCTCCTGACTTTCACGTAAATCTTCAGTTATGGGCTTCTGTCTTTTACGTTTTTCCACTTTCTTTCTCTCTATATTTGTTTGTTTTTCTCGAATAATATTTTCAACAGAACTTACACTAATTCCTAGAACTTCCAGTACTCTCTGCTCGGCTTTTCTTGTGATATCATTTAAAATAATTGATAACATTTATCACCATTTGTTTGGTCTGGGGTTCTAAATACCCAGCAAAAACTTTTTTGCCTTTCATGCTTTTTAAAAGGAGGTTTTTTTAATTAGGTATTATCAAATTGACGACTCAGTGACAGAATTATTTTAACCAATTTTTTGAAAGATCAAAATATGAGTCTTTCAAAATAGGAAAAATAAGTAATTTTTGCGAATTTTTTCGTTATAAAGTAAGGGTGTTTTTGGGGCCCTTATATCTTAAAGTATGTGAATCTTATAGAAATTTTCCAAAAGACTTTTTCATAGGAAATATATAGGAGAACCAAAACCTAAAGGCATCTCTGTCGGAAAAATGGCGAGAAAATAGAAATGTTTAAGAAAAACTGAAATTTTTCAAAAAAATCATAAAAAATAATTTTTTTTTAGTTACTTATTCTTTTTTATAAAAAAAGTAGGCATCTAATCAGAAAACTAATTCCGACACCGGAAATTGCTTAAAAAGCCACAGAAAATGGACTATTTAGGAAGGGTCCTGGATTATATACAGGGGGTGCACTAACGAGGTGAAGTCTGCACCAAACTTCCCAAGAATGGGTAAATTTTTTAACGTTATCCTGCATTACATGGAAACTAATATATCTAAGACCGTAGACTGTGATCCAATTTCGAGTTTATAACTTTAACGGTTAAATTACTACAATTTTTTGTTGATGAATGAAAGTTGATAATTTAAATTCCAACTTTAACCTCATTTTGCCGCTTACTGCGAATAGTAATCGAAATTATTTCTATACTCGCGGATGGAGCATTTATTTGGCTGCAAAAAAGCTCTTATAACATTTCCCTCTAACTACTCAGCAAGTATGTGAAAATTCGATTTAAAGGAAAAAGTGCACACATCGATAAAAAATCCATATATGACGCAAAATGATAGGTGGCCTTGGCCTAGGATGATAATAAAATTTACAGAGATATTTGACATGTTAGTTGTGATAGATAATATGGCTGAGTTTTGGTTTGTTTAAAGTAAATATTTATCTGATATTTTTTATCGCTTCGATTTATGTTTGTGCATTTACGCGTTAGAGAGATAGACATTTTTGAGAAAAACTGATTTTTTTTTCAAATAAAATGGTAGGCGTTTGGTCGGAAAACTGGATACCGCGCCAAAAAATACACATAATGGAGGGTCTTGGAATATATACCGGAGTTGCAGTTACGAGGCGAAGTTTGCACAAAAAAACTGTTTTTTTTTCTTAACTTTTAAACTGCTTAAATTTTTTAAATACGGTTTTCAAAATTCGATGTAACTTTTAAGGAAGGTAATATTCTGAAAGCTCTCAAAAAAATTGTTTTTTTTCTTGTAACATCTGAACTACTTAAAATTTTTATATACTGTTTCACAGTTCCATGTAACTTTTAAGGACGTCATTTATTTAAATATTTCCCCGTAATTTCATTTTGAAATACGTTAGGTATGCTGTATCGAGTTAATTAAAAAAAAAATTGACGGCAAAAAAAATTATTTTCCCCATAACTTCTGAATTGCTTAAAATTTTTAGATACGGATTTCACAGTTCCTTGTCTTTTAATATCGTAATTTATTTTAGAGAAATATTTTTGCAGCTGTCTAAAAAAGCGTTTAGTATTCCTAACTTTTGAATAGTTAATTTTTTTTCATGGGATTTTTACAGGTAAAGGTTTAGCATATATATCCTTAACCGGATGTATCGGACTAGCGGACGTTTGTTAATCAAAAATAGCCGTCAAGGTTATGATAACAGTAAAATAGGATAGAAAATAGAAATATGTTATCATGCCTCACACACGCGTGTAAGCAACAATATTTTGAGACAGAAATAATGAACCTTTTTATTAGAAAAAAGTTGACTATAACAAAGCTTATAGACTTAAAAAAAATGAATATATTTTGGTACACCCCGTATATTTTTATTTGCGCTGTATTAAAAAAAATGCTTTGAGTTTCTCTATCAAACAAGACCTAGAAGTTTATTTTTTCATTTTTCGTTGCAAAGTTATAAGACCTCCAAATGTAACAAATTATACAACACATTTTAAAAGTAATCTATTCATTGGTCTCCAGCCATTTCTTGTAGGCCATTGAGTTTGCAAAACCCTGTATATAGGAAGCTATGTAAAGCGGACTGTTACTTACCTTAGGTCTCACTAATAGGAATCTAGCAATTGGCCAACGCGATGGCATCCTGCTACATACAGTTTACATCTTCTGAATCAATTGATTTCAGTTTTCATCCCTAAAAAATATTTCTTTGCAAATTTACCATGGCATCAGTTCATTTCATGCATAACTAACATAAGATAACGCAAATGTATATAATACTGTTCAAACTATGGATTTTATTAGTATGTAGACAAAACAATTCAGACAGAAACACTTTTCCATTTGATGTCATTTGAAGAGCAATGCAAACAGCTGCTGTTTGGTAGGTCGATATGCAAAAAAATTTATGACTAGAATGCAAGATCTCGATTTAGAACTCTGCAGAAAACAATGCGATGTCATATCATTGACAAAACTTCGTAAGCGACACAAAATTGTTCTATTATCTTAACGTTTTTTTAAACAAAAATGTGTCTGTATATTTTAAAAGTTGTATGTTTAAAAATACAGTAACTGTATTTCTTAACATTTTTAAATGTACAGGTTGTCCCATTTTTGACTTTTTGCATCAGTATCTCTTTATTACATTGGTTTCACAGCTTTGACTGGTTATCTGAACCGGGAAGTTTTAGGAGGTCATTTTGAACTAGAAGCGGCTTCCATATATTTCGAATATCGAGGCTAGGCTTGCTGAAAATGCCTTGATTCCTTTTTATGAAGCTGCTTCGGTAAACTTTCGTTTTCGCCAGTGCTGATTTCTATGCAAAATTTTAGCCTCCAACCACTGCATCCGGTGCTGGTTTGACCAGACGTGACACTTACCTTAGAGTAAGAATTAAAGTAGAGATCACGACTTATTCATAAATCACGTTAGGGGTATCCGCCAACATGGTTCCCCTATTTTTCACATTCTATCGACCAATGTTTACGATAAAACAAGAAGTGGCTATCGCCCATGCCCAAGCCGTGGCCATTTGTTGACGAATGCCAGTGACGGCGTGAGTTTTCACTTCCCGCATAAGGAAATATCATTAATCGCGAAAAAATTATCGTTCCGGGTTTTTACAGATCCTCATGTTTTTCCATTATTGTCGGTCGGTCGGTCGGTCGGTCTGTTCCGGTATAGCTAAAAAATCCACTTACTTGAATAACCTTAATTTTCCATAAAAATTACGTCTGATATAAAAAAAAACTGGTAAAATATTGGTATGAATTCAATATGGCGAAGCAAAATGACGACCTGTTAAAATATTTGATGTACGAAAATGAAGAAAAGGGCCATGCTTCATTATCGTTGACAAAAAGAAGTATTCTTACCTATTCCTTAATGAGGCAAATAGGTATTTTTACAAAACTTCAAAGAAATAATCGTTCTCTACTTCACTATCTAAAATCTAACCATTAAGTTAGGTAAGTTTAAAAGGAAATTAGTTATTTATATATTATTAAACTTTAGCTTTTAGTTATGCCTTATATCACTATCATTTTGTAATTGTGACATTTAGAAAAATTATTTGTCCAGTTGTTGAAAATGTCATCTTAAACCTGTAACTGTCAAGTTAGACCTTGTCTAAAGTTAAACCTCTTCAGTGAATACGGGTGTTATGTTGAGTGAGTTTTAAACTAAAATCAATGCTTTTAACGCGCTTTATTGGCTTCCTATTCGTCTGTTTGTATGTGTGTATGTCTGGCTCAAATCTTGTAATGGATTTTTCAGCACTTCCATTACCGATTATTTTCAAAATTGACATTCATACACTTTCGCACTTGTGTAGCCAAAACTCAAAATCAGTGCCTAGGAAAATTAAAAAGTGTCAGCATTTAAAAATTCTAAATAGCGATGTCAAAATGACAATGTCAACAGGTCGGACGGATGATTTTAACATTTATGGGGATTATTTAAGAATGCACAACAAAAACCAAAGTGGTGGCGCCAATATAGCGAACGAATTTTGTCATTTGTACAGATTCGGCTGAAATATCAGTATCTAGAAGTATTTAAGAATAAAAGATATGAAATGTTAGTCAATATTTGAGAATTAAAAATGGCGGCACCACCACAGCAGACCAATTTTAAAATTTTTGCAGATTTGATTAAAATTCAGCATTTAGGGGTATCTAAGACTGCACATCATGCATTTTTGTCAACATTTTAAACATTCAAGATTGTAATGCCAACATGGCCGCGGAATTTTAACGTTTGTGTAGATTTGGCTGAAAGAAAGTAGGAATCTGCGGGTATTTGAAAATACATATCATACATTTTTTGTGAATATTTAAAAAATGAGAGTAGGAATGCCTAGAATGCGAGCGAATTTATACAGATTTGATTAAAAATCGATATTAAGTGAGCAATTCATACATTTTTAGTAATAACTATTTAAAATGGGGATGTCATCAATCAATCAATCAATCAATCCGATAAGTACTTTTTTCAAATATTTTTAAACATTTAGTTAGGCCACCGTCTTGTTCCCCCATTTTGAATTTGTCTCAACATTTTTACCAGTTCATCCTTATATAATATTTGATTTTTGAACATAATCGATGTAGCAGTTTTCTGCATTGACACACAATATTTTATTAGGCCGCCATTTTGGGTTTGTAGTAAGACTTATCAGTTGATGGTCATGTCAAACCTAATTTTTCCTCAAAGTTTGGATAAAATGGATAAACAGTCTCTTAGCAATATTTTTCTAAAATTTCCATAAACCGCCATTTTGTTCAGCCATATTGGATTTTTACCATAATGTTACACCGTCATCATCATATTATCTTTAATTTTTAACCAAAAATTGAAGTAAATAGGACACTTTTCCTCTTGTGTGGAAAGTAAAAGAAAGCGAGCGCTATTAGATACGAATAGAATAGCCAATTGTCATATTGTTTTTCCATGTTAATAGCTAAAATTTAAAAAATATTTTTTTTTTAATTTCCAATATCCTAAACCTTAAATTCTAACCAGTTTAGAACATGTTTACGAACACATTTTTACTTTTAATACGCAAAGAATCACCACTTAAATTCCTTTACCTAAATTAAAAAAGGGCGCGAAATCATCCGAAACTTTATTATTTCCCCAGATTTCTTCCAAATTCAAGCGATTTTCGAAATCGCAGTACGTTTTTTGAGGATGAGACGCCCTTCGACCATTTTAATATAGTATAGGTATATTCTATAATTATTTTAATTCTCTGATAGGAAAAACTATTGTAATCGGCAAAAAAATCACCTCAGAGTTTTTTTTGTATCATTTTGCTTCTGAAGATCCTCACATGAGCCGCCACGAAATAAACGTTCTATTATACTGAAGCTGATTGGTCAATACGTCATGTGACCCAAAATAAGTGAATAAGGTATCTTCAGCTCAGCAGTTAGGTCAACTAAAGCTCCTACTTTCACAATGGCCAAGATAAAGTAAATACAACTAATTCATTAAGTATTTAAAAAATTATTGTTCTTCTACTGTCACCGCACCTTTAGAACGCTGCTTCTTGAAGTAAGGCAACATATAATTAGAAGATTTGAGCCAATCAACTAATAAATAATAATGCACTAAAACACATGCAGTAGGGGCGCTAAGAAAAGTTTGGTATCTAATAAAATATTTTTTAGCAAATTAATTTCTTTAATGTTTAAATTTATTGTAGTTCCAAGACCCGCTATTGGTTTTTAAGCCACGCCGGTCACGTGACCCTGTAACAATGTTTACTGTAGACTATTATACTTTTTTACTATAAGGATCTCTGGTCAATGAAAGTGGAATGGTCTAATACCACAGTGGGCTGGTCTAATACGTGGAGTTGTCGATCGGGTTTGCCATAACTAACTAAAACTCTCGTTACTGGTAAAATCTGATCTGAGACTTTGGGTATTTTAGTTTGTATTTTACTATTTTGCAATAAAAGTAATTTCTTTATACTGCTTAGAAACTAATACTGGAAAAACATTACTATTATTTGTATGAAAATTTTATTGCATCATGTTTAAACATATTCACCGTAATATAAATTGGTATAAACATTGGTGTTCTTGGCTAGGCTTGGAATCGTCGTACGATCGACCTTATACTGTGGGGTAATCTTGGCAGTGGCTAAATATGTAAATAATGAACTCTATTTTTATTCTTATTATTCTGTATTACTTATTAACCAACAACCTCAAAGTAACCATTCTGTAGATCTTTTTCTATGTGTTCAATTCTGTTATAAAGCGTTCTTATGATGCCTTCTTTTGTTGCTGCAGAATTAGAACGCTGGTTGATATATTGTCCAGCGTGTGTAGGTTTTCGGTACACTGTATTTCTGATGCCATTTGCAGATCATCATTCATATCTCAACTATCAGATAACTTATCGAAAATGTGAAAACTGCTTCTTATATAACTTTTCTCGTAGAATTCAATTCCGCCTTCGGAATTAGTATACAGGGTCAGGTCAAAAAGTTAACGGACCCTGCTTTATTTTTTTTTTAAATAACACCCTGTATACTTATGGACTATAAAATGTTGTCTTCTTTTACCTTTCCAAAAATATATAATCGAATGCACTTTTTCTTAGAAACGCGCAAATAAACGACAATTTTCTGAAATTAAATGCATAATTTAATAGTAGGCCATGAATAACAATAATAAACAATTGAAAGTTACATATTGCTAACGAAGAATTGGATACCTTGCATATACGTATTTTCTGAAATAAAAATACCTATAGAGTTTTTTTAATAACAGTAAGTTTGTAACAACAGTTTTATAGCACAAACACAAAAATACCATTATTAAAAAAAAAGAAAAAAACTAATTTTTAATGATGATGTTTAAATTGACGACCATTTTCTCTAATGCAAAATTGGCACATTTTTGTAATTTTTTTAATAGCGTTAAAAAAAACCATTGGTCTTATTTGCCAGATTTTGAAAGGCTAAATGAATTTCCTCTCAAAGTTCTGCTATGCCGTCATATCGTGTTTTATATACTTCATTTTGTATATAGCCTCCTAAAAAAAATCTAAAATTGAGAGATCTGGAGATCGTGGAGGGCATCTAACAGGTCCGTAGCTACCTATCCATCTTTGAGGAAAGTTATTATCAAGAAATGCCCTTAAGAGCCTAGAGTTGTGACTTGGGTCACCGTCTTGCTGTAGGTAAACAACATTACATTGTACCAATGGAATATTTTCGAGCAGTTCCGGAATAACTTCCTCAATGATTTCTAAGTATCTTCATGCTGTAAGAAATCCTATAAACTATATGTCTGCCCAAAATAAAACATGACACCCCAATTCCAAAGCGTCCTTGTTATGCCCTTTCAAACATTAATTGCTGATTTTCACTATGCCAGATGATACTTATATTTCTTTAAGATCCTCTAACCGTCAGTTTTTGGCACACCAATTTCCTTCTCAATTTTTCTACATGGGGACGAAGGTGTTGCTTTTATATATCCCAAAACATCTATCTTTTATCTTTCCCTGTCCTCTTTGTTGTATGTTTAAGGATATCTAAGCAAAAACTAATAATGATAATACATATTTTCATAGCCATAGTAGCATACTTACCTTTGGAAATATAATTCCGAGGCTTCTTCAGAATTGTCATCACTCTGTATGAAACATACCAGCATATCATATTTTCCATAATTTTCATACGCTGCCATTATTCCAAGAAATTGATAACTATCAATTAAATAAAAATACCAAAAGACCGTTTATAACCTGCTTTATAAACCAAAAGTTCATCCAAAAACCGATGAGATAGACAAATACTTGACATTTATTTTCGTTTGTTTCATAAACAATAGCCATAGCCTACTATTAAATTTTGCATTTAATTTCAGAAAATTGTCATTTATTTGCTTGTTTCTGAGAAAAAATGCATACTATTATATATTTTTGGAAAGGTAAAAAAAAGGCAAATTTTATAGTCTATAAATATATAGGGTGTTCCATTTAAAAAAATAAAGTAGGGTCCGATAACTTTTTGACCTGACCCTGTATACTAATTCCGAAGGCGGAATTGAGTTCTACGGGAAAAGTTATATAAGAAACAACTTTATTATATTCTCAAATTTTCTTGACTTGGAAAAAAAAGCAGCTATGCCACTTAAAGTAACGAAAAATACTTTACACTCTTTAATGTGATTGATGAACTGGGATAAAACTAAATTTAATTTATGAGCGAAAATAATGGACAAACACAGCACTTGGTAAAATTTCTCGAACTTTAGCTTGCAGACCTCCTAAACTACGGTATATAATGCATCTTATAACCTAAAAATCGCTTTTCAATACTTCCGTCTGTTTTAACCTAGCGAATTACTATAAATAATTGGCTAAAATTAGTGATATAAGTTGTTTCGTCCAGAACAATAGCAATGAACCGCGCCTTGCCAATCTCCTACTTAATTCTTTTTAGAATAATGGTTGCAACAGCGGAAATTAAATCATTCTGGATTCGATTCGACTTTCCGCGAAAAACGCTAGACTGCCCTAATGATTTTTTAAGCAATCATCATATTTAGCCATTAAACTAAGTGTAATCTTGAAAATTTCCTCTATTTGAAGAAACGCTTGTTTCGTCATGACCTCTAAATCCCAATTCGTGCTGTCTGAGAAAACAAAAAACATCGATAAGTCTTCTTAATATTTGCTTATTTTTATCGACTTTCATTGTGTTGGCGGTGACTAATTTCCAACTGTTTATTAAGGGTGTGTTCAATTCTGGTTTTGCCGAAGACTTTTTCTTTTATGACGGCCTGCAAATGCGCTTTGGACATAATATGTCTTTTTACAGCTTTATGGAAATTGTTTAAATTGGAAAAACCAGTTTTATTCCAGAGACCTTTTTCATTTTCAAAAATTAAACATGGCCAACAAAATAATTTACTTATATTTTCACACCCTGTTAGCCATTTAAATTGTTCGTATTGTTTTTCCGGATAAAAATTGCATCTAATACAGTTTTTAATTTTTGTGGTTAAATTTTTCATAGGCGGTTTTGACCTTCCTTTGGAAATTATTTGAGGCTTGTCAGCGAAGTTTAATGTTAAAAATCCCTTTATTATTAAGACACACACCACACATTCACACACACTCTTCTTACTAAATTCTCCAACATTTTCAACGTTATTACCTACAGCCGAAGTTGACGGTATTTGCATATCCACGTCCGTATTACTGTCTTGCATATCGCACCATGCATGACGCGTTGTACGTATCACACAACACACGGATAGCCTTTCAAACAAAGAACCTATCATAAGCATGATACCACGGGTGTCTGGAAAGTGCAAATTTTAATTTTCGTCCTTTATTTTAAAAAACGAAGAAGGCCATGTAAATTTTGTTTACAGCATCTTCCGTTTCACGAAAAAGTAGCGCATTATCGCAAACACAGCATCCATCTATCTTCAATAATAACTTAAATACCTTGCAACAATATCGAAAATGGGATACCTTGTACAGTTTTTCTTTGTATATATATATATATATATATATATATATATATATATATATATATATATATATATATATATATATATATATATATATATATATATATATATATATATATATATATATATATATATATATATATATATATATATATATATATATATATATATATATATATATATATATATATATATATATATATATATATATATATATATATATATATATATATATATATATATATATATATATATATATATATATATATCTATATTTTATTTTCTTGAGTTAGGTAACAATGAAAAAAAAAATTCTTACTTTAAATCAACGCTTTGCTCATTGTGTCGAGCTTTCTCAAGATTTTATTGTCTTCTGATTCCTAAAATTATTTTTCCATTAAAAACACAATAAAAATATATACATACATACACGTAAACATTATTATATACATCGAAACGTTAAATGACTTAAAATGACTAAAATTGTACACTTTACAATGAATTTAAAAACACAGTTAGTAGACACAAATTAAAACACAAATAACTATTATACTTATAGTTTACGATACGCACCCTGGAAAAGCAATTTGCTTGGTGGAATGTTAATGTGGTGAAATTATGAGACTGATCGGGTCAAGAATATATTCGTTATCATTTTTTTCCTTTTTTTGCTATAAAAACTCTGTACTTTATCTGATGCTTGTCACCTGTGAATACAAATATTAATATTTTTAATTGATATACAGAGGCAAGTTGAATTTCTGTTTAAAATTTTATACAGGGTTGAGAGGATTAGATTTTGAATTTGTATTCCTTTCAGATTAATTAATTAAGTTGACATATATTTGACTCAAACCACTAATATCTTTTTTATTATTTACTACCTGGCTCTCCTTTTTGATTTCGATCATTTCTTTAACTGTTAGTTTATAATAATTTCTATCTTGGGCTAAAATCTCGGTTGCGTTAAAGTTAAACTCATGTTTTGTTGAATGTTCATGTTTATGAAGAGCAGTAGATGCATATTTAGTACATGTGTGTCCTTTAATACGGTTTTCTAAGTATTGTGTTGTCATACCTGTATATTTCTTAGGACAATTTAAACATGGAATTGAATAAATTACGTTTGATTTCTTTTTTTGTGGAACTTTACTTTTTAATGGTGTGTACAGAAAATTTAATAAATTTTGTACTTTATGACAAACAGTTATGTTATGTTTTGAAAGAATATACTTTAATTTTTCTGACAGCTTATGTATGTATATGTGCCACGTATTTAGTATTTTGGTTCTTTCCTTTTGTTGTAATAAGGATAAGTTCTTTAAATCCTTAAAATATTTTTTTCTGGATAATGGTTGTCTATTAATACCTGATCAACTTTTTCTAGAGTTTTTGGTCTGTATTCTGGAGAGGTTAGAGCGATTGCGCGATCCGTTAATCCTGTTATTACACTATTCTTTTGGTTGTTTGAATTGAATTCATTAAGAGACACATAATTTTTTTTTTCATTGTTAACCTAAACCTAAAGTAAACAATGTCCCACATATAAATTTTTGGATAAAGAAAAATTCTAATTTATATATATATATATATATATATATATATATATATATATATATATATATATATATATATATATATATATATAAATGTGTTTTCATTCCAAGTATACATCCGTTCACTACTGTCTTTCTGAAAAGAACAGTTTTGCTGAGGTTTCGCCAAAATCACATTTGGCATTTTCGAAGCTGTCTTTCTCGCGTCCGAATAGAGTCTCTATTCGGACGGGATATATATATATATATATATATATATATATATATATATATATATATATATATATGTGTGTGTCTGTGTGTGTGTGTATGTATTTGGACGTCGTCATTATCGTATTTTCTTTACTTGGATTACACAAAAAGTATTTTCTTTGAAAGAAATACCCCCTAGGAAATATTACTTTTTTTTAGAATAATCGATCAGTATCAGTTGCTCCCAGAAGAGTTTGATATTAACTGCGTAGATCCTCTAAATAGGTCAGCATTAATTGCAGCTATAGAAAATGAAAATATTGAATTAATTAAACTCTTGCTTAAGGAAGGAATTAAAGTAAAGGTAAGTGGAAGTGATTAAAACAAAGGTAAGTGGAAAATATACCAGCTTTATGATATTTAGTAATATTTTTTAAAAATCATATAATATGGTTTCACTGAGCAATTTATTAAAAGAGTGTTATTATCATACTGAGTTATGATAAAGGGTAATAATCCCTCTAAAATAGTTATGGCAACAGCTGGGCACCACCATTTAAATTAAAATATTTTAATTTTTAACGAACTAACAAGTTACACTAATTCCAAGAACATTATAGTTCACAACTTTTAGTACCAATTTTAGCAACCATAGACCTTTGTGGTAGGACGGTTTTAACCATTTCAATATATAATATATATAACGATTATATTAACAATTTTAGATGCATTACCTTTGATCATAAATCAGGTCAAAACCAATGGTTTGGTTTGAGAAATACAGAAGGCGCAAATAAAAGAAAAATATGAAAATATACACATTTTTGAAAAAACCTCGTATATAAAGAAAGGAGAAAAAATTAAAAATTGCTAGAAATTGTTTTTTAGTATTTAGGTGTAGATTAACTCAGTTAGAAAAAACAATTAAAATTAGCCTTTTTAAAAAAGTTCTGTTGATATAAAGTTTTTCAAAAATGACACGTTATAACGTAACACCTTGTACAGGACAGTTGTGATGTAGCTCTGAAACTGTCTATTTCCGAGAACATTGCTTCAATTCCGAGCGATGAAAAAAATGTCGAAAACCGCAACTCACTGTCTGTCAGAAAGTATTTAACTTTAAATTTAGCTTGGGTAAGTTCGTCTGGCCAGCAGTTTAGTTGCCAATTTTTTTTTTAAGTTGTTAATATGAGCACAACGGGCACAATCATTAGCATCTGTATAAAGAGGCGTCAGTAGCCCTCAAGAGATATAGAATAACAATAATCAACCAGGCAATGTCAAAGAGAAACTATGATTTATGAATGTAGAAAAAGAAATTTATAGTTTAATTTGTTGGCACTTTCTAGTTTTTAATATTGTTTTAGTTAAGTTTACAATGTTTTCCCATTTTGTTTAAAACAATAAAAGAAATGTTACTCAGATTTTTACGTTTCTATTCACAGATACCACACCGCAGCAAAATAAAACGATTGTTTATTTTTATTGCAAACAAAATAGCGGGTTGGCTCGCCCTCATTAACCCTCTCTGCATGAGTTGTTTTATGTCAGCACAAACGCAGAAAAAGGGACATACATTCGTGTTTGTTTTGCCACATCAGATAAACAAGTTGATATCATTCAACAGATACGTAGATATTTCTTTTTTAATTAGAAGTAAGTCTAGTGTAAACATGATGTCATGCGGATATCTGGATATGCATACATTAGAAATTAGTAATAGAAAATTAAAATTATCACTGGTAGTGGTAAGATTGCATTATATAAACAAATAATTACACTGGCCGACAAAATTTTTTTTTTGTTGTAACACAAATCAGACCAGCATAATCTAATAGAATGGACCTATCAAAATACCAAAATGACAAATAGAAAGTTATAGCACGTAGAGTTTCCTTATTACAGTTGTAGAAACATATCGAATGTTACGATATTTAATATCTATAGAAAAAATGATTTCAGAAAATTCTTAACCCTGTTTATTGACTATGTTTACAGTTTCCGCCTATTAAACATACCATACATCTAAGAAAAAAGCAAAGGAGAAAAATATTAACTTAAAACACTAATTAAACTTTATTTTTTCTATTTATGAGGTGTCATATCTTCTATCTTCAAAAACCAACAGTAGTCACCCATCATGGCTGGATCCCATCGTCCTTGGTACCGAATTTCCATTTTTCTGATATCTTGGTGAAACCTTTCACCCTGCTTGTCACTAACAGCTCCCAAATTTTTAGGAAAAAATGACAGATGGGAATGGAGGAAGTGAATTTTCAATGACATTCTGGCACCAAGCGCTTTATAGGCATCTAAGAGTTCATTAACTAATTGCTCATAATTTTCATCCATATTGTTGCCTAAAAATCTTCTTACTACATTAACAAATTAATTTTATGTTCTGAGTTCCTGCCTGGTAAGCTTTTCCGTAAAATTGACATCGTCCAGCAATTTTCTGATTTGTGGCCCAATAAAAATGCCTTCTTTTAATTTGGCATCACTTAACTGGGGAAAGACTTGTCTTAGGTATTTAAATCCATCACCATCTTTATTCAAAGCCTTCACAAAGTTTTTCATCAGCCCAAGTTTAATGTGAAGAGAAGGCAAAAGGACCTTTTTGGGATCAACAAGAGGTATAAATTTAACATCCCAGATCCCGGTTGAAATTCGCTTCTTTCTGGCCAAATTTTTGTTACATAATGCTGATTTATTGCACGATTGTCCCTAAAATCTCTATAACTTTTAAGTCCCCACATATCTGCCATTTATACCTACTGTAGTTTATTTTATCTAAAATCGTGCGCATATTTTCATAATTTTCTTTCATTGCAACTGAATGGGCAACTGGTATAGAGGGTTCTAAATTTCCATTATGCAATAACACAGCTTTTAAGCTATATTTAGATGAGTCAATGAATAAGCGCCACTCACGGGGAGAATGTTCAATATCAAGTTTCTGCATTAAACTGTCTATATCAGTACACGCACACAACGAATTTTCCATACTGTAGAATTCAGAAAACATAGCATTTATTTTTCTGAAATTCGTAGTTTTTGTTTCGTTGGGCAATTTTCTTAAGACGGGAACCCAGAAGTTCTGACTGTTGCTTGGATAACCCAAATCACGTACTAAATCATTGAATTCACTTTGAACAATCAAATGTGGAGCCGGAACTGGGACCTGTGGTAAAAGCGGGATCGGTGCACTGTTCTTCTGAGCTGCTTGATGATGCTTTATCTCCATTATCTCCCAAATCAATAGCCTGCCTATTTAAAGGCGCAATCAGCACTGGCAAATTTGCGTTATGAGGAACAGGTCGTATAGCAGATTGCAAATTTGGATATTCTATATTGTGCTTTCCCTTTTTGGAATAACCTTCAGTCATGCAAAAATAACAATCGTCAGAATGATTGGTGGGTTCTCGCCATACCATTGAAACTGCAAAAGGCATACTTTTTTTCTTTCACTTCATCCACTGCACCAACGATACACTACAACTAACACAGCACACATGGGGAGCTCACCGCTTATCTTGATCCCCAATTAACACCCCAAAATATTTAAAGTAGGCTTTTTTTACATTTTCGGAAAATGGCCTGGCTTGTGATTTCACCAGAAATTTTCCACAAATGTAACAAAAATTTGTCATAAACTTGCTTATCGATACACAGAGAACCACTTAATTTGAAACTCAACAGAAGAGTGATGTTTAACGTTTATTTTATGTCTAATGTTGTAAACAACCCAGTCTAGGTAATTTTTCCGTTGTAAAATGGACCCATTTTAGCCGACCTACAATAAAATTGTTTACCTGCCAATATAAAAGGTTCTAATTAGGCTATTAAAAAATGGTACGTATTAGGGCTTTCCAAACATTTTTTATATTATTAGGAGGGTATTTCCATTGTGAAAATAATGAGCTGGCCTGTGTTAGAAAAACCTTGTCGGCCAGTGTTATGAAAGGAAAAAAATAAATAAAACAGAATCAAATTATAGCCTCTATTTCATTGCGTTACTTCACAACAGAAAGAAAGGGTTGTGTTAAGTTTCAGAACGAATATTCAGATTAGCAGGAAATCGACTTAGGGGTGCCTCAGGGGTCCGTGTTGGGGCCTCTGTTGTTAATGAAATGACATCTTATTTGACAGAAGAAATTATTGTTATGTTTGCAGATGATACATCGGTTATTGTTTCAGTACGGAGACCTGAGAAACTCCAATATAAAATAAAGCAATGTTTCGTCAAAAAATTAATTTAATGTTAAATTTGAGAAAAACTGTGTATAAACATTTCCGTTTGCAACGAGTGGTACCTGTTGTTGGGGTTGACACATTTAAGCCGTCTGGTTTAACCAAATTCTTGGGTCTACACTTGGACGAATTTTTGTCATGGGATGTATACTCATTAGAATATGTTGGTAAAAAAATCAACCAGACTGAAATATGTATTACAGTTTAATATATAGTCATCTTAATTATGACATAATATTAGGGGAATATCGCGAAGTACAGAAAGGTGCATAAGGTTGTTATTCAACTTAAAATGGAGGGACACTTGCAAACCTTCCTTTATTAGATCAAAATACATGAGTTCTAACCACACTACTACAATATTTGTTACGTTCTGGACGCGCGTTTCGCTAACCAAGTTAGCATCATCAGCAGGTGATATAAACTTCAGTTGCTGATGATGCCGACTTGGTTAGCGAAACGCGCATCCAGAACGTAACAAGTTGTGGTGTAGTGTGGTTAGAACTCTTGTATTTTAATCTATCTTCAACCACAGGTTCCAGTGTTAGGACTTCTTTTATTAGATACAGAATTCTTTACAGTTTACTCATCATACATTTTGTGAATCTAATTTTATCTAAAACTAAATATTAACAAACTCAATATGAATTGTAATTTTCATGTTTATTCTACAAGGTAAGGACATCTGCTGTGCTCTGAGAAACATAACCCAAGCCAACACACATTTTTGTGTCTGCGATTTTTTAACTGTTCCTGGGTAATTTTTGGATGCAGAATGTAAAAAAGTTTTGTCTATCAGATCTAGTTAAAAAAAAATTTGTATATATTTCACGTTATAACTGTTATAATATATAATATTACTATTGCCAGTTAAAAAAACAAAGACACATGGATTTAAGTATTTATTGCAAAAACTTAATTTACATAATTACATTAGTCACTAATCACAAAAATTTTCTTTTATACGACTTTCTAGAATGGAGTTTACTAGGGCAGTCTCGCTGAAGTCCGCCATCATGTGGCTATCCCATCGTCCTTGATAACGATCTTTCATACTTTTAATATCCTGATGGAATCTTTCCCCCTTTTCTTCACTACAATCGTCTAAGTTTTCCGGAAAACGATCTAGGTGGCTGTGAAGGTAGTGAACTTTTATACTCATGTTACAGCCGAGAATATTAAAATTTGAAGACATAATTTTCACTAATTCTAAGTAATTCTCTGCTTTATGATTGCCAAGAAAATTTTGTACTGCTTGAACAAATGAACACCAAGCGTTAGATTCAGTCTCGTTCATTGATGTGGTGAGTTGTGGATCTTTAACAAGTTGCCTTATTTGAGGACCATCAAATATACCAGCTTTTAGTTTTTCAGTGCTAATGCCAGGAAATTTTCGTGATAAATACCCGAAACAATTTCCATCTCGATTTAAAGACTTCACAAATTGCTTCATTAGGCCTAGCTTGATATGCAAGGGCGGAAGTAAGATTTTTTCTCTTGAAGCCAAAGGTTCGTTGATCACGTTTTGTTTTTCTTGAATCGTGACATCTCTTGAAGGCCAATTTTTTTTAACCCAGTGCTCATTTTTAGCTCTGTTGTCCCAAAGGCACAAAAAACAAGGATATTTTGTATAACCACTCTGCGGTCCAAGGAAGAAGTTAGCCATTTTAAAATGACACTGTATAAGTGGTTAGATTTTTAGGTCAAGCGGGGCTCATAATTTTTGGTGATTGATAAAAAATCTCACTTTCATTAAGTGGCTGTATAAACAGAACATATCCTGATTGTTCCACTGATTCGAAGCGCCTTCCGACTTTATTAAGGCGCTTGCCATTTTGTGTATTTTTGGTTTTGCCAACCAAAAAATTTTAACCAAATACATATCTAGGGAATTTTCTTATTTAGTCCCTCGGCATTTAATATATAAGATAATATTAAGTGGCTATCTTAATAATATTGCGTAATATAACAAAAAAAAACTATTTTCTTTCTCCCTGTATATTTGTAAATAGCCCATCGAGATTTAATAGCTCGATAAAAGAATCACACAACATTTTGGTATTCACTGTGTTTTCTGATTTGATTCATAATGTTGGTGACCTTTGGACCCGCACGATAAGACCGCATTCGACTATATCTGGAATTATGCCTATTTAATACTCCGGCGCTATTTATATTTGCCTCGTCGGACCATATTACGTTTCTATAAAAGTCAGTGTTGCACCAATCTGAATTTAAATGGTTTATAACCTTGTTTCCTTAAAAATTTTTTGGAACCCCAACATTCTGATGGATTTTTCTGCAAAAACTTGAAGGATCTACATCAAAGGACGCCAGAGCATTAACTACGTCTTCCTCGTTTTCCTTGTTATGGGTTTTGCTTCGACGCTTATTGAAAGATCCGAAATCAACTAGATTTCTTTTCATTCTAAGAAATGTAATATCACAGGGTTGTCTTCGTTCTGGATACCTGTGTTTAAAACGCCAACAGCTTCATAAAAATGTATTTATTATAAAATACGACGCTAAGCCTACCTTAATATATATAGTTCCGAAGCCTCGTTAACATCTTTGTTAGATTGTGCAAAGCAGAGCAACATGTCGTATTTTTCTTCATTAGAAAACGTTTGGTTTCTAGTAATGTTTTATTATAAAATTTAAAATGATTGTTGAGGTTATCTAATGTAGCTTCAAAACTAATCAGAGATTTTTGACAAGTAATTTATTTAACATGAAAACAATTTTCTTTTGTTTTGTTTAGGCAATCCCAGCCTACTACCAAAAACTGAGTCTATCTCTAAAAAATGCAAATTACTGGGCGATTCGAATAGAAAAGTATATTCTATTATATATTTTCGAGAACCTTATTGAGAACTGAATAATATAAAATAAAAATATATGGCGAATTGTATCAGAGCCAGTTTTTATCTTCACGATAAGTTGAACAACAACCGAAATACGAGGGGGGCCCAAAAATGCAATATTTTCAATTTCACTCTGTATCTTAAAAACGAAGGGGGCTATGAAAATTTTATTTGGGTCATCTTCCGTTTCACAAAAAAATAGCACTATGTCGCGAAAACAAAACCCTCTACTCTGACAGCTTAGACGATTTAATAAACGCTACAAGAAAGGCATTCAATGAAATGCAACAACGATCGGTTAATATTTTCGTGTATGCCTTAAGAAGAATACGGAAAATATATAGGCTTTATGTAAGGCAAAATGGGCATCACTTCGAGCAATATCTTTAGGGTATGGATTTAGTTTTCTGTTTATTTTAGTGATCTTTAGTGGTAGAATTAGTTTTTGTTGTTGTTGTTATTGTTAGTTGCTGTTTAGAGGTATTAGAGTTAGAATTATTAACTTGTTCATTTTATTCAATTAATAATACTTCTCAAGATTGATGGATTCACGGGTTTAGCAGCGAAAAACAGGTTAATAATAATCCTTTTTATTATAAGACCGAGTTTTCGGTCCGTTTTTGAACTTTCTTCAAGACAACAGGCTAAATTATAACAAAGTAAGATAAATAATGCTATGATAGTTATTACAAATCCACTTATATTTTACATTATAATCATTAAATTATTAAATTGCTAAAATTTTAACATTTCTTTTAAAATAGTATAAAACAAGGATATACAAGGTAATAATTTATTGTAGAACTTTTAAAAAAATTCTTATTACTCTAAATAAAATATACCTGAAAAATTCATTTGTTTTGTAACCAATCCCAGCCTCCTACCAAAAACAGAGTCTATCTCCAAAAAAAGGCAAAAAATCTGACTACGCCACTGGATTCTGCATGAAAAACTTTATCAGAGCTAGTTTTCACCTTTTCGATAAGTTAAACAACAACCAAAAATGCAATATTTTCAGTTTCACACTGTATCTTAAAAACGAAGGGAGCTATGAAAATTTTGTTTGTGTCATCTTTCGCTTCACAAAAAAGTAGCACCATATCGCGAAAACCGCAACCCTCTATCTTCACTAATAAGAGAGATACCCCATAAAAACAACGAAAACGGGACACCCTGTACAGGGTGTCTGGATTTGGTTGCAAAAGCAGGGTATCTCGCTTATTTTTAAAGATAGAACCTTGCGGTTTTCACGAACCTGAGCTATTTTTTTGTGAAACTCATGAAACCGTAAACAAAATTTTCATAGCCTTCTTCGTTTATGAGATACAGGGCGAAATAGAAAATTTTGCATTTTGGGACCCCCCTCGTATCTCGATTATCCTTTAACTTAGCGCAAAGGGAAAAACTGCTGCTTATGCATTTTTTTATGCTGGATCCAGTTGCGTAGTCATATTTTTCATTTGAGTTGTTATTTTTTAGATATGGCCCAAAGTTGTGTTTTTTTAAATGGGACACCCTGTATATTTGTCCAGAAATTGATTTGTCCTTTTAAGAGCTTCTCAAAAATATATAATAGTATGGGTCTATTTTAATAAACAACAACAAAAATCCTAATTTTTATAATCATCATCCCAAATTTTGCAGTAGGCCATGCAAAACAATGCCGCCTTTTATTTAAAGTCGTTAACAATATCTACATCCTAACAATAAATCAAAATAAATATGTAATTAAATCTATTTATCAAAATATGTATTGATAATTTCGCACCAAAAAAGTACCACCTACCTAGATTTATGTAACACAAGAACAAAACAGTAATAAATTATTATGTAACAAGCCTTTCAGCAAAAATCAACTGTCGTATAAGAACTACAGTAACCAAGGAAATCAAAAGAACTGTTCAAACTGATTTCCATTTTGTTCTATACATGCTTCGCACAATTTCGTATTCGTTTAGGGAATTAAGCAAAATAACGGGATGATTTTGTAAATAGCAAAAATTTTCTCTTATTGCATTTCCTAAATCTTGGATATTATCATAGTGGTCTTTGTAAATTGTATTTTCCAGATATCCCCATAGAAAGAAATCTAAAATCGACAAATCTGGGGATCTAGGGGGCCATCTTATAGGTCCATTTGTTCCGATCCATTGATTGGTAAAATTATTGTCCAGAAATAATCTCGTCATTCCAGAATTGTGTGCAGGAGCACCGTCCTGTTGAAAATAAATTTCGTTAATTTGCGCTAGAGGAACATCGTCAAGTAATTCAGGTATAGCTGCCTCTAAAATTTCTATATAGCGATTGGCTGTTAGATTTCCCTCAAATATATAAAATTTTATATGTGTTCCTAATATGAAGCAGGACACATTTAGACCAAACCTGCCCTGCTGTCTTCTGGGAAATATTTGGTGTTGATTTTTCTGGGACCAGAATCTACTATTGTGCCTATTGAGTATACCAGAATTACTGAAATGTGCTTCGTCTGACCATATAACCTTCCTTTCAAAATCTCTAACCATATCGCATCTTTCTCGAAACCAATTGCAGAAGACTACCCGACGCTCTGCATCTCCTGGCTGTAAGAGCCTAAATTTGTATGGGTGGTATTTGTGCTTTTTTAGAATTTCTTGAACTCTAGATTTTGGAATCCCTATGCTCTTTTCACTGGCCCTACAAGAGTTTGTAGGGTAAGCTTCTGCATTAGCCAAAACCGTAATTTCCTCAGCCTCCCGATTTTCTTTATTATACGTTGTCGTACGAGGTTTGATAAATGATCCGTGATTAAGTAAATTCTTTTTTATCCGATAAAAAGTAGATATATTAGGTTGCCTCCTTTCTGGATATCTAAATAAAAGTTAAGCAATATTATTTCAAGATACCTAAAAATTAACTATTTACCTGTTAAAATATATCTCAGAAGCCGCTTCAACATTTTCATTATTTAATATAAAACAAGCTAATATATCGTACTTTTCATAATGTTCGAAAGTTTGGTTTTCTTCCATAATAATACAAATATATTTTTACATAATAAATAAATACAAAAAACTAGCGCTATATTTTATATACGCGTACAAAATTGGGAAATGTAATTTGCTTCCAAGAAAACAAAAGAAAACGGCATCGTTTTGTATGGCCTACTGCAAAATTTGGAATGATAATTATAAAAATTAGGATTTTTGTTGTTGTTTATTAAAATAGACCCATGCTATTATATATTTTTGAGAAGCCTTTAATAGGACAAATCAATTTCTGGACAAATATACAGGGTGTCCCATTTAAAAAAACATAACTTTGGGTCATATCTAAAAAATAACAACTCAAATGAAAAATACGACTACACAACTGGATCCAGCATAAAAAACTGCATAAGCAGCAATTTTTGCCTTTGCGTTAAGTTAAAGGATAACCGAGATACGAGGGGTGTCCGAAAATGCTAAATTTTCTATTTCGCCCTGTATCTCATAAAAGAAGAGGGCTATGAAAATTTTGTTTACGGCTTCATGGGTTTCACAAAAAATTAGCTCAGGTTCGTGAAAACCGCAAAGTTCTATCTTTAAAAATAAGCGAGATACCCTGCTTTTGCAACCAAATCCGGACACCCTGTACATACAACACAACTCCCATGTTAAAAAATAAAATATTTAGAAGAATAATTCCAACAACTCGTTAATTTTATATTATTATACTAGAATTTTATTTAAAAAAAAAACAATTTTTTTAAAGATTTTTATATCAAATTACATTTAATTCAATTTTACAGGATGGCCTACTGCATGCAATTAAAGAAGAATACGTCGAAGCCGTCGAAATACTTCTCAACTGGGAAGAAGAACACCATAAAGAGAATGAGCCATACGTAAGAATCAAAAATCATCATCATCATTATTATAGTCTTTGTCATCCACTACTCAATATTGGCGTACTTCACGGGTTTGTTAGATGTTTTCATATAGGTAGATGGGATCTACAATTTATCGCCGGTCTGTTCAGTGCTAAAGGTAGATACTCATACTTAAGGCCGTTTTACATGCTGCAATTCTTTCTTGCAAGTTGCAATAGTCTTGAACAAAAGCATGCGCAGTGGCAAGACATTTGTATCTTTTGTCAAACTGCGCATGCCTTTGTTCAAGACTATTGCATATTGCAAAGAAGAATTGCAGCGTGTAAAACGGCCATTACACCAAATTCGCATTCGAAGTTATGCACGTAAACAATTGAATGAATATATTCTAGAGACACTTACGATCGGTATTTCAACACTTGTTCCTCGCGCATTGACGGTTGTTTACGTAGTATAAATTTGGAAAGTGAATGAAGCATCGCGGCTGAAAACTTTAAGGATTGTGTAAACGTGCGAAAGTAATGAAACAAAAAGGCTTGTCTGCGTAACGCGTATATTATCCAAATCCAAAATTATACCAGAGGACTTTTGACTAACTAATAATGTTCAGTGTTACCTAAAAATAAATACATCAAGTAATAAATAAAAGCCAGTGGCGGCTTGTTAGGGGAAACAGTGCCTCCTCTGAAAATGATGAAAATATTGTATTTCAGATTTGCCCATTAAATATTGTATTTCAGACTTTTATATTGCTTGCTGACAAGCTACTAGCGAGTTATGTATCGCTGTCTGTAAACGGCTACTACAAATTAAAACATAAAACACACATATTAAACGAACTCTAATATAGTTGCTTTATGTTTTAATTTATTATAGCCATCTAGTTATAAGGTCTGATTATGACCGTAGGGTCGAAACACGTGTCACAGAGTAAAGTTTAAAGTAAAAAACATTATATATCTGACTGGGACCGAGACTAGTTTACCCTTTTCTTTAAATTCGTATACTATAATGTTGGATTTGGATAATATACATGTTATACAAACATTTTGGTTTCATTACTATCATGGTTGACTATCCACCTCTTTCACTTGCTTTAGAGACAGTTTCAGAAAAATATATTTTCCCCCTCCCTGTATTGTAAGCAACCTATTTTGACACAGCTTTGACAGACGTAAGTGAAAGTTACTCAACAAGGTATTGGTTGCCCTTAACAACAGGATGTAAGTCAACTTACATCACTAGAGAAATAATAATTTAAAATTATTATAAGTAGCTTTATTTTTTGATTTCATGAACATATTACAAAAATCCGGACAAAAATCCGGTGATATTAATTTAAATGAATATTAATGGTACAATTATTACATATTCACATTATTAACAAAATTTTAAAACACGTTTTCTCGTTTCTTCTCGATGTGTATTACATTCTCTGACTCCACAGATCCTTCATTTGTAACCAATGTTTCTGTCACTGTTGAAGCACTGCAAGAGACTTTTGGCTGGGTCTTATTGTATAAAATTTTATTATTGAGGCTCTCAGCTACGTAACTTTCCGCAATAGTAGCGGATTTCCATCCACCATGTCGCTTGATAGCTAATATATCAACTCCAGTATTTGCTAATAAAGTTGCCGACGTTCTTCTAAAAGAGTGTCCAGTATACATTTTGAAGTTCTCAAACTTTACAAATTTCGCAATTTTACTTGGAATTAACGAAAACGTATTTTTCCCGACAGGCTGATTTAAGCACTTTCCATTTTGATATCGCATAAAGAAGCGCGGATCAATAGTCGTCATGTGGGATGTTGTATCAATGTACTTTTGAATTATTTTGAAATGACAAACCTGAGTGTCGTCACTTTTTATCACTGTAAATGTACGTGATATTTCATTTTTGAATTCAGGAATGGTCACAATTATGACTTCTTGACTTATTTTAACATTGTCCATGTTCATTTCACGAGTTCATTAGAACGACACGCTCCAGCAACTCCCATTATTATTACGACCTTCATCAATAAGTATATATCATCAGGGGCTTCAAGCATGAACTTATTCACATATTCCCTGTTAAACACATTCGATTTTCTGAGGCTATAACCATTATTTTTTCTATTCAAAAATGCTCGAAGTTTTGGATACTTAGAAATATCTATATTTTCCTCTATAAAAAGGGCCGACTTCAACATCGAATACCCACAGCATAAGCTTGATGGGGACTTCAATATAGCACTTTTTTCGTGGAAATATGCCAAAAACGAGGTTTCTGAGACTGGAGTAGCCGTCTTGCTTTGTCACCAATTCTTAAAGGATTTATATGCTGTTTCATACCTTTTTTTCGTCTTTTCCGGTAGTAGAGATAAACAAGCAATATTCGCTGATTCTTCTATGCCTGAAACATCCATTTTATCCACACTGAATCAAACAATTCGGCTTCTTCAAACTTTCCGCTATGAATTGTCAACTTGACGTTGTTGATAAAATAAAAACTGCTTATGGCAACGGATCACGGCTGCCTTCATAATTTAATGAGAATGCTATCGAATGTAATGATAATGAAAATCCAAATATATATTCAGCCTTTTTTTGTTAACATACAATACAGGGAGGGGGAAAAATGTTATATACTATATGGGATGTAAGTACATTAACCAGTCTCGAACTTTTTTGCCAGACCTCGCTATCGCTCGGGAGCAAACTCGTCCTCGACTGGTAAATGTTACTTACATCCCTTATAGTATAAATAACTATTTTGTAATGTATGTGAAGACAATAAAAAAAAATGCTATTGAGGGAATACGTTAGATATATAAAAGTAAATACTATGGATCCATTTGCAGAGTTGGGAGGAAGTGGACCGTTCTGGATCATCTTTTACGTCTGACATCACGCCGCTCATCCTTGCAGCTCACAAAAATAATTATGAGATAATTAAACTTCTCCTAGATCGAGGCGCAACGTTGCCTATGCCTCATGACGTCAGGTAAATAGCAGCATTGATTACTTTAATTTCTAGAGGGTGTGACAAAAGCTTCACTTTCTCTGAAATTGTAAGGTATGATGAAAAATTATGCTTTAATAAACATTTTTATAAAAGAATAGAACCGTCTTCAAAAAAATGCACTGTTAACAGTATTATAAGAATATTAAAAAGTTATTATTTTAAATGTACACGATTACGTTAAACACGATTACCCTGGTTCTACTCTACAAGAAGTTGTTGAAAGATGTGCCCGAATGACTGAAATTGGAAAGCCTACCATTTTCAAATTATTACGGAAGAGGAAGGTAGCAGATGAAGTGGAACCTACCAAGAAAATTCCAGGACGACCAGCAAAAATCCTTAATGAAGACACCAAATGTGCCATTCGAAGAAAAGTTCACTCTTTTTATTTTAAAAAAGAAATACCCACTCTTGATAAAATTTTGATCGAGATTGGCCAAGTTGGGAGTATTCCTTTGTTAACTAGAAAACTGGATAACTTTAAAAAACATGGATTGTGCCTGAGAAAAGCATAACCGAAAAGCACTTACTGGAAAGCGATGAAATTGTTTGCTGACGACGAAAATTATAAAGCAGTACCGCAGGGAGCAAAAGAAAATGTTTTATCTCGATGAGACGTGAATCAATGAAGGTTATATAGTAAAATAAATGTGGCAAGACAAAAATATGACCAATGACCGCCAAGCTTTCATCGAAGGCCTGTCGACGGGTACTAAATTGCCTTCGGGAAAAGGGAAGAGACTAATTACACACATTGGAAGCGAGGTGGGATTTTTAAAAGGTTTGCTAACTTTTCAGTCGTGCCGAACGGGAGATTACCATGAGGACATGAATTCGGATGTTTTCGAAGACTATTTTGGGGAAATGATAAAATATCTTCCGACTGATTCGGTAGTGGTTATAAATAAGGTAAGCTATCATTCACGGTAGTGGTGGCTATTCAGGTGAAGTAGGTGGAGTGCTACTTCACCAGGAAAAATAAACAAGCAAACATCTAACTATATTTATTATATGTCTCTTAAAATTTTAGTTTTTACATTCATTTATTCACCTAATTGGTAAAAAATAAACTGTACATCTCGAATAAATATTTTACTTGACCGTTGGCGGCATGTCTCTTTAAAACTTTCACTCGAACTTTATTATAACAACTATAATAGTGGCGCAAACCGCTTCGACTTTGCTGGAGGTGCTATGTTTAGTTTACGATTTTCCTACTATGTTGATATGACAACGCGTACGCGATGACGTCGAGAGCATGGAAGAATAATGTTAACCAGCGCCATACAACGCTCTCGGTGAACTGCAGCTGCAGTACACTACACCCACGTGTTGTTCAGTTTGCGGTGGTTGTTTACTTTTATTTCCGCTACAACTGGTGAGTTCCTTTGCAGTTTGCTTGACTGTTTTGTGTTATATTTATTTATGGTGTTGTTACAACTTCAAATTCGAAGTTGATAAATGTGACTGTTCAAGACTGGAATAAATTAAAAGACGTCTTTGATTACAAACTGTGACAAATCTGATGAAAAATCAATCCGCCTTGCGAAAGGATTTTTAGGTGAGATGAACGATTTTGAAATACGTTTCTAGCATTAGTGTTTAATGAAATTTTCTCAACCACGGACATACTTATTGACGGTTTTCAAAAAAATCGCTTGACATTCATTTTTGCATATCCAAATGAACATTTTTTTAATACCATGTTTGATAAAGCAAATTCTATTACAGAAATAAATCATTACTAACGTGAGCTTCCTAAGCTTTCACCTGAAGAAATTAGGGCTAAGTATAAAACCATTTTTTATGAAATATTGGACCATATTTTAATGGAAATGACACTAAGATTTCAAAACTGTGAAAAACTTAACATTTTCATGTTTGGCAGGTTCTGCTAAATTTTCCGAATATAGTTTAAATTTTCCGACTGCCCTGTTTGAAAATTTGTTACAGTTATACGGGGAAATATTTTCAAAAAGTCAACGACTTAAAAATGAGCTTGGTCTTATTTTTGCCAATGAGAGTAATTGGAATATATTGCTGCAAGAGCAAGTAAAAATAATAAATGAAAATAAAGATATTTTTACCGAAGCATATAAACTGTTTTCCCTTATTTTGACAATATCGTCTAAAGTGCTTCAGTGGAAAGAAGTTTTTCTTGCTTCAAATGTGTAAAAACTTATTTAAGAAATACAATATCTCAAGAAAGACTTACTTCTCTTGGCAATATTTCAATTCAAAAGGAATTTCTGGAGAAGATTAGGGCAACTCATCCATTTTATGAGGATAAAAAATAAATTTGCTGCTATGAAGGATAGAAGAATTGATTTAGTATGCAAAATTTAGTTAAGTCGTAAAAAAATATTCTACCCGCTCCACATAAAAAAATTCCGGAAAAAAAATTATTGCGATATTTTCTTGCTTCATTTGCACTTCACTTACGGCGAGCCGCCACTGCTTCACGGCGCATAAAGAAGACATTAACTTCATCTTGGAGAAAACAAGAAATTATCGACTAGCTAAGTACCAAAGGTATTAAGTGTGAACTCACTTTGATGAAGAAAGAACTACTAGCCATAGCAAATGTTCACAAAAATGGTTTTATGAAAGATATAGCAGAAAAATATAATGTAAAGTCAAAAGCAGTGTTATCGTGGGGGTCATACGATTTATCAACGACAAACGTTTTAAGTTTGTTTTTCTTTTATTACGTGTAATCATATCCCCCGCATAAAATCCGGACGATGAATTAGATAGACCTATGATATTTTCATATGAAAAAAGAGGATAAACATATTAATACCAGCAGTTGCAAAAATCTTTGAGCGATGTCACTTCAAAGTCAGATTGACAAGTCAGTGACAAAATGAGTAATAGAAAACAATTTTCGGATTTTTTGCATCCACAAGCGAAAAAAATAGTATTAAATCTAATAAAATATTACGAAAACGAAAATTCACCGGCCAATATCCAGGAGACAGTAGCAGAAGCTCAATCAGCGTGCAGAAAATCATGAAACAAAGCATAATTTACTACCGAAGAAGATTAAGAAATGTACACGAAAAAAGCCAAAGACAGAAGACTTAAGTGACAATGTAAAAATGGATGGAATGCAATTTGATTTATACACATCAAAAACTAATATAACCCTTCAAGTTTTAAAAGAAGCTTTAAAAAAAGGCATATTGGAAATTGGATTAAAATCGTTGTCAAAATTAATAAATATGTTGGGTTTTCGATATAAAAAAGACTATAATCGAAGATTTTTATGCGAGTTGCCACATATAGCAAGTCAGCCTATCCAGTTTTTAAAGAAATACACGGAAATTGTTAATTCAAAATTTAGAAAAGTGGTATTTTTAGACGAGACTTGGATATTTTCTAACGAAAGGGGTTCGAAATCTTGGCAGGACGAGTCTGTAAAAAGCGTCAAGAGAAAAAAGGGATGTGGGACGGGCAAACGGTGCATCATTTTGCATGCAGGTTCTTCAACAGGATTTCTCTCAGGTGCAAGTTTACTGTTTTCTTCAACATCCAAAAGTATGGACTACCATGATAATATGAACTGTGAACGGTTTGAAAAGTGGTTAAAAGAACAACTGATTCCAAATTTAGGTGCTCCATCTTTAATCATTCTGGACAATCCATCTTATCATTCAAGAATCCTAAATAAACAACCTACTTCATCCTGGAAGAAAAGTGATATTTATGACAGACTAATAAAACAAAAACAAAATCCTTTACCCAATATGCTGAAACTAGAACTTCTTTTAATGGCAAAATCTATTAAAAAACCAACAATATATGCCGTAGATCAAATATTATAAATGGAAATGAGGTTTTACGACTGCTGCCATACCATTGCCAGTTTAACGCAATAGAATTAACATGGTCTGGGGCAAAATCATATTACGAAAAACACGTGAACGATGGTCTTACATCAGATGAAGTGCAAATTGTTTGGCAAGATTCATTAAATTATATTACGCCGGAGTACTAGAAGAGATATGTGGAACATACGGAGAAATTAATATGGGATTGGTGGAATCGAGAACGAGTTCTAGATGTCGAAATAGCACCAATGATCATTGCGCCATTTGAGGACGACTCAGAAGATGAGGACTTTTAAAGTGGTGATGATATTTTTTAGTCTATAACATTAAAAAGTTTCTGAAGGATTATATTAGTCTTTGACGTGTATAAATCATAAATTTCATTATGAATATCTATTTTTGCATTGTAACTTAAGTCTTTTGCCTTTGGATTTTTTCGTTTACATTTCTTAATCTTCTTCGGAAGTAAATTATGTTTTTTTTTTATACACAAGTTTCTGTACATTCCTTATACCGATTCTCAGAGCTTTTGCCACTGGCTCCTAGATATTATCCAGTTAATTTTAATTTAAAATTTTTTTTATTAGATTTTAAACGTGTTTATATAAGTAAATTTTTGTAGTAATTATATGCAAAATTTAATATATAAAAATCAGAAAATACAGGCTCTCTCTCTCTCGCTCTATATATATATATATATACAGAAATACCTACAGACAGACGGAATTGAGAAAACATGTTTTCCGGCATCTAGAGACCCTTAAACGTAAAGATCTGAAAAAATCTCATGAGGGAAGTAATAACTAATTACTAAAACAAGTTTTCTTTGCACAGGGGCACATTTAAATAAATGACACTGTATAAGTGGTTAGATTTTTAGGTCAAGCGGGGCTCATAATTTTTGGTGATTGATAAAAAAATCTCACTTTCATTAAGTGGCTGTATAAACAGATCATGATTGTTCCACTGATTCGAACCGCCTTCAGACTTTATTAAGGCGCTTGCTATTTTGTGTATTTTTGTTTTTGCAAACCAAAAAATTTTAACCAAATACATATTTAGCGAATTTTCTTATTTAGTGCCTCGGCATTTAATATATAAAATAATATTAAGTGGCTATCTTAATAATATTGCGTAATATAATAAAAAAAACTATTTTCTTTCCCTCTCTGTATTTGTAAATAGCCCAAATCCAAAAAAATTAGAACACTTTTAACGAACCCGAAAATTGAAGGTCTTATATCTTTCTTAAAAAAAAATCTTTTTTTCTTAAAAAAAAATCTTCTTTATCTTTTATGGTCACTATTTACAAAGGCGTTATAGATTGAAGAAATATCTATGTGTAAAAACCAAAACTACACTGCATTTCAACTAAGTTTGAAATTAGGAATAGCTTATCTGATCTTTATATCACGAGACAAAGAAGACGAGACCAGACGAGGGAAAGTCTCCCTCGAAGGACGTTCTCGACGAGACGAAAGTACACGCTCCTCTCGTGTGACGAGACGTCAAAATTCATTCAAACTCATCTGAGAAATTTGGTTTTGCGTTATTGTTATATAAATAAATTTTATTTATACTTACTTAAATACAGAAGGCTTTCCTATTACCCTATATTGAGTATGAAATAAATTTAAAAAACGCTGGAAAATAAACTTTCCACTTTTAGCAAAGTAATTAATTATGATATTAGAGTATCGTATTACAAGCAAATCTCAATGTATAATTATTAAGCTACCTATGTCAGGGTTATCATCATTAATCATGGATACGCCTTTGACGTTTAAGGTAAATAAACTTTGTAACATTTAATTAGTTAATATTATTTTTTTCAGTCAAGACTGAACAGGGAGAGGCAGCTTTATTATTAACTACGATACAAGTTGTCATTTGTGAACTGTATTTTTGAAAGGTATTCAAAGGGCAAATTTTTTTCGATTATGTATATATTTGAAACACTAAGCCAGATTTCTCAGCAAGCATTACAGAGTTGTAAAGGGTGTCAAATTTTGGATACTTTTGCGGGGTATCTCAAAACGTGAAAACTGTTTCTTATATAACTTTTCCCGTAGAAATCAATTCCGCCTTCGGAATTAGTATACAGGGTCAGGTCAAAAAGTTATAAGAACCTTCTTTATTTTTTTAATTGGAACACCCTGTATATTTACAGAGTATAAAATTTCTCTTTTTTACCTTTTCAAAAATATACTATAGTATGCACTTCTTCTCAGAAACACGCAAATAGATGACAATTTTCTGAAATTAAATGCATAATTTAATAGTAGGCCATGAATAACAATATGACACCCCAACTCCAAAGCGTCACTCTTAAACATTAAATGCTGATTTTCTCTATGCCAGTTTCTGGTTTTGTGAGGATTAAAAATCCCTCGCACTTGAAAAAAAGCATTCGTTTGACCAGATAACAAGTCTGCCAGATAAATCGTTAGCATCGATTTGTTGCAAATACCACTGGCAAACGGGGCGTGCAGTCCATGGAAGCAGTGCTTCCAAAAAAAATTACAAATCATCTTCTAAAATGTAATTAATTTAGTTTACATTAAAAATGCTAAAATATTATCTTATTTATCAAGCCCATAATAAATGCGGCCTTGACTCCGACCGAGCAATAGAATCGAATAGAACCTATGCGGGCCAATAGCTTCTCTGCAGTCAACTCCTGTATGCTTGATTTCCTGTGAATCGAGCCAGAGGTTATTGAATTTTCCGCCGGCTTTTTGCAATTTTTGCATTTCAGTCGCGTGCTTTAAGTGGGGGCGGAAGCTATCGTTGGAGTAGGTTCTTTGTTTGAACGGCTATCCGTGTGTTGTGTGATACGTACGTCGCGTCGTGCATGGTGCGATATGGAAGACAATAATACGGACGTGGATAAGCAAATACCATCAACTTCGGCTGTCGGTAATAACGTTAAAAATGTTGGAGAATTTAGTAAGAAGAGTGTGTGCGAATGTGCGGTGTGTGTCTTAATAATAAAGGGATTTTCAACATTAAACTTTGCTGATAAGCCTCAAATAATTTCCAAAGTAGGGGCAAAACTGCCTATGAAAAATTTAACCACAAAAATGAAAAACTGTATTAGACATTTTTATCCGGAAAAACAATACGAACAATTTAAATGGCTAACAGGGTGTGAAAATATAAGTAAATTACTTTGTTTACTTTTTGAAAATGAAAAAGGTATCTGAAATAAAACTAGTTTTTCCGATTTAAACAATTTCCATAAAGCTGTAAAAAGATACATTATGTCCAAAGCGCATTTGCAGGCCGTCATAAAAGAAAAAGTCTTCGGCAAAACCAGAGTTGAACACGCCCTTAATAAACAGTTGGAAATTAGTCATCGCCAACACAATGAACTAGTCGATAAAAATCGACAAGTATTAAGAAGCGTTATCGATGTTGTTTGTTTTCTCGGACAGCACGAATTGGGATTTAGAGATCATGACGAAACAAGGGTTTCTTCAAATAGAGGAAATTTTCAAAATTTACTTAGTTTAATAGCTAAATATGATGATTGCTTAAAGAATCATTTAGAGCAGTCTAGCGTTTTTCGCGGAACGTCAAATCGAATCCAGAATGATTTAATTTCCGCTGTTGCAACCATTATTCTAAAAAGAATTAAGCAGGAGATTGGTGAGGAGCGGTTCATTACTATTGTTCTAGACGAAACAACTGATATCACTAATTTTAGTCAATTATCTATAGTAATGCGCTACGTTAAAACAAACGGAAGCATTCAAGAGCGATTTTTAGGTTTTAAGAATGTGTCCGAAAATCGTACAGCAGATGCATGATATACCGTAGTTTATAACGTTACTAAAGAAATTAATGGAGAGAAAAAATTAGTTACTCAAATCTACGATGGTACTGCAGTGATGGCACGAGAATTAGGGGGTCTGCAAGCTAAAGTTCGAGAAACTTTCCCAAGTGCTGTGTTTGTCCATTGTTTTGCTCATAAATTAAATTTAGTTTTATCCCAGTCCATCAATCACATTAAAGAATGTAAAGTGTTTTTCGTTACTTTAAGTGGCATGGCTGCTTTTTTTCCAAGTCAACAAAACGTACACAAGCTTTGGACTTCATTGTCCACAAACGATTGCCCAAAGTAGCTCCTAGTAGGTGGAACTATAATGGACGACTTGTGTTAACAGTATCTGAAAATCGTGAATCACTGATTGAACTAATTGAGAATATAATAGAAAATAATGAAACGTGGGACTCAGAACCAATAAATAGTTTTAGAGGGTTTTTAGACTGTTTGAAACGAGATTTTAATTTTAATTATTTGTTGAACATATATTTTCAGAAATATTTCCATTCTTGGACAATGTTTTTGATCTATTACAAACTAAAACAAATGATATTGCTTTTTGCCTAAAAAAAGTGGACGATTTTAAGTCCATGTTAAACCAAAAAAGAGATGACTGACCTATTTTGGGAGAAAACGATAACGTTAAATGTAGAGCCACAAGCCAAGCGTCTTCGAACAGACAAGGTAGGAGATGTTCAAACATCATACAGACGCCTATTTTATGAAATAATCGATCAAATTCGGCAGCAAATAAACTATAGATTTAACGGTTTAAATGATTTTAAATTTCTCGAGCTCTGCAATTTTGATGCATTTAAAGGAAAAACTTTTCCAGAAGATGCGTTTAAATCTCTCCTTCTTCATTATAGCCAGTTCTTCGACCGAGTGTTACTGCGATCTGAACTAAAAGTGATTTACGAAACTGATGACATTAGCGCAAAAAATAACGTTAAGGAACTAATGCAATTTTTAAAAGACAAGGAGCTGGAAAATGCCTACACCGAAGTGTCGAAATTATGTGAATTAGTATTGGCAATACCTGCCACAAGTTCATCAGTAGAACGCAATTTTTCAACACTTAAATGTGTAAAAAATTTCGTGAGGAATTCAACGGGGCAGGAGAGACTTTCGCATACATCGCTGTTGTCCATTGAAACAAACTTCTACAAAATATGTCGGAGCATCTACGTTTTTATGATGACGTCATTGACGAATTTGCCAAAAATGATCTAAGAATCGAATTACATTACAAATAGGTAAGTTTCTAAAAATTCCTTCCCTTTTTAAAATTTCACCGCACGCCCCTGTGGTATTGTGAGGATTAAAAATCCCCGTACTTAAAAAAAAAGCGTTCGTCTGACCAGATAACAAGTCTGCCAAATAAATCGTTAGCATCGATTTGTTGCAAATACCACTGGTAGAACAGTGCCCGGGGTGCGGCCAGAATGCAAATGTTGTACTATATTAAGTTTGTATAGATGACTTATATTTCTTCACGATCCTCCGACCGTCAGTTTTTGGCACACCAATTTCCTTCTCAATTCTTCTACAAGAAGACAAAGAGGGTGAACAAATGATCCGTGCTCAACTAAATTTACTTTTAAACGAGCAAATATCTCAAAAAACGGTTGCCTTCTTTCTTGATATCTAAAAAGCAAAAACTTATAATGATAATACAGATTTTCATAGCCATAATAGCTTACTTACCTTTGGAAATATAATTCCGAATATTCAGAATTTTCATTACTCTGTATAAAACATACCAGCATATCATATTTTTCATAATTTTCATACCCTGCCATTTTTCGAAGAAATTGATAAATATCAATTAAATAAAAATACCAAAAGAATGTTTATAAACTGCTTTATAAACCAAAAGTCAATCCAAAAACCGAGACAAATATTTGACATTTATTTTTGTTTGTTGTCATAAACAATAGCCATAGCCTACTACTAAATAATGCATTTAATTTCAGAAAATTGTAATATATTTGCATGTTTCTGAGAAAAAGTGCACGAAGGGTAAAAATTGACAAATTTTTTAGTTTATAAATATACAGGGTGTTCTATTTAAAAAAATAAAGTACGGCCCGATATCTTTTTGACCTGACCTTGTATACTAATTCCGATGGAGGAATTAAGTTCTACGGGAAAAGTTATATAAGAAACAGTTTTCAGCATCATAGTTGAGATACGAGGGGTGCCTGAAAATGCAAAATTTTCAATTTAGCTCAGTATATTAAAAACTAAAAGATCTATGAAAATTTTGTTAGCGGCATCTTTAGTTTTGCGAAAAAGTAGCACACTGTCGCGAAAACCTCCAGTTTCTATCTATAAAAATAACGGAGATACCCCGCAAAAATACCCAAAATGGGAAACCATGTACGGCACCAATTTCCATGATTTTTTTTTAAATGATCGTCTGTTTTCCTTCCAACACTATTTTTTGTATTGTTTTATTTTTTTTTTCTATAAAACCCATCTATTTTTCTTCAATAACATTTCAGGACGATGTGGTGAATGCTCCCCATATTCTTAAAAATCCACAGGAAATTCATCTAACAGAAAAGGCAGAGCAAGGTCTTCCGGGCCAGCTAGTAGTGATTAATGTAATTAACAATATATAAAAATGAATATCAATTACTTACTTCTGTCCCAAAAACCACGATTTCAAAAGTGATTTGAAAAATTTAAATAACAGAATGTTCGAAAATTCCGATTAGTATTTATTTTGACCGCCCCAATAAAATCCCTGCAAAGACTGTTAGTCTTGGAATCGGACTGCAGCTAACAGAACGCAAGTCATTGAGGTGGCAAAATAGCAATCAAGTGACCATCAATTACTATAAAAAACTAGAATATTTTTATAATTAAACTTTAAACGCTGTAGGTAACTACCGTCCCCCAAATAAAAATGTATTAAATACTACATCTTTTAATATCTTCTTAGGTGTGGTTGTGATGAATGTGTTCAGTCAAGTAAAGATGATTCCCTAAGACACTCGCAAAGTAGGATCAACGCATACAGGGCTCTATCTTCACCGTCGCTAATCTGTCTGTCATCAAACGATCCCTTATTGACGGCCTTTGAACTATCATGGGATCTCAGAAGATTAAGTAGAATGGAAACAGAATTTAGAGCTGACTATAACGTGAGTATCTACTAGAGCTGGGCGACACTAAAACATACATATATATATATACAGGGTGGCCCAACGAAAAGGTCCCACCCTTATTTATGACTTTCCTGGTATATTTTGGGAAAAACGCTTGGACACGTCAATTTTGATTTTTACGTCTTTTCATGTATGATTGTATAATACAGGGTGTTCCAAAAATAAGATATCGCATTACACTTGACATTTTTAAATGGAAACCCCCAATTTTTTTTCTATTTTTGGATTCTCCAGGAAGTTTTTAGTAACTTTTGTATAATAGAGTTTATACCTATCTTCAACCATTTTGAAGTTATTTGAATAATTGAATAATATCAAGTATTGATAAATTAAATTCAAGAAAGGGTCAAAATAACGAAACTTTATTATCAAAACGGAAACATTGCAAGGGCTACTGCCCGGTTGTTTAATACGTTACATTCAGTCAAAAATATTAACCATAAGTATGTGGCTAAATTAATAAGAAAATTTGAAGCAACTAGATCTGTATCTAATATTCGCCGGAATCAGGAACACTAAACCATTTACAGTTTTACATTCACATTAAAATTTAAACAAAAATTAGTTACTTAAAAATGTGTCAAAAAGTCAATGTGGTAATAAATGTTGAAAGTGGTGTCCGTTTACCTCCATGCAATAATAAATATTTTGCTCAAATCTATTCCTAACATTTTCACACATTTCTGGAGTTATTTGTCTGCATTCCGCCGTGATCCGCTCCCGAAGATCTTGGATGGAGTCTGGCTTTGTACTAAAAACCTTACTTTTTATATGTCCCCAAAGAAAGTAATATAAAGGACTCAAGTCCGGAGACCTTGGTGGCCACTCAATGGGGCCGCGCCGTGATCCACTGATTTGGGAAATGGGTGTCCAAAAACTGTCGTACTGGAGCTACATAGTGCGGTGGTGCACCATCTTGTTGGAAATGAAGAAAATTTTCATTATAATTAACCTCATTTTCTATTATTTCGGTTATTCGTGGCTCTATTGTATTTTCCAACATGTCCTAGTATTCCCGTCAAGTTTCCAGGAATAAAGAAAGGTCCTACAATATGATTTCCGAAAATGCCGGCCCAGACATTAATTTTTTGTGGGTATTGCGAATGTATCTCGAAACAAATGTTCGAGTCGCTCCAATATCGACAATTATGTCTATTTACAGCACCATGTAAATAGAAGGTACATTCATCCGAAAAACAAATGTTAAATAACAAATTTGGGTTATTGTTCAAACGTTGTGTCATTAATTCGCAAAACTCCAACCTTCTATCATAATCGTCTTCGTTAAGCTCATGGACAAGTTTAGTTTTGTACGGGTGAAATTTATAGGATTTCAAAATTCTTTGCACTGTTGAGCGTGTAAATCCTGAAGAAGTAGCCAGACCACGAGTACTTTGGGTGTTGTCAAGAGCCACGTGTCCCAAAACTGCTATTTCTCTTTTCATTTCTTCTTGGACGATTTTCCTGATTCCGGCGAATATTAGATACAGATCCAGTTGCTTCAAATTTTCTTATTAATTTAGCCACATACTTATGGTTAATATTTTTGTCTGGATGTAACGCATTAAACAACCGGGCGGTAGCTCTTGCAATGCTTCGTTTTGATAATACAGTTTCGTTATTTCGACCCTTTCTTGAATTGAATAAATCATTGCAAAATATTATAATAGAACTAGGCAACTTAACGATTTCAAATCAAAGATAAAGTTGTTCTATGATTTACGATGACATTGACGGATGCTAAATTTCTTGCTGGTATCGGTGATTATTATTTTTTTCCGTATTATCAGTACTAAATTAAATGAGGCGAATTTTATAAAAAAAATTAAAAAAACTTCAAAATGGTTGAAGATAGGTATAAACTCTATTATACAAAAGTTACTAAAAACTTCCTGGAGAATCCAAAAATAGAAAAAAAATTGGGGGTTTCCATTTAAAAATATATATATATATTTATATATATATATATATAAAAGACGTCCCCCTATAAAATATACGTGTATATATATATATATATATATATATATATACCCTGTATATATATATATATATATATATATCGATAATAAAACAACGTCGATATATTGGATTTTTCGATCTTTTTTAGACCTTGCTAAATTAAAGTTTTAATGTCATTTACGATTGATATCCTCATCAGCAACCATATGACGCAAGCACTAACATTACCCCCGCTCTTAAAAAAATCCTAAAATTTAAATTTTCTTTTAGGAAGCCGTGTTACCCTCTTAGAGTACCTTTATACAGTGTGGACCATTTTGGTCTTCTATTTACTGCGACCTTAGAAACCATAAGATTTACAGATTCAGTTTAATAGGGAAAGTTGTAGTGCAGCATTAGTTCTTGAGATATTTTCAAAAATTTGAAACACTTTTTCACAGCATTTTTTGCCGAAGAATACAAAATATAAATTAGATTTTTGATTCAACGCTTCGTTATTTTTTAATCATCATCAGGTTTGTTTTTTTATGAACGCCATATTGAATTTTTACGTAGTTAAAAAGATCTTGTCTTTGCTTTATAACGATGGACCACTTGTGTGTAAAAAATAAAACAAAAATTTTTTTCGAGAAATTTGGCATCAAGGTAAGATTATTTTTTACCCCTGTATAAGTACACTATTAGATACTAATATTTTAGTAAAATCATCTAATTAATTAAAAAATCACACTCTCTAATGGACCTTAAATAAAGGTTCAAAACCAATTCGTAGACTTCATTTCTCAAAAAGCCCCATAAATAAAAATCCATCGGCCTAAGGTCCAGCCACCTAGCTGGCAAATCTCGCGGGCTACCTTTGGAAATTATACGGTCTCCAAAAAGTTCATGCAAAAATGTTGTCACCTGTCTCGTCCTGTGTGCAGGACAGGCGTCTTTTTGAAACTAGACTTAGTGAAACTCTGCCACAGAAACAACTCGTCGAATTACAGAAATATTGATTTCGTAACATTTCAAGATATTTTTGAGAAGTTATTGTATAACGATAAAAAAAGGCCCAATTAGCTGATTTCCTGAAATTTGAAAATCACTAGACTTATTCTTATTGACCATTAAATATGTTTTCTTATCGTAAATACTACACCATAGTTAAAACCGAACCGCCTTGGAAGTTTTCTAGGACCCCGATTTCTTGGATTTTCGTTAGCCCAGAAATGATGATTGGTCCAAAAACGTTTTTATAAAAATTTGGATTTTGTTGGCACTTATTAATGTACTAGTTGCAAAAATTAAGTCTCCTTAATTGTCATTTGCCTCAAGATCTTGTACAAATACCGATTTAGTGCCAATGCAGCATTTCTATTATATTTTATGTAACACTCTAAAATATCAAAGTTCACTACTGTAATTTAACACCATTTTTACACACCATTATAATTAAATCTCTTGAAAACGTAAATAGAAAGGCAAAATTAGGTTTGACAGGCTATCAATTATTTTCAAGGCCTGTTTGATTTTTTCCCATATTTTTTACTTCCATTCAAGTCGACTGGCTTTGATCCGCTGTATTTTTATTTATTGAGATAAAGACTACGCGTTTAAGCTTCCTGAGGTAGTTAACATTTTAGTAGGAACGTTGATTGAAATATTTGATCGAACCTTTCAATCAACGGTGGGAAGTAGTATTGTTTCATTCAATTCATTAATAACTAATTTTGTTTGCAGAAATGCTCCCAATGTGTCAGTGAAAATGGATTTTTTAATTTAAGCTCCATTAGAGAGTGCGATTTTTTAATTAATTAGTAGATTTTAGTAAAATATTAGTAACTAATAGTGTACTTACACACGGGTAAAAAATAATTTTGCCTTGATGCCATATTTCTCAAAAAAAAATTGAGTTTTTGGGTTAGTTCTATTTTTTTTGCACACATCGTTAGAAAGTCCAGTATGGCCTCAATAAGAAAATGGCCTGATAATGGTTAAAAAATATCGAAACGTCGAATACATAAAATCTACTAGCATCCTTGTATTCTTCGGAAAAAACTGCTGTGAAAAAGTGTTTTCAGAATTACGATAGCTCAAAAAGTAAAAAAGTTATGGCGCACAATAAAAAATGCAAATTTTCGAAAATATCTGAAAAACTAAAACAGGTAGAGTTCTATTCAAAACAGTTTTGAGTTAGCCTAATGATACTTTTCAATTTACTTCATTTAACCGAATCTGTAACTCTTATAGATTCTAAGATCCCAATACATGGAAGACCAAAATGGGCCACATTGCATAAAGGAAAAAATTGCTTTTGTATACAAAAAAAAGAAATAATAAGAAACATTTTACATGTTTTTTTTAAATAGCCGCTTTAAAATAAAAAACTATTTTCGCTTTTTTAGAACCTAAAAATCGTTTTAATAAATTTTCGGAACAAATAAAATATTGGAAAATTTGCAGAGTCTTCTTTAACACTCTGTATAAATATCTTTTTAGTTTTGGTAAGTTTTACGCTTAAAATCCGTAATACGCAATAAAGTTTGCAAGGCATCTTAGTATTTCGCTTCGTTTTAAAAATATTCTAGGCAGTTTGGTATATTAATAACGCAATATATGGGCTGTTAAAATAAATCAATTTATGGATATATCGATACAGGTCTCGATACAAATACATGTTACATCTTTAGTAAGTTTCCAATTGTTTTTACCGAACAGAAAATTATTTTTAGGAAATGCGAACTCAAGTCCAAAACTTTGCCACTTCTTTATTGGATCATGCGAGAACATCGTACGAATTAGAAATAATGCTTAATTATGACCCTGATGGAGAAGTTTGGGTAACTGGAGAAAGGCAAACACTAGAACGATTAAAATTAGCCATCAAATATAAACAGAAAAAGGTAACTAAACTTTGGATTTAATATTTAGTATTAAGATTGTTTATTGAAAAATAAATATTGTTTATTGCTATTACAAAAATTAGCCGAGACATCTTGGAACGTAAAAGAGCTCGAAGAGATTCACGGTTGGTTTCCGTGACCCCGAGTTACATTTATAATGAAATTTTTTGGTCTGATTCTCTAGTATGCATTTATAATATGGTGTTCATGCTGGTGTTCGGCTACAGCAGATTGAACAATTTGTTTCTTTTTAATACAACGTTTACGTTCCTTAAGTTTAGTTGATATTGAGCGTCCTGTTTCTCCCACATACACTTCTTCATAGGAGCAAAGAATTTTATATACTTCTTCTGTTTGAAAAGTTACAATATCTTTCGAGGATCGCAAGCATTGTCCAATCTTCTTATGTATATTGAAGATTCTATGTATGTTGGATCGCCAAAGTAATCTTCCTATTTTGTCTGTAGTGCCACGTATGTAGGGAAGAACAACACTACCTAATGGTGACTCCTTTTCATTCTCATCTCACGGAGTTGGATTACTATATCTTTTAATTGAACGCATAATATCTTCAGTGCAATAGCCATTCCCTCTCAGAGCTTCGATCAGTTTCGATATTTCTGATGTTAGAGAATCTTAATCCGAAATTGAAATAGCTCAAAATTCTAGTTAATAACCGTTTTCTTTTGTACTGGATGGTCGTGGGAATTTGCATTTAAGTAGGGAAGATCGGGGTAAGATGACGAAGCTAAGGGAAAATGAAAATATAAAGGAAATACATTTATTTGAGGGTTAAATACATATCAGTACAAACACGTTTATGACTTAGTGTCAAATTAATCTTACCAAAAGTATGAAAATATAAATGGGTTTTCTACAAACAACAAAAAAAAAGTAGGTAATTTTCGTCAACTTACGCCATGCTCTGGGTAAGTTGATGAACCTATTAGGGTAAGATGACTACTGGAACCTACAATATCAGCAGCATTAGGCAACGGCGTTTTTCGATATTTTTGTGCTTTTTTTTCTGAAATTGTTGATTTTTTTTGTATGTTCAATTGTTTCTTTTCTTGTTTCAATTTTTTTTGTTTTTCTTTTTCTTCATTCTCTCTTGGTTTTTGTTCTAGTTGCAATTTAATTGGCGTGCTGCTTATAACAGAAGATGACATTTTCTTTCTAGGGTTTGAGGACCGTTCAGCCATTGCAATTGGTCTAATATCCCAGATAGAAGGAAGGCAATCACTGGAAGTGCCCTCGTCTGTAAATAGTTGACGTTTATGAGACTTTATTTGAAGTTTCTTTGGAGCATCAAATGTTTCTTTTGATGTGTTCTGCTCTCGTGTAGTAACCGATTTTATATTTTGAGCCAACACACTCAAAGGTATTTGGTCCTCTTCATCAGTTGACGACGAATCTGCGCTTCCTACTGTCGACCTGGTATTGTTAACCATTGAAAGAGCACTGTTATCCTCAGATTGTTCAATACGTTCAGTTGTTTTAGAAGGTGCGAAATCACTGTCGTCAAAAATGAGCGGGTTAAATGGCTCAGTGCCACAAGCTCTGAAGCCATTTACAGCATTGTTTACAATGGCTGCCCTGCAGTAAGCCTCTCCAAAGGTCCGATATTTTTATCAGTTTTTGAAATTCCTGGATGATTGATTAAGAAAGAATCACACATTTGACTATAAAATGATTTGAAAGGGCCGAAAAAAGCGACGTCGAGAGGTTGTAGTCGCTGGGTCGTGTGGGGTGGAAATCCCACTAGCAACAATCACTATCAACCAGTAATACAGGATCGTTAATAGATGGTCTTGCATAATGGGCAAAGTGTTTTAGGTAGACAAGAAAAGTTTCAGCCGTCATCCAACCTGAAGGTTGTGCCCTACCATCAGAACCGGGAGGACAACCATTTAACAGTTCGGGTTTCATTCTAATTCGGCCAAATATCAGAAATGGGGGTATATATGACCCGGCAGCATTCATTGCACAAACCAAAGTTGTATTTCGACCTCTTTTGGCTGTCACTATTTTAGCAACTCGTCGCTGGCCTTTTGGAGTGATAACTTTGGGTAACTTCGTTGGTACAGTTGAAAGTCCGGATTCGTCCGCATTATAGATACGGTCTGCTTTAAAATTGTATTTTTCAAAATTAAAAAAAAAATTTCGACAGCGATCTTGTTGAATCCGCGTAGCCGTGCAATTGAAGTGGCTTCAGGATTCCTCAGACTCAGGCTGTTACGTATATTAAAAGTTTTGAACCCATCAGTCCCGGCTGCTTTTGTTTGTCTGTTGAACCTGTGTTCTATATGATTTCCTTCTGCATATTGATATTCAAGTTTTCGAACTTGCATGTAAGTTAACCCAAGACCTCGTTGATTACATTTTGTTAGGTAGCTAACAAAGTCTTTCGTCTGCTTAGCATTGAAGGTGTTTTTGAAGCGGCCCCCACCCTCCGGGAATTCTTTATTTTGAGCGTCTCTTTTTATGTATCTTCTCAACGTGGGTTCCGATATTCCGTAAGTTATTACGGCTGCGTTACAAGATAACGATCTCTCTCGTACTTCTTTCATAGCTGCTATAAGAGAGTCTTCATTCCACTCCATACGATTAAATTTACGCTTGTATACTCGCGGCATTCTGTAAAAGAAGTTACTTCAATATATTGTTTGCTTGGGGCAAGATGACGAATTCGTCATCTTACCTCCGTCATCTTACCCCCGTTGTATAAATTTATCCAATTTTAAGGTTAAAAGTAAACACAAACAAAAACATCAACGATTTTACTACTGACAATAACTATTGTTATTAAAGAATTTCTTGTAACAAATTAGGTTTACTGACTTACCTGATAAATGCACAAATCGTTATTAAATTCACGAAAATATTACAAGCGATAGCATCAAAACAGCTGTTTACGTATTACTGATTACCCGGCCGGACGAGTGGGCATTTATTTTAATACGAGACATTGGCATCTAGATGGCGCCAGTAGTAGCGCTGTAAAAATTAATTCGGTTATTTAAATATACAAGTTCGTCATCTTACCCCGATCTCCCCTATCTATTTTTATGCGTCGGTTTTCTATACACAGAATTTCCTTATGTACCATTTTCCTTTTTTTGAACACATACATCTAGAAAGGGAATTGTTACATGAGATTAAATTTTCATTGTGAACTTGATATTATGATGTTGTTGATTAAGGTGGCCCAGAAACGAGATTATCCTGTCCTTGAGGCCAAACAACAAAAGTATCATCTACATATCTGAACCATTGTTTTGGTTTTAGTGTAGCGGATTTTAGAGCAATATCATTAAAGGTTTCGATAAAGATATTCGCTACTACAGGAGATAAAGGAGCATGGCATGGCGTGATGTAACTCTGGGATAAACTAACAAATTATGTTTCAAAAGTTTGACCCGTCAAAATGGCTTCCGACTTGCACAGAGTTCTGAAGATAAAATGGCTTGCTAAACTTGAAACCAATAGGTTTAGCAGAGAAACAAGAATTCAAAAAAATATTCCCTTTTTTTAACATAGGCGCAAATAAAAACCCCAAAGTAAACGTATGTCTTAAATAATTTTAATTGAAAAGGAAAACTATTGCTTAAATATATACTAGAATAATTTAATTAACTCAATTAATTAGAGCTATATAAATATTACAATTCAACAAACCAAAATTAACAGAAAAATAAGTTTTAATCTTTATGTTATCTTCCCAATTGAATGATAATAATATTGTATTGTTTTATTTATCATGATCAACGACATGCATGCATTTATTCGCCAACGAAGTAAGCATTATTTGAGTGTGCGACAAGAACGCATTTTTAAATGTGCCTTAAGAGGAACAAGGAAAGTCAAAACCTAGTCTACACCACGCCTATTGGCTGCCAAATTTTACAAATACTAGGTGATTCGTAGGTACCCAAAAAAAAACAAATAAATTATATCACTGAAACGAAAGAATTCATGCATCTTTAGCGTCAAATAAGCACTGAAATATAGTGATATAATAACTTAAATATATACTATATTTACGTACAACCGCGAGCTTAACTGAATCTAGAAAATTTAAATACTAAATATGTTTACTTAAAAAACTTATAGATTTATTATCATGATAAATCAAGATTATTATGATCCAATATGTCTTTTATAATAGATATTGAGTCGTTGACAAGAACATTTGTGTACAGTAATTCTACATCGAAACTGACCAGAATATCTTCGGTATCCAACTGGATTGCATTAAATTTTGGTGCAGAGTTTTTCCTAAAAAAATATGATACCTTGTTTGCATGTGGACAAATCTATTGCACTGACGATAGGTCCAAGTGGTACATTGTTCTTGTGTATCTTGGGAAGACCGTAGAACCTGGGACTCTTGGAGCTGCTTCGAAGTGCAATCGAAGGCGAAACGTCGGATAGTAATTCTAATTTCACACGGTCTAAACCCAAAAACAATGATTTCTTAAATTAGGCACATATTTTTTGAATCAAAAAGGCGACATAATGAACTTTTTGATTCAAGTAGAATACTTTTTGGAAAATATGTTAATTATGTACCCTCTCAACACAAAATCTCCAACTTTAAAAACTTGATAGAGTATCTTTCTTTTTGTCAGTTTTATGAAATTGTCTAGATTGAGATAGATTGAGAAGATTTGACATAAGGTATGTCAAATACATCTAGCGCATTTAAAAAATTCCGACATGGAAAAAATTATAAATGTGCAAGGCAAACTGTTCCGTTAATGACTGGGGAAATTACTGGTGATTTTTGTTACTAAGTTCATCAGTAGAACGTAATTTTTCGACACTTAAACGTATAAAAAATTTCGTGAGGAATTCAACGGGGCAGGAGAGACTTTCGCATTCATCCCTGTTGTCCATTGAAAATAAACTTCTCCAAAATATGTCGGAGCATCAACGTTTTTATGATGACGTCATCGACGAATTTGCAAAAAAATGATCGAAGAATCGAATTACATTACAAATAGGTAAGTTCCTAAAAATTGCTTCCCCTTCTTAAAATTTCACCGCACGCCCCTGATCTCTGTTGATGAAAAGAACGCACGCCTATGCGCCTAATGCTCCGAATAGCATTTTTTATACAGTTTTCTATCTCTGCGCATACAACTCAGCAGCATTCCTTGAACTTTTATGACATTCTCCAAATATTAATAACATATTGACCTTTTTACTTTGAGTATACATTATTTTCACTTTTGAAACCAAAAATAATACCGAAAAATCAAGAAAAATAAGAAAATCTTATGTCTACTCAGAAAGAATAGGTAAGTGTCACCGTCAAAACAAAAAATCCTACTTAATATCCAGCACGGCTATCCATGGCACACTTGATAAAATTAAATAATTGATTATCGAGTATTTTTCTTAGTAATAATTAATTTTTGCCTATTTTTTATCGCAAAAGGGTTGGTAACATTTTCGCAAAAAAATTCTTCAAAAAGTGCTTGTCTAAAAATTCGCCATTTGAAAAAAAAATAGTTAGACCCAAATTTGATTTTATCAACTTCTCTTGTTCCGAGCTATCAGACTAATCACTAGATCAAAATACAAGAATTCTAACCACACTACACCACAACTTGTTACGAGTTAGCATCATCAGCAGATGATATAAACTAAAAACTTATCGATACTATTTATAGGTCTGGTTTGCAAAAAAAAGTGCAAATTAAATATCTCGTATGATAACTTTGAGGTTACTAACTCGTTAGAATTCTTAGATAAAATTAAGAATGTTCAAAATATCTTTTGATGTAAGCTCATTGTTTCCTAGTGTACCCGCACAGCTTTTTGAACTACTTGAAAAATAATTTGAAGAAAGAAATTATTGAGACACAAAATTATGTATGAATTAAAATTTTTTTGATAAATATTATAAACAACTAGAGGGAACTGCGATGGGCTCTGCTTATCTCCGTTCCTTGCAAATTTGTTTATCAGATTAGAAACCCAATTCAAAAAAGAACTCAAGTATTTCCCAAGGGTGTAGTATAGATACGTAGACGATATATTTGCTATTTTTGATACTAAAATAGAAAATTTGGACACTTTCTTAGAAATATTAAACAATAAATATCCTTCCATTAATTTTACGTACGAAAAGGAGAACAATGGGCAATTATCGACACGTTAGTTATTAGAAATAACGATAAATTAGAATTTGATATTTATAGGAAATTTACTAATACTGATAGATATATAACATGATTTCATTGCGTCAACACAAAATGGCAGCATTCCATTTCTTAACTCACAGGTTAGTCAATTTTCCACTAAGTAAAGAACGTTTTAACAATGAAATGAATCGGATTAAAAATATAGCTAAAAGTAATGGATATAATGATAATTTTGTACATAAACTAGTAAATAGACATGCATAAGAAAATGTTAAAAGATTACTCTTCAAAATGGCTATAAAAAAATCATATGATCCCAGATATACGAGAGGTCTAGAAAAAGTAAAAAGACGTAGGTTTTAGAGTAGCCTACAAAATGTCACATTCTGATTCAGAATTGTCTCAGGAATCCAAAAATGTCAAAATATACGGAGTGTTCCTTTTGAAAAATCGAAACTGGAGTAATTTCCAGTGAAACCGAAAGTGACCAGAAAGCGAAAAATATGCGAAAACTCTTCCTATGTACCATTTACCTATACCAAATTTCGTTTCAATACATCGAATACTTTAAAAGTTATGGCATGTCTAATAGATTCGTTGACACCCGGTATATCTATGTTCCAAAAAAATTAAATTTCATAAATTTCCCACATTTTGAGGCATAGGTATGATACCTATTGGTTATTTTTCTTAAAATAATAATTAAATTCCGAATATATGTTTATTTATGAATTTTTTTATAGTTCATTGCTCACCCGAACGTACAACAACTATTGGCGGCAATATGGTACGAAGGATTGCCAGGTTTCAGAAGAAAAAACATGATAGGCCAATGCATACAAGTCGCCAAACTTGGTATGATGTTTCCCATGTATTGTACCATTTATATGGTAGCGCCGCATTCGAATATGGGGCTTTTCATGAAAAAACCTTTCGTGAAATTCATTTGTCACTCAGCTTCTTATGGATTGTTTCTGAGTAAGTATTTTAGGTTTCGGTAAACCATGTTGACACTCTCAAATCTCGTTTATTTTTGTTTCTTTTTGTTTTTATCCACCATTCCAGCAGTCCAAATTAAGAAAATGTGTGGAAAACTCTCATCGGCACTCAAAAATTACTTTAAGATGTGATTATTATACAAATTAATGGTAATTTTGATTTCAAACACCTTTCCGACTGTTCCCATCGCCATGCTTGTTTTTAATTTGATATGCGACGTTGCCATATTCATAATTAAAGAAATACCTTTGAAATGAGTTATGTTACACGTAAAACTAATTTTTTTTTATAACAAAACTTATAATTAGTAAAAATGCGGATTAGGTTAGGTTAGGATTAGTTAGGTTTTGTGTAAAGAAAGCGCGCGGTAGCGCGCCAACCGAATTCCGAGTCTATATTGAAAGAGGGATGTTTCTGTAACAAAACCTATATTGTTAGGTGGATCTGTCCCGCTAACGTTAGGTTAGCCCAGGTTCGGCAATAAAACCTTCATTAAAACTATAATAATAACAATAAATAATTACAATTCTTTTGTCCAAATAATTTTCAATTGGTCATTTCATTTCCTTTAACAAATTGGTAAATCTAAAATCTGGCAACATTGCTAAATTTTTCGTTATAAGATGTGATTTTTAATTAATTTTTTTTGGGACAACCCCTGCATATTCAGCAATTTTTATTTTTGAAATGTAATATTGAAAATGGATACTTTCTGGCAGCGGCGGCTCGTCAGATGAGGCAACTGAGGCGCCGCCTCACTCGCTTTCCTATAAATATACATTTTTATTTTCAAAATTAATTATTTCCAAGTTGATACATTATTCTCTCAAAATTGTCTCTCTGAAGATCTTGACAGACGAAAATCTCAAACACTATGAAAATTTCATCAAATATGCGTAAATCATAAATAAACACTTTACTTTACTAACCAACAGTACAATGTCCAATAACTGCAATATCATTTCTTTTTTATTCGACTTTACCTATACGCGGCGATGCGAATTGCGCCTCGGACACTTGAATGGTATTTGGATTTTTAATAAGTCTGAGAAAGAGGGAAAAGGGTCGTGTTGCATATGTAGATTCATTCCATCTCTTTTTATTGCATTTCAGGCGATGAAAACTTCGCTTAATGATTGAGACGTTGCCATTCAATGTTAGCACAGATTGTATATAAACGGAAATTATTATTTATCGGTAAATAACAATCGCGCATCCGGCTGCCAAATGCAAGTCGTTTTTGTTTTTGTTGATATTTGCGTGGGCGTGTGGGGTATTCGTATTTGACTGTTACCGGTAACGGTTTGAGATTGAGCGGGAAGTGGGTGGATATTGACATTATTAGGCAATAATTTGGTGTTTGTTTTATAGTATTATTTCGTGAATGTCGCGCGTTTAGTCTGTGTCGAGTGTCACTCTATCTAAAGTATTTATGACGTTGCGTTAGTTTAATTATTGAGTAGATAGACTGATTGAGTAGTTTATATGAATTCGTGATTAAAATTTAAAATAAACGAAACGTGTGAACTATGAATCTAGTCCACGATATCGTTATGTCACTATTGACAACGGCATTTTCCAGGCGTCCCGAGGATGAAAAAAAAGAAATTCTTCGCGGAGCTAGACCCATGCCGAAGATCAGTACCTTAAGTAGTGATAAAAAAGAGGGTCGACAATATAAACGATCATTTCAAACGTCATGGTATTAAGCACACACTTGGATTTGTGGAAGTGTTTTTAAGCAGCGTTCATATTGTTGGTCTTGCTTAATACTGGGAAAAACAAAAACAGTATGGACTTCTGATGGATACGTTGATTTTAAAAATTTTTCTAGAGCGGTTAAAATGCATGAAGGGTCTAAAGACCATATTCAAAATACCTTAGGTTTTGTACGTTTGTCTCAAAATATGAATACAATTAAAGATGCACTAATCGAAAATGCTTGTTTATCTAAATTATTGTACAATGAAGATGTTAGGAAAAACCGCTTGCTTTTGACATACCTTATAGATACGACTATATTACTGGGAAAACAAGAACTGGCTTTTAGGGGGCATGACGAGTCCGAATCTTCTTTTAACAGAGGGAATTTTAAGGAAGTTTTTAGTTGTTTAATTAAACGTAACACCGAACTTGTAAAGCATTTAGAAGACAAAAGTGTATTTACGGGACAATCGAAAACTATTCAAAATGAATTAATATTTTGTATTGACGAACATATGAGAGACTTTATTAAACAAGAAATATCGGAGGCTACGTTTTTCTCATTAATTGTAGATGATACGACGGATATAGTTGCAAAAGCCCAATGTTGTGTAACTGTTAGGTATGTAAATAAATTAGCCGAAATAAAAGAACGTTTTTTAGGCTTTTTTTATATAAGTGAGGATTCTAGAGCTAATGCACTTTATAACTTAATTGTAAGAATCTTGGAACCTTTAAATTTTAAACGGAAATTAGTAGCACAATGTTATGATGGAGCTGCGGTTATGGCCGGAGAATTGAGCGGTCTACAAACACGAATAAGATCAGATGCCCCACAAGCAATGTACACTCATTGTGCTGCTCATCATCTCAATTTAATTTTACAACAGGGTTCGAATTATATTAAGGAAAGCAGAATCTTTTTCGGAATTTTGAGAAGTTTGCCTGCTTTTTTCCATAAATCGTACAAACGCACATCTATATTGGACAAAATAATAAAAAAACGAGTTCCGCAAGCAAGTGATACAAGGTGGTATTCTCGATCAAAAATTCTAATTTTTGTTGCAAATAATTGGGAAGGACTAACCTTAGTTTTTCAGGACATGATTGAAAATCCAGAATTAGAGTCAGATACTATACACATGGCCAAGGGGTATCTAAAAGACTTTTCCGATTTTGAATTTGCTTTTTTAACTTTTGCATTTAAAGAAATTTTTTTTGTTACTGATATCCTGTTTCAAGTTTTTCAGTTAAGTAACCTAGAAATTGATTTCTGCATTTCACAATTGCACATTGCCGTCAAACGATCAAATGAGCTGCGCGCTGAAAATTTCCTTAAATCCATTTTTGAAAAAGCAAAATCACTTACCGGATTGTAGTAGACAAACCCGTAGCATGAGCGAATCAGATTTAATGGAAAAATATAAAAATCTATTTTATGAAATTTTAGACTGTATAATTTTTCAAATTAACATCAGGTTTGAAGATTTACACAAATTGGAATTTGTGAAACCTCTTAATACATCAAAACACAAAGACTTTGCTACAGAATTCCCTATTAGTCTATTAAATTCGTCAGAAAAAACGTATCCAAAAATGTTTGACAAAAACCGCCTCAAAAACGAGCTAAGCATAATTTACCGAGATGAACAATTTTATAAAGTCAATATTCAAGAACTCCTTAAACAAATTAATATATTAGAATTAATTTCAGTATTTTGTGAAGTATATCGACTTGCGACATTAATTTTGACAATCCCCTTAAAAAGTGTATAGGCCGAAAGAGATTTTTCGTGCTTAAAGCGAATAAAGACCTACTTACGAAATAGTATATCTCAAGATAGGCTCTCAGCCCTGTCGATCATGGCAATAGAAAAAGAGTTATTAGTTAAACTTTCTGAATGTAATGGTGACTTTTATGACAAAATCATTGAGAAATTTTCTTCTTTAAAAGACAGGTGCATTAATTTAATTTACAAAAAGTGACTTAACTGCACCATTCACATACCTATTTGCCTAAAGAGTTTTGGTTTTTTATAAAAAAATTACTGTTCACACCATATTAGATTATTACAGGTTTATTACACTTTTAAACTCGATTCTGACTATTTTGATTAAGTATTTTAAATATTTTTTATAAAAAAATCCATTGATGAAAAACGTGTATATTATATATCTTTGAGAAGAGTATATGTGTACAGGGTGTCCAAAATAAGAATGTATATCTCCTTATCTCGAGAACCATAACAGATAGAAGGCAAGTTCATATACAAAAGTTTCTTAGCTTCTTTTGAATTTTTATTTTATTATATTCTTATTTATACAGGGTATTGCGTTTGGCCTGGGCTGACATGCACTTTCTTATTTTAAATGGGACACCCTATATATTATTGCAGATTATGAGAACGCGCTTAAAGACGAGTTCACCAATATATAACAGTATGGGTCTATAGTGCAACGTTTCGGATTTATTGACATTTTTCTTCAGTTTTCTACCTATTTTCAAATTAACAGAAGTAAAGTACTTTTGTTAGAGCCTTAAAAAATGAAAACCTCGTTCTACTCACAGTCTTATATTCGAGTTTTAAAACTTCAAAAAAGTTACAATGTTGCCATGCTTTGCGTATCGTAATTTTTTTTTTAAAATTTAAATGCAACACCCTGTATATTACAATAAATTCGGATAGAGAATTGAAGTAAGATTTCATAATAATATGGGTCTCCGACTTATAGTTTTAGACTTATTGACGATCATCTTCAGCATGCAACTAATTTTTTTAAGACACATAGAGTGCCATGGAAATAGAGTTTGAAAGGACGCCAAGGTAAACGTCGCAAGAAATGTCAACATAATTTCCTGCTAGTGCTATTGATATCTTTTAACATTATAAAAATGTATTCAAATCGAGAAAAGTTGATTCTTTACCAGTGCTATTTGGAAAATAATCGTAGTGCTGCTTTGGCTCTTAGAGCATACCAACGAAAATATCCCAAAACCGAATCCCAGATCGAAGAATTTTTCAGAAAATTGAAAGAGATCTCGAGTGGCACAGCGTTTTAAAATACGATAAAAGAATAACACCAAGATCTGTTTTAACCGAAGAAGAACAACTAAATATTTCCTTGTATTTTGAAGAGAATTCCGAAAATTCTATTCGTGATGCAGAGCGCGATTTAGGCGTTGCTAAATCTACTATTCATTTTTCGCTTAAACTTAATAAGTACAGGCCATGGAAGTTTGCGAAATTACATCATTTAGAGCCAAATGACTCCGTTACTAGACTAGAATATAGCAATTTAATTATGGATCGTCAATTCCAGGAATCTATATTAAATAAAATATGTTGGACAGATGAAGCAACCTTTAGAAACCTGTGGAGTTTTCAACAGAAAAAATAGCCATTTCTGGGCACAAAAGAACCCGAAAAAATTTAAAACTATACAACATCAAGGACGACGAAGCATTAACGTGTGGTGCGAAATCTACAGAGGTACAATTATAGGCCCCGTATTTATTGATCAGCATTTAACTGGCCCTAGATATTTACAGTTACTTAGAGACACAATTAAGCCCTTGCTAGACATACGAGGAAATACCAACGAAATAATATATCAAATGGACGGCGCTCCATGCCATAACACGCTAGATGTGAAGAACTTTCTTTCCAACAATTTTATGGAATGGATAGGTCCAAATGGGGATATTCTGTGGCCTCCTAGAAGCCCAGACTTATCTCCATTGGACTATTTCTTATGGGGAACATTAAAGGATAAGGTTTACCAAAACCGCTGCGAAAATATTGAGGATTTAAGAAACAAAATTATTATGGAAGTTGCGTATTGAAAGTAAGTAGATGAAAGTGGAGCAGTTCGAAAAGCGACCAATAAATTAGAAATGATTCTTACAACTTGCATTGCCGAAAACGGTGGACTCATTGGTCATTTAATAAAATAATTTTTTGTATAAGTTTTTTGTAGAATTTTTTCCAAATAAATTTAGTTATTATATAAATAAAAACAATTAAGCAATCTAATATATAAAGCATAAAATCTGTAAATCTAATTAAAGCGTTTTCAAATTATAATTTGTTTTTATTAATATTATTTCTTTACCAACCAATAACGCGGTTTTTTATTTAGAAATACACAAAAATATGGAAAATTATAAAATAATTAACAAGTATCACATTTTTCGTTTATACCGGCTGAAATACAGGCGATACGCTTACAAAGTATGTTTTGAATTAAATAACTATCTAAAAAAAGCAAAATATACACGGTTTAGATTTTATTGAATAACTGAGTTTCTTGTTATTTTTTTGTTGTTTTTCCAATATCTTAATATTTAAGTAAAAAATAGGTGAACATTAATTAAATTTAAAAAATTAGCCCCCGTATTCCCTAAAAAGGTTAGACCAGATCTAGTTACCATGACATTTAAAACTGTTAGTTCGCCAGTTGCGTTTTGTATATGTCACTGTCATTTGGTAATTGTGACTACAATAATTTATTTGCTCTATCGTTGCATTTGTCATTTTAAACCTATAACTGTTAAGTTAGACATGGTCTAAATTTAAACCTCTTTAGTGAATACGGTTCTAAGGGTTTTATAATTAACGACACTTTTATATTAAGATAATAATCAAGGGTAAATAAAGATTATCGGTACCTAAGTAATAACTCTTAATGCATACATTATAATACACCCACGAATTTTTTGAAATTAAACAAATTGAAAACTTTGTCTTAAAAAAATTAGTTGCATGCTGAAGATGATCGTCAATAAGTCTAAAACTATAAGTCGGAGACCCATATTATTATGGGTCGTTGAAATCTTACTTCAATTCTCTATCCGAATTTATTGTAATGTACAGGGTGTTGCATTTAAATTTAAAAAAAAAATTACGATACGCGAAGCATGGCAACATTGCAACTTTTATGAAGTTTTAAAACTCGAGTATAAGACTGTGAGTAGAACGAGGTTTTAAGTTTTTAAGGCTTTAACAAAAATTTAAAAAATTATAAAAGTACTTTAGTTCTGTTAATTTGAAAATAGGTAGAAAACTGAAGAAAAATGTCAATAAATCCGAAACGTTGCACTATAGGCCCATACTGTTATATATTGGTGAACTCGTCTTTAAGAGCGTTATCATAATCTGCAATAATATATAGGGTGTCCCATTTAAAATAAGAAAGTGCATCTCAGCCCAGACCAAACGCAACACCCTGTATAAATAAGAATATAATAAAATAAAAATTCAAACGAAGCTAAGAAACTTTTGTATATGAACTTGCCTTCTATCTGTTATGGTTCTCGAGATAAGGAGATATACATTCTTATTTTGGACACCCTGTACATATATCTGAGGATAAAACGAACTACACGAAAATTGAGTGAATATCTTAAAGATTATTATTTTATTTTTATATCTATGTAATAAATTTTTATTTTAAAAATTACTTAATTAAAATTTGGGCATATATCTTGGTATTGGTGTATAAAAGACAAAAACAAATCATAAAAATGAGTCAATTTGGGCGTGGCAGCCCAAAACTTTTTCGGCTGCGGCGCTGCCTGCGGCGCCATCTACCTATTATAAGTAACAAACCTTTTCTCGCCTCACCAGTTTTAGACACCACGAGCCCCCACTGCTTTCTGGAAAAAAATAAAATATGCAAAAATCGTCTGTCAGGATAGTTTACCGGACCCAGTGTTTTATTCAGGGTATTTTAGACAGAAAAGATAATATGCAAGATGTAGGTTAGAAGCTGCCTTGTCACTATAAATGCGATCCCGTTATAAGTTATAAAAACAATTTTTAAAATTATGCTTCTAGCCTGAAGTTGTTTTGAAATCTGATCCCAAAGTGTTTAAGAATATGTATTGATTTAAAGTAGTGTTAAATTTTTTATTTATCATTCATTTTAGTGTTATTGGGAGCAGCATCACAAAGGGTAGAAATTTTGGCACTAGAATTGTTGGGAACTGACTGGGTTCAAGACATGGTAAGGGAATGGAAACGAAAAGAACGTGGCGCTCTTTTTGGTTTAGCAGAGTGTGGAGTTATAGTTTACGTAATAAGTAAGTAGAAAAAACATTAAATATTAAAAATCCATTTTAAAATTTAATTTAATTTAACAAAAGTTACTAGATTTGGAAATTAAAAATCTGTATAGCAAGCGAAGTATGCTTGAAATTGAAGCATACGGCTTACTTAAAAAACTCACTTATAAGCTTAGTAAATTAGAATTTGAACAATAGTTAGATTTCCAAAGAAAAATGTTCGTGGTTATCGATGCCAAATTTTTTAAGAAAATGTGTTCACTTAAAAACAAACTAAGAAAGTTGAAACCACAAGAACATTGTAGAAAACCTTTCTTCTCAGTCCTTTCATAATAGAGAAATCGCCCTATTGAATAAAGGTTTGAATTTTGCAAAGCCGCCTGTAAAAAATAGTTTACCAACTATTATAGCAAATATCAATTCGTGCCAGAGTCAACTAAGGGATTCATTAGAGAGGCTTGTAGAAATCAAATCTCAAAAAACGTTGTTAACAACAAGTCAAAATATGTTTCTCGTAAAAATACTGAAGTTATCCAGAGATTGAAGAAATAAGAATGTTTTTATTTAAAAGCTGACAAAGGAAATAAGGTTTTTATACCAGACAAAACAGATTATTTTGAAAGAGTAGACAATTTGATTCAAACTAGTTCTTACGATTTAATTGAGAAAACCCCGTTATCAAAAATGATAACAGAAGTAAAAAGTGTCTTAAAACAGTGTAAAAATCTTGTGACCGATAAACTAAAATTCAAACTAACACATAGCAACTTACAGTTATGTAAACTGTATTGCCTTTCCAAAATCCATAAAACTGAGAAGTCCATGAGACCTATTGTTTCAGCTGTTGCATCACCATCGTACAATATTTCAAAATGGTTAGTAGAAGAATTCAGCAAATTAAATATCTCGTACGATAACTTTGACATTACTAACTTGTTAGAATTCTTAGATAAAATTAAGAATGTTCGCTTAAAAGAAGGCGAAATTTTAATATCTTTTGAGGTAAGCTTATTGTTTCGTAGTGTACCCATACCACTAGCTTTAGAGTACCTAAAGAAACTACTTGAATTCAATAATTTGTAGAAAGAAATTATTAATGAATATTTGCTTCTCACAAAATTATCTACGAATCAAAATTTTTTTCAGTTCAACAATAAATATTATAAACAACTTGAGGGAACTGAGATGGGCAATGGCTTATCTCCTTTCCTTGCAAATTTGTTTATGGGTAGATTAGATATATTTGCTATTTTTGATAGTAAAACAGAAAATTGGGACACTTTCTTAGAAACATTAAACAATAAATATCCTTCCATTAATTTTACGTACGAAACGGAGAATAATGGACAATTACCTTTTCTCGACACGTTAATTGTTAGAAATAACGATAAATTAGAATTTGATATTTATAGGAAATTTACTAATACTGTTAGGTATATAACATCCGACTCATTTTCACAGGTTAGTCAATTTTCCATTAAGTAAAAAACGTTTTAACAAAAAATTTAGTAAATAGACATAAGCATAAGAAAATGTGAAAAGATGCCGTTACTCTTCAAGCACCTGAGAGGTCTAGAAAAAGTATTTAAAAACGTAGGCTTTAGAGTAGCCTACAAAACGGAGAACAGTTTGAAAAATCTCCTTGGAAACCCTAAAGACAAATTCGACTTGAAGGAGAGAAGTGGCATCTATGAAATTAGCTGCAATGACTGCGATCTAAAATATGTTGGGCAAACTAAACGCTCCATAAACATTCGTTTTAAAGAACACATGGTACATTTAAGATAAGGAAGAACAGAAAAGTCAAACGTTGCCCAACATGCTTTGGAAAACAATCTCCAAATAGGAATAAATAATATTAAGTTAATTAAAAATGTATCTAATAATAGATTATTGGATGCATTTGAGAGTAAAGAAATAGTTAAATGTGGTAAGAAAGCACTAAATAAAGATAGAGGGCTTATTCCCTATAGTCCCCTCCATTGTTTACTTGACAACGGTGCAGTCGGGTGCTACCAAGTGTGACCACATTTACCTATAAATAGTCTCGGTTAGGATAAGTTACTTTAGTTTATATCATCTGCTGATAATGCTGGAACTCTTGTATTTTGATTTAATATATTTTGTTTAATTGTGTAAAACTATTGCGTTTGTGAGTCTCATGTGAATATAGATTGCCGGATAAAATTAAAGTATACAGTTATATAATGCTTAGATTCAAACATTAATAAAGTTAACAATATTCATTCGATTTGCAAACATATTGTGTCTAAAGGTGTGTTCTTGTATTTCAATTTTTTTGTAAATAAAAAGGAAATCAAAGCACAGTAAAATAGATAGAGGGAGAGATAGAAATCAATGTTTTTTTATGTTTTTTAAAACCTACGTACAGTTAAGGCAGAGTGTTACCAAGATATGTTTTTTTTACTTATGGTTCTGGCCTAAAATTAATTGGTCGAACAAAACAAAATACTTTCTCTATATAAGTATTTTTTTTTTCGAAGAAAGAAGAACGTTCCGAAACCACTATCATTTTGTTACTAGTTTAAAAACTAACAGAAGATAAAGAAATAACCTAACTGGAAAAAACTTCTATACAATTTATTTTCAATGGCTTGTTGAATTTCTCGCAGCTTGTTACTTTTTCTGTTATCTGCCAGTATTCAATAGTCAAAATCCTTTTTAAACTATAGATCGGCTATGAGCAATAAAAGATTTGTTCCATGCTTTTTCCCACATTGCAGGCTTTGTTTGATATTTAAAAACTTTGATATTTAAAAAAATCATAATGAACAGTTGATCTGGCTAATAATATTTATTTTTTTTGACTAATTATAATGGAATTCTTTGCTTTTATATTTTGTTCAGTGGTTGTTAGCCTATAATTTTCTCCTCTGATAATTTCTCTTTGTTGTTGTTTGTCACTTGATATTTTGTTTTCAGGTCTAATTTGGGCAGAAATGAAATCACTCTGGTCAGATGGAATAATGGAATATATCTCTGATTTGTGGAATATTGTTGATTTTATTACTAATGTTTTCTACGTTTTGTGGTTATCTCTACGTTTAACTTCGTGCTATATATGCTGGGTAAGATTTTACAAGGCTGCCTAATATAAAAAAAAATAGGTTAAAATATAGCGTAGTTTACCTTAAAAATAGTTTAAGTTTGCACGTTTATTTGCCTTTCTTTCAAGTAATGAATAGTAGGTACACTTGTTCCGTTAGATCTTTACCCATGCGTCATCATTCATATTCTTGACGTTGACACATGGATAAATTTAACGGAAAAACTGTAGTGAATTTTGTGTAACTTTTTGAGATTAGAGAGATGACCGATTGGGCAAACCAACGTGGTATCCTAGGGAACAATGGGACTCATTTGAACCGATGCTTTTGTCAGAAGGCGCTTTTGCTGCAGGGATGATTTTCAGGTATATTTGGTTTGAGATTTTGTTACTATAGTTAAAAGCAGTGTTATCGTGCGGGTCATATGATTTATCAACGACAAACTTTTTAAGTTTGTTTTTCTTTTATTACGTGTAATCATATCCTCCGCATAAAATCCGGAAGATGAATTAGATAGATCTACGATATTTTCATATGAAAAAAGAGGATAAACATATAAATACCAGCAGTTGCAAGAATCTTTGAGCGATGTCACTTCAAAATCAGATTGACAAGTCAGTGACAAAATGATTAATTGAAAACAATTTTTGGGTTTTTTTACATCCATAAGTGAAAAAAATTGTATTTAATCTAATAAGGTATTACGAAAATGAAAATTCACCGGCCAATATCCAAGAGACAGTAGCAAAAGCTCTGGGAATCGGTATAAGGACTATGCAGAAAATTGTGTATAAACAAAAGCATAATTTACTACCAAAGAAGATTAAGAAATGTATACGAAAAAAGCCAAAGACAGAAGACTTAAGTGACAATGTAAAAATGGATGTTCGTAATGCAATTTACTATTTATACACATCAAAAACTAATATAACCCTTCAAGTTTTAAAAGAAGCTTTAAAAAATCGAGGCATATTGGAAATTGGACTAAAATCGTTGTCAAAATTAATAAAAATGTTGAGTTTTCGATATAAAACTACTGTAATCGAAGATTTTTATGCGAGTTGCCACATACAGCAAGTCAGCGTATCCATAAAATATAAAGATGGTCTTATATCAGATGAAGTGCAAATTGTTTCATTAAATTATTTTATTCCGCCGGAGTATTGGAAGAAATCTGTGGAACATACGGAGAAATTAATATGGGATTGGTGGAATCGAGAACGAGTTCTAGATGTCGAAATAGCACCAATGATCATTGCGCCATTTGAGAAATACTCAAAAGATGAGGACTTGTTAAGTGATGATGATATTTTTTAGTCTATAATATTAAAAAGTTTCTGAAGGATTATATTAGTCCTTGACGTGTATAAATCATAAATTGCCTTATGAATATCCATTTTTGCATTGTAACATAAGTCTTTTGCCTTTGGATTTTTTCGTGTACATTTCTTAATCTTCTTCGGAAGTAAATTATGTTTTTTTTCATGCACAAGTTTCTGTATATTCCTTATACCGATTGCTCACTGGCTCCTGGATATTAGCCAGTCAATTTTAATTTAAAATTTTTTTTATTAGATTTGACACAATTTTTTTTTGCTTACTTTTTTAATACATTTGTAATTTTGTAGGCAATAAATAAATAATTATAGAATACTTGTTCCAATTTTAAAGCGTGTTTGAAATAAGTAAATTTTTTTATTAATTATAACACAAAATTTGATATATATATATATATATATATATATATATATATATATATATATATATATTAGACTGAAATTTGAAGAAATCGGATAAGTAGTTTTTAGCTACGCCGCGAACAGACAGACTGACGGACAGACGTACCTACAGATAGACGGAATTGAGACAACATGTTTTCCGGCATCTAGGGACCCTTAAACGTAAAGATCTGAAAAAATGTCACGAGGGAAGTAATAACTAATTATCTTATGTCTTTAACAAAAGTATATTTTTGCAAAATAAATTTTTTTTGTTATCACAATACAAAAAAAACAAGTTTTCTTTGCACAGGGGTGGCCCGCATTTAAATAAATGACACTGTATAAGTGGTTAGATTTTTAGGTCAAGCGGGGCTCATAATTTTTGGTGATTGATAAAAAAATCTCACGTTCATTAAGTGGCTGTATAAACAGAACATATCCTGATTGTTCCACTGATTCGAACCGCCTTCCGACTTTATTAAGGCGCTTGCCATTTTGTGTATTTTTGTTTTTGCCAACCAAAAGATTTTAACCATATACATATATAGCGAATTTTCTTATTTAGTCCCTCGGCATTTAATAAATAAAATAATATTAAGTGGCTATCTTAATGATATTGCGTAATATAATTAAAAAAACTATTTTCTTTCTCCCTGTATATTTGTAAATAGTCTATCGAGATTTAATAGCTCGATAAAAGAATCACACAACATTTTGGTATTCACTGTGTTTTCTGATTTGATTCATGATGTTGGTGACCTTTGGACCCGCACGATAATAGCGCATTCGACTATAACTCTTTATTATATAGATTATTCAATACTACAGAAATATAGATTTTTTATTTTAAAGAATTTACTTTTTATGGATTTTAATTTTTATTGATGTGCTTGAGCAAAGTCTAATTAATGAAAAATAGCACAATTTTGAAAAAATAGATAATATCAGGAATGTTTTAAACAAATGATAGTACTTCTCTATATTTAGTCTTCGATTATACGAGGCATATATATTTTCTCATATGAATATTTATAGTTTATCCAGCACAACCAAAATAAAAATATGTTTTAGTTGTTTTTAATACAGCTCTCAAAAAGGTTCAAATTGTCGAACTTTCTAGAATTTTCTGGTACAATCATATTATATTTTAATACTATGCGGGGTTTATCTTTTCAGCTTTTTAAAGTTGGTACACATATTTAGTGTAAATCCTCATCTTGGACCTCTCCAAATATCCCTTGGGCGAATGATAATTGACATCGTAAAGTTCTTCTTCATCTACAGTCTCGTGTTATTCGCCTTTGGATGCGGTAAGTGCACGTTCATGTAAATTTTGTTATTGTCAAGGCCACAGCTAGGAAGGGGGATTTCACACCCTCCCCCCGACTTCATAATGTTTAATGAGAAATTTTTGCATGAATAGCTTAAGCTACAAATTTAAGGTTATATAGAAATAAGCCACATAACATTGTTTAACTGAATTAATTTTAATTACATTATAGAAAGTTTTTTTTTAATGTTTAATAGTGTTGGGGCATTCAAAATCGGCTTTAGGTTGCTTTCAAAAGTGTCGCGAAATAATTTAAGTTCTAGGGAGATTATAAGTGATAAAATCACCAGAATTCCCCAAATTTATATAAACTCAACGTGAACCTGGTGGGATTTTGTTGTATGAAGTATTAATATTATTAGCAATGAGGTAAAAAAAAAAAAAAAATAAATGCTATATTGTCAAAAAAATTTTACAATTTTGTGGACAAAGCTGTTGTAAAAAAATAGTTTACAAACATCAAAATTAGCAAACAAAACAAGACAAAAACACATCATAAATATTATAGAAAAATAATATTTAAATCAGGAATTTAGAATATTAATATTATAGAATCCTAAAAGAAGTACATTAGAAATGCACTTTGTCAGTCGTACTATGTTATAAACATTTTCATAAATATAATGTAAAGAAATAAAAAAGCAAAGTAAAAAATAAAAAAGTACGAAACAATAAAAAAAATACATATACAAAGTTCGGTAAAAATGGTTGGTAATGGCAACTATCACACTAGGGGTTCATAAGGATAAAATTATGTGTTGTAAAACTCGTTCACGGTGTAGAAGGCTCTTTCCAGTAAGAATGATTTCAAAGCCTTGCGAAATGAAGTCAGAGATATTATGGATTTGATGTTAAATGGCAGGTGATTATGCATTTTTTTGCATTGTAGATTACTGATCTTTTAATTAACTCTGAGTGTGGGGTTGGAAGATAGAGATCGTGCTCAGAATTTCTGAGAGGGTAGTTGTGAGAAGGTCTCTCTAATAGAGCAGGTGCGTGCTTACGAATTAAGCAAACCGATTCCAAAATGAATAAGCATGGAAGGGTTAGTATTTTATATCTTTTAAAGAAATCTCGGCAGTGAGTTCTACTGTTAAGTCTCAGTAGGTAACGAACAGCTCTTTTTTGTAGTATAAAAATTCGATCAAATTGAGTCGCACAACATGTACCCCAGAATGGAATAGCATATCTGAGGTGCGACTCAACAAGAGCAAAATAAACAGTTCTAGAGGTAGAAAAGCTAAGCTCCTCGGAAACAGATCTTAACGCAAAGCAAGCAGAACCTAACTTCCTTGATAAAGCGTCGATATGTGGATCCCATTTTAAAGAATCATCTACAAGAAGCCCTAGAAATTTTACAGAGTTTACGACATCAATAGTGGTACCATTAAGGTCAAAGGGTTGCAGCGTGTTTTTATAAGACAAGACTTTCGTTTTAGAGATGTTCAAACATAGGAGATTAGAATCGCACCAGGATTTAATGGTGATTAGGTCATTAGATACAATCCTATGTAGGTCCGTTACATCTGGGTGGCTCCACGTAAAGCTGGTATCGTCCGCAAAGAGACATATTTTTCCACTAATGTTTAAATTAGCCATGTCGTTTATGAACAGAAGAAACAAGATAGGGCCTAGTACCGAGCCTTGAGGCACTCCATATTCCATTGGCCTACAAGAAGACATCCTGTTGTCAACTTTCACAACTTGATTTCTGTTGCTAAGATATGACTTAAACCAATTGAGAGGAGCCCCTCTAAATCCATAGTACTGCAGTTTGTTAGTTAATATATTATGATTCACACAATCGAAAGCTTTGGAAAAATCACAGAAAATTGTTGTCGTAGCGTGATGGTTGTTTAGGCTGGAGTAAACTCTATTAAGAAGTGAAAACATGGCATCGCTTGTGCATTTGTTACTTAGAAATCCAAATTGATGTTTTGTAAGTATTTCATATCTAGACAGAAATGATAAAAGCCTTTTTTTAACCAGTCTTTCGATGATCTTAGATAGCGTAGGGAGAAGTGCAATTGGGCGATAGTTCGAAGCTTCTTCTGAAACATCTCCTTTGTGAAGAGGTATGATTATTGCAGTTTTAAGGCAGCTTGGAAAAGTACCATTTTGGAAAGACATATTTATCAAAGTAGTCAGATGCTCTAGTGTGCATTCCGGCAGACTTGAATACATTTTTAAAGTAAGCCCATCAGTTCCCGAAGAAGATTTATTTTTGATATCATTAATTGTACTACGAAGTTCTGATAAAACTACTGGTGAAAAGAAGAAACTGTGCAGGTTTACCCTATGATTAGAGAGATATGAAATTGGGTCATTAGATTGAGATACGGATTTAGTCAAATCTTTGGCTACATTTACAAAATAATTGTTTAGGTCCTCAGGAGAGGTAAGGATAGTGCTGGATAAAGGAGTTTTGTTTCTTAAATCATTTACGATAGACCAGGTTTCTTTAGCTACATTTTTGGCGTTAGAAAGTCTATTATTGTAATAAATATCTTTGGCGGCTTTAATAGTTTTATGATAAATTTTTCTGTATGATTTTACATAATTATGAAAAAAGACACTGTCCGAAAATTTCTTTAAATGAGATAGTGACCGCATGTTCTTAGAAGATATACGTAAACCTTTAGTGGACCAGGGTTTACTTCTTTTATTTTTGATAGGCCTAAGAGGAAAAGATTCAGAAGCTATATTAGTTAGAGTTTTTATAAAACGAGAAAATTCAGTGTCGACATCATAAGTGTGAGAGTCCCAGTCAGTTATTTGACATAGGTGTTTGAAATTAATGAAATTTCTAACCGAAAAAATACGGCCTACTTGTCTAGAGGAATTTTTGGCTTTGGATGTAATTGAAAATTTTGTGAAAATTGCTTCATGATCGGAGAAACCTGGACTTAAGACATTACATTCCACGGAGCTAGGATCGAAAGAAGACACAACGTAATCTATAGTACTGGCACTTGTCTTAGTAATTCTGGTTGGTGAGTTGACGTGCATGGCAATTCCTAATGACTCAAAGATGGACTGAAGACATTCCTGAGCAGCACACACACTGGTAATCCAAGTAGCACATATAATCATATATGGCCTAAAATGCTGTGATATTGGCTAATATCCCTGGCTAATTAGCTAAAATGGCTAGCCAAAATAACAGTGCTATTACAGTATAAAGACGGAAATATTGGTAAAGCGGGGAATAATAATTGGGCCATAATGGGGTAAAAATGGCCAATTGGCAATTATACGACTTTCTCTTTTGATTTTATAGTTGGGTTTATTAGCTACTTTTTGACTTTAAAATCGAGCTTTTTTAGCTGAATTCTGACTTGTTTTTTGGCCGAAATTTGAGTAACATTTTTTTTCCGAAATTTAATTAAATAATTTCTCATTTTTTGCCTCTTGTTCATTTATATAATAATCATCAATTGTTTCAAATTATGTAGAAATAGTATTGACAGAGACAATCAGTGTAAGAATTTATGAGCCACGAGGAAATGCAAAGATAACAAATCATGGTTTGACGGTTGGTAAGGAAAAAAACAATTGCGAAGGATCTTTTACTGTTAAAATAATCTAAGATAGGCATTTAAAACAGGCGCCCCTTCTTGAAACTAAAAATTTCTATTTCTACAATTTTTTTTATTATTATTTTTTAGTTTGGAAATGTATTTTACTGAGAAAATTGATTAAATGGTTCATGACGTAAAAAGAAAACATGCATGAAAATATGTATTTATAGGTAGAAAGAATATGTTCTTTTAAAGTGGTCAAGTAATGGCTGATAGGAAATTAGTTTAATTTTAATCTCAATCATGGCGGATCATAAAAAGCTTTACGCTAATTTTTAAGCAAATATTCCTTGGCCACTTTGTAAGCAAATATTTATCAAATGGTAATTTTTAAATATAGCCAAAATGTAGCAACATTTACTAAGAATTTGCCAATAGAAATGCCTACAGGAGCCAGAGCATTTTTCTATGATATGTGACGGAATATTTAATCTTTAGACATTTTGTATAGTAAATAATTTATATTTCGTTTTTCTAAATATATCTTCAGTTTGGTTAAGTATAGTTTTATAGGTTATAAACTTGAAAATGTGGCATATTTGGGCAATATTATAGCAAAAATAAGCGAAATAAAACTACCCAATTTTAGTTTAATTTTGAATCAAAAATATGATAATAAAAGCCATATTTTTTCCTCTCAACTTTTGTTGTCTTCAAATGTCATAATCTGGCATTCTTATATAGCTATTATTACTATAATTAAACTCAAATATTTGCTAAAATATGTTTGGTTGGAATTTGGGAAAAATGCCTATGTATTGATTATATTCTGACCTCGATTTCTATTGATGAAAAATGCCATATTCTAGCATTTTAAACAGCTATGCTTACTATAATTTAATTTCAATACTTACTAGAATATATCTGGTTATGTTGTGGCAACAAAATTGACAGATATTTTTACTTTTTGGCCATCCAATATTACAAAAAAAAAGTTGGAGGTTTAATTACCCCATAAAAGATATTTTTAATAATTTTGCTATAGCCTATCTACATTAAAAACTGCTACTTTTGGAGCCAAAAAATCTAATTAAAGCGAGCTTTCATTGCTAGAAAACGAACTAAGAATCATTTGCCAAAATTTGACAAATATCTGGTTTTTATGTGTCTTTTATGGCTAACTGTTAGACAAAAAAGCTCATCAGCTAATTTGTGTTACTTAGGAAAGGTTTATTTTTTTTTACTGTTTATCAAAAATCGATAAATATACACCACGGTTTTGTATCCCAACAAACAAAATTAAAATTTTAACTTTGGAAATAAAGTAATAAGAATTTAAAGTGTATAATCTGAACAAATATAAGACCACTAAATCAATAACACTGGTTAACAAGAAATTTGCCACAGAAAAAAAATTACCTGTTTTGGTGTTTTTTTTGTGCGCTGAAACCAAATATATTTTTAGAATTTTTCTATCACCCACAGTTTTTATGTTCCAGTATAAAATATAATACAGGTAGTATATTAAATTTTAATACAGGTAGCAGCTCAATATAGTGCACCAATACTTTGCAGTACACTACCTGTTTTTATTATAAATTTAGCATAATAAAGTTCAGATAAGAGAACATTTTATTATACAGGTAATATAATATAGTCTATGCCGCCGCTGCTGCCGACGACACGTAGCCATTTTATACACCTATGACGGTCAATCAGTCCAACGGCTTAGTCGTTTGTTAGACTTTACCAAGCGCGTTTATCGTGTCTCGTGTACAATCCGGAATTTAGAACTATTCAGTTGTGTTTTATTTTTGGTGTATACCAAAATACCGTGTTTTCACAAAATGCCTAGAAATTGTGTAAATCACCCAAACAGTTTCTGCTATATCTGCGGTGAGTTAACTTTTAAATTCCAAAAACGTTCATTTACACCTCTGATTAAAAAATGCTACGAACAGTACTTTGGCTGTAAAATAGGAGATCAAGATAAACCTTGGGCCCCCCATATTTGTTGTGTTACTTGTGTTAAAACCCTCACAGCCTGGGCAAAAGGAACTCGTCATATGGCATTTGCTATTCCTATGGTTTGGCGAGAACCTAAAGATCATAGCTCGGATTGTTATTTTTGTTTAACAAATATAACTGGAATAACATCAAAATCCAAACACACTGTCAAGTATCCAAATTTACCATCGGCAATAAGACCAGTACCTCACAGTGATCAGCTACCTGTACCACAGCCTCCGGAGCATATGATCCTGAGTGATGATGAGTCGGAAGATGTTTTAGAAGTAAACAGGGCAGAAAAAAATTTGCAATCTAATTCGCTATTTGACCCAGGTCATTTTTCAAATAAGCCACATTTGTTAAGTCAAGGGGATCTGAACGATCTTGTACGAGATTTAAACTTGTCTAAGAAGCAAGCCGAACTTTTAGGTTCTAGGTTAAAGAATTGGAATCTGCTTCAGAAGGTAACTAAAGTTTCGTTTTATCGTAGTCGTCACCAGCAATTCAGTGACTTCTTTTCCATTGAAGATGGGATAGTGTTCTGTCATGATGTTATATCTGTAATGCGGGAACTTGAGCATGAATATAAAACAGATGAGTGGCGATTGTTCATCGATTCGTCCAAAGTCAGCTTGAAGGCGGTTCTACTGCACAATGGAAACAGGTTTCCGTCCGTTCCTTTGGCTCATGCTACCAATATGAAGGAATCATATGACAACATGAAGCTTCTGTTGGACAAAATTAATTATAAAGACTTTAAGTGGGCCATATGTGGTGATTTGAAAGTTGTAGCGCTTCTACTTGGAATGCAACTTGGTTACACAAAGTATTGTTGTTTCCTTTGTGAGTGGGACAGCAGAGACAAGGAAAACCATTACACAAAGAAAGTATGGCCAGAAAGAACATCTTTGATTCCAGGGAATAAGAACATTGTAAATCCTCCCCTTGTAGATCCTAGGAAAATTTTACTACCCCCTTTGCATATTAAGCTTGGCTTAATGAAAAATTTCGTTAAAGGTATGGATAGAGAGGGTAATGGAATCGCGTACCTAAGAAATAAGTTTCCTAAAATCAGCGAAGCAAAAATCAAAGAGGGTATATTTGTAGGACCCCAAATCAGAGAACTGCTTAAGGATGGCAAATTTATTTCAGAACTCAATGCATTTGAAAAAAAAGCATGGCTATCGTTTACCGGGATTTGCACCGATTTTTTGGGAAATTACAAATCAGAAAACTATCAGGAAATTGTAAATGATCTTTTAAATTGCTATCAAAAAATGGGATGTAACATGAGTTTAAAAATCCATTTTTTGCACTCACACTTGGATTTTTTTCCGAAAAATCATGGGGCAGTCAGTGACGAGCATGGAGAAAGATTCCATCAGGATATCTCTACTATGGAAAAGCGTTACCAGGGGAAGTGGAGTCCCAGTATGTTGGCAGACTATTGCTGGACACTCAAGAGGGATATACCCGAAGCCAAATACAAGCGAAAATGCCAAATAACTACATTTTGAGGACAATTTTTTATTGTACAACTGACGTTCTTGTATGCTTATTTATGAAAAAAAAAAAATATATATATATATATATATATATATATATATATATATATATATATTTCAAAAATTAAAGGCCTTGTCACTATAAAACTATGCGTGATGGAAAAAATCTGAAAACATAGTTGAATTGAGCGTAAAAAGTTTTATATAGTGTACCTTATTTAGTTCGTGTGGCAAGAAAAAAGTTTAATTTTGTTAACCAGTGTAATTTATAGTCAATTAAAATATTATAAAACATTGGGGAAATATTTAGTACTTTGTGTTATTATTTAAATCAAGGGCGATAAATTTATTACAAATTTCTTAAAAAGATGTTAAATTACCTGATCTATCGTTGCTGCTTATCATCTGCACTCTGCAAAAATTTGATACATCTTTTTCTAAATGATGATTTAATATTTTTAGGTAATTATTAACAAAAAAAATGCAAAGCCTTGCAACAAATCAAAACCATCACTTAATGCATTTTTTTTAGATGAATTGAATAATAAACACCTCCGGACCGGGATCGGTTTAAATCTTTTTTTCATATACTGACAGCTTATCATCGCCATCGGCAATATCCATTCGGTGAGTCTCCACAAATATTTGGCCTTAACTTCCAAACCAGGGTGTTACAAATACCAAAATGCCCTAATAAATTCCAAAAATAGAAAAAAATCATATACAAAGAATAAAATGAAAAAATCCCTAAATTAGGAACAATATTCCCTTTTTTCCTGGATGGTTAAAAAGTCCCTAAAAGTAGGGAAGAAGTCCTTGATCTGGCATCGCTGAATATGAAATATCAACACATTAAATGTCAAACAATTATATAATTTGGCGACTATTTCAAATACCCTTAAACTCTTTCTGGACTTGATCATACCCATTGTTCATTTTGAATGACCTGACATTGAAAACTTGGGAGGAAAACGAATAATATGCTCGTATAAGAAGAATATACAGGATGTCTTAAAATTAATGGTACAAAAAGGAACTGTAGATTCCTTAGATAAAAATATTGAGAATTGGCCGAACTTGACTTAGTTCAAAAGTTAACCGAGATACAGAGTGTCCAAGTGATTTTTTCATTTTCGATTTTCTTAATTAATTTATTTTCTGAACAATATTGTTACATGAAATTTAGAGAATGGTAGTTTTTTGAGTTGAGGAATTTGAATTTGTCGATAATGTTTATAAAGATTGTAGAGGGCGCTCTACTTCGGCTACAAAAGCAAGTATCGCTGTGCCTTCATCATTTAATATTCGTTTAAGATATTTATTTACCAACATAAAAACTTAAAAAATTCAGCTGGCATCAAGTGTGTGCTTTCACGTCTTCTTTGGTTTACAATCTATTGCAAGTTTTTTTTCTTAAAATTTGGGAAACTACCGACAGATATTTTTCAACTAATTCCAATATTTTTTCGAAACCCTGTAGAAAAAAGTTGCAATACAGTGTAAACCAAACAGGCCGTGAATAGAGACAACTGCATGGGATCCGAATTTTAAATTTTTATAAAAAAAATGAAATGGTTAAGGACCAGTGATAGATCTCCCTCTTACATACATATATATCACAATATTTCATTAGCTATTAGAATGATAGGTAATATAATTTAATTAAAAACTCAGATTACGATAGTAGTTTTTATTTATCCTAGATTGAATATGAAACATCTAGAATTTTTCTTAGAATCCAAAAATGCAATAATATATAGGATGTTCCATTTTAAAAAAGCGACTTTGGTGACCCTGTATATTCTAGTATTAGCTAAAAAATACAGAAGCGAAAATAAATATTGACGTGTCTGAGCGTTTTTATTCAAAGTTAACATGTTGACAGATATTCCTATTACTCCAAACTTATTACAATAAATTATAATTATTAAAAATGTATATGAATAAACAGCGAAAATATTTCCTTGTTCTATCCTATTTCGACATGCAACTTTATGAAAAAAACATGTTGACAGAAATAGAAAATGCCTTTTGTAAGGGCTCACATATACTTGCAAGCAAATCGGCGAAAAGTTGAAACTTTTACCAATATGCCACTAACTAAAAGTTCCATACTATTTGACGTCTCGCGTTACATTCAAACAAAACAGCCAATGCCGGTCGACTAAACAGGATCAATTGTTGTCCTGGCTACTACACGCGAGTATCGAAACCATGGTGATGTGTCAGACGAGCAACACATGTGATTTGTTTGAATTTTGTCCTTCATGGCAAGCTTTGATTACTTAATTGAACGATAACACAGTAGAGATAGGAAATTACAGCGGTAAAAGGAAATCGACAAAACAGCTTGTAGGTGATTTATCGCTGTAGTCACAATTTGATTAGTTGAAATAGTAGAAATACGATTTTTTTCTTTTGGTTTGCCTTTAATGAAAGAAACAGTCATAGTTAATATAACCGAATTTTTACCGAAGATACTGAAAAAAATTATTAGTGTAAAAATGAGTTTTTATTACTTGAAACAATCACGCGAGCTCTATCTCCAACGATTTTACTTAAAAGTAAAAAACACTTACTTTTACGAATAATTTTAGCCAGGATAAAACAAGGACTGAGTAAAAATTGCCAGGAAAAATCACAGTTAACGTAGGTATTTGACTATGAACATTTTGCGAATTTAAAGTTACTAAAGTAGGCATTTCTGTACAAGCTAGTCATAAATGGAATGAACAGCTTTAAAAATCAAATAATACATAAGACAGTGTGCAATAAAATTGACAAACTGGTAATGAATTAAAAAATTGATCGCAAATATGAAATGTCATGGAAAACATGATAACGGCTCAGATGCACAGCGCAAGTGTTTAGTTTGAATTTTATCCGATTTTAATAGAGATGGGAACTTACAGAGGTCAAACGAAAGCAAGAAAATCGCATGAAAGTAGAAATGACATTGGTTCATTTGTTTGCCTTCAATGAGTGTAATAGTTATATTGCTCAATCCCCCCAAATTTTTCCTAGCTACGGCCTTGACTATTATATTAATGAATTTTTTATAGTATTACGATATTTCTAGGTTTAAATCAGTTGCTGTGGTATTATGCAGAGTTGGAGAAGAACAAGTGTTATCATTTACCCAGTGGGCTGCCCGATTTTGACAATAATGACAAAGCATGTACAATCTGGAGGCGCTATGCAAAGTAATCAGTTTCATTTACATTATTTCTTAATATAAAAATGTCATAATTGACTAATTTAGGAGGGTAATCGAAATTCAAAACTATTTTTTAAATATTTAAGTGCCTTGGGTAAAGTTATAAAAATTGAAAATTAGAATTGCTGACCAAAATTCGACAGAGATACTGGGTGGTGCAACCAAGATGGGGTGGACGGTTGTGGGCAAACGGAGAGGAATTTAAAAAAAAAAAATTGGGATATGATTGATAGTCAAGAACGCTGTGTTTTAAAATTATACCCATTATACAGAGTGGTTTAAAAAGTTCGTGGTGAACCAAACTTGTGTTTTTTTTAAATGGGACACCCGGTATATTATTATTTTAGTTGATTCTCCTATTCGTTACGATCATTTTGATATCAGGTTTGTTGGGTCTAAAATTTATACCAAGGGAATGGGACGAGGTTAAAGTGGAAAAAAGGGTTATACTCCGGCCATTTTTTGAAAACAATTGAAGCAGGTATGGAAAAACTAAATATTCTTTAAAATGTATTGTATCTAGGATTACAATAATTGCTCGTAAGTCGTTCAAAATTATTCACTGTTATACAGGGTGGTCAAGTTTTGCAAATTTACCTTGGATTGAATTTTTTTAAATGGAACACCCTGTATATTTTACTTTCATGTTAAAGATAACATTACTAGCGTTCAGAAAATACCATATTTGATACCTTTCTGACCAACAGTTTTTCAGTAAATTAGCTGTGAAATCAAAATTTCTTCATTTTAACACGAATTACTCTGAATTCACGTTGTTAAAATTGACAATTTAATATTAGGAGGCCATGATATCATCATAAATTGAACAAAAGATTGACAGTCCTGTCAAAACAGCAAAGTGTCAGAATATTGTCATCAGTAAATAAATAAATATTGTTCTTTGATGATGCGATGCCGAAATAAAAACAAGATAAAATCTTTTGCAAGTTTATCATAGAGATTTCAAGAAACAGGAAATGTTGCTTTCAAAAACACGTAAAGTAATTAATAAACCAGTTACCAATGAAGATAATGCTTTGACAGTATTAATAACAGATCTTTTTTTTACAAAAAAAATAAATTTAATATAAATCAACAAAAACAATGTAATTAAAACTTATAAAAGATGTTCAACTAAACCACCGTTTTGCTGAAGGCACATTTCGAGTCTATCCATAAATGAAAGTTTCACTTTTCTCAAAGTCAGGTCTGAAATGTTGCGAAAACTGCTTATTATTCTCAACTTCATATCTTCCACTGTGGTTGGAACCTCTTTATAAACTTCTTCTTTAACATGTCCCCATAAAAAGAAATCTAGTGGCGTTAAATCGGGTGACCTCGCAGGCCACTTAACTGGTCCACCTCGCCCAATCCAATGCTCTCCTTTCCAATTATTGAGAAAATGTCTTACATGCCTATGGTAATGCGGGGGTGCTCCATCATGTTGGAACCATAAGGAATTTCTTAACATTAAAGGTAAGTCTTCGAGCAATACGGGCAACTCATTTCTCAAAAAATTTAAATAGACTTCTCCCGTTAAATGCTCTTCAAAGAAATATGGTCCTATAACATGAGAGCCAATTATACCTCCCCAATATTAATTGACCATTTATTTTGATGGTCCACCTGACGAATCCAATGTGGATTTTCGGTTGAATAATAGTGCATATTATGTTTGTTAACCAAGCCGTTGCTTTTAAAAGTTGCTTCATCTGAAAACAGCACCCCATCTACAAAACCTGGATTATCCCAAATTGTATTTAAAAACCAAATTGAAAACTCTTGTCGTTGGACGTAATCGCGATCATACAGTTCTTGGTGTAATTCAATGTGGTAGGCATGATATTTATGTTGTTTCAGAATCCGTTTAATACTAGTGGGTTCAATATCAGTAGCTCTCTCAATTTCCCTGGTACTTGTGTGTGGATTTTCTTGCACTGTTAATAACACTGTCAAAGCATTATCTTCATTGGTAACTGGTTTATTAATTACTTTACGTTTCTTAAAAGCAACATTGCTTGTTTCTTGAAACCTCTCTAATAAACTTGCAAAAGCTTCAGGTCTTGGTTTTTTTTCGGCATCGGGATATCGTACCGCATAAACCCTGCTTGCTAGTAAAGGGTTTTTTTGACACTCGCCCAACATAAAAGTCATGTTTATCAACTCTGGAGTACTCAAACTCATTGTTACTTAACAATTTCTCGGCTTATCGTCAAAAAACAATGGTAATTGATGCCAATTCTCTGACACTTTGCGGTTTTGACAAGAATGTCAATCTTTCTTTTCATTTATGATTATATCATGTTCTCCTTATATTATAGGTAGTCAATTTAAGCAACGTAAATAATACCGTTTCTGTTAGAATGAGTAAATTTTGGTTTCACGGTTAATTTACTAAAAAACTGTTGGTTAGAAAGATATCAAATAGGGTATTTTCTGAAAGCTGGCGATGTTATCTTTAATATGACAGTAAAATATATAGGGTGTTCCATTTAAAAAAATTCAATCCAAGGTAAATTTGCAAAACTTGACCACCCTGTATAACAGTGAATAATTTTGAACGACTTACGAGCGATTATTGTAATCCTAGATACAATACATTTCATAGAATATTTGGTTTTTCCATACCTGCTTCAATTGTTTTCAAAAAATGGCCGGATTATAACCCTTTTTTCCACTTTAACCTCGTCCCATTCCCTTGGTATAAATTTTAGACCCAACAAACCTCATATCAAAATGATCGTAACGAAAAAAAAAAACACAAGTTTGGTTCACCACGAACTTTTCAGACCACCCTGTATGATGGGTATAATTTTAAAACACAGCGTTCTTGATTATCAATCATATGCCAATTTGTTTTTTCAAATTCCTCTCCGTTTGCCCACAATCGTCCACCCCATCTTGGTTGCACCACCCTGTATGTAAATCTATATAATAAACCACTTGTTTTATAACACTTTTTCGTATGTTAGCAAATAACCCATTTATCTGCGACTTTTTTAAAGAAATATCCACAAGTTAGGTGACTATTCCGTCTATGTCATTTTTCATACTTACTTAATAAATAAAGTAAAAACAAAATGTATACCGAATTTTCGCCAGAAAATCCGAAATTAAATTTTTGTAACTTTTTGGTTTTTCGAAAATTCAAAAACAAAATAATACTTTAAAAAACATATTTCAGTTACCTCAGCAAGAAAAATAAAAACCACTTCTTTAAAGCTTCTAAGCTTGATGTAAAGTTAACGTGCTTTTAAGAATTTTAAGTATATATTAATTAATATTTTTTGGGTAGGTATCTTAACACAAAATAAAAACGAAAACAATGATGAACTGGTTTAAAAGTGTAGTTTTCAAAATACAGCATAAAATATTTCAGTAATGAATTCTGCATGATAACAAATTTCAGATGGTTTTTCCCTCCTACTAGCTGTAAAATTTGTGTTTTATCTATCCACAAAACGTTATGTTGAGATCAAAAATGCTCTTAATATTCTCTTTGAACCTTATGTATCAAAATGTATCCTTCAGCCCTGCAGCAGTGGGGCTTGTGGGTTTAAGAACGGGTGAAGCGCAGTGTAGGTAGGTGCATAGCGCCGCAGGCAAAAACAGCCCCGCAGGTGAAAATATTTCGGGGTGCCACGCCCAAAATGGCTTTTTTTACCTTTTTATGATGTTAGTTATCCATAGCTTTGGAGAATTTTTTAATACTTAGGGGAAATAATATGAATTTATAAGATTTTAAATATATTTTTTTGTTCTTAAAAAACAGTTATGTACGTAAGACATAAGTATATAATGGGTGCTTGCGCACCTACATGAAATATTGTACCATAAGCGCCAATCTACCATTTTACTATAACAAAAACATAATAATTACGTATGTAATAAAACGAGGTAAGTACTTACCCACACCCTTGCCTCGACCCTTGCGTACACTTTCAGTTGAATCTATCTACTTTTTAAATATAAGGTCTATTCTTCGATTTTTTAAAGCTGCAAATTTATCGATAATATCATTGTAAAATGGTTCTACACTTAGAAGTTCATTTAAAAGTCCTTTTTCAATAGAAAGTTTTCCTAAGTTAGAAAGCTTGTTTTCTGTCATCCAGTTACGTAGATATGTTTTGATTCTTTTTAAGCATGAGAAACTACGTTCAACTGATACGCTAGTAGAGGGACTTGTCACAACTAGGCAAAATAATCTCCAAGCTTCCTTAAAAACATCTCTATTTTCGTATAGCATCTCCAACATTCGATCTAACTGAGTATTGCGATAATTTTTATTATTATAAATAAAGATTAATTTATTTTTGAGCCTTGATAAATCGTAAAATATATTAGCGAAGCATACTTTTAAATTATTTAATGATTCCGTGGGAAAGACTATCGAATACTCTGCAAACCTGGTGGTGTCAATCAACAAAAACAATCTTATCCATATCTTGAAATCTTGTATCGATTTGAGATTGTGTTTAAGATTTCGTAATATATGACTGTACTTTTCAAAGACTTCTTTGTCGGTTAACGTTTTTCGTCCAATACGGTACTTAGCTGCTGACACCCTCATACTAAATCAAATAATTCCTGAAAATTGTTGTCATTCCTCTTTTCGTTGTTGGGTTTTCCAAATGTGTGACATACAAAGATTAATATATAGTGAGCGTTTCTGTAACGTATCAAAAAGAATATCAGTAATTTCGAAAATATCACTAAATCTACTTATTAAAATTGCAAATTCAAAATTATTAAGGTGGTTCAAACGTTCAAAAACTAAGCTTTGAGTTATTGAGCTTTGGTCGGATGTCCTGTCATTTTTAATTTCAGTAAATACTTGTTTTAAACCTTTCCATTCATTATTAACATTTACAATCTTAGAGTTGGATGTCCATCGCGTTGTAACAGACGTAGGTATTCTTTTGATTATTATTGGGTCAGCTACTTGAGTCCTTTTTGTCGAATGGTGAAAAAAATTACTTACATTTGCAAAAAAAATACGGCACTGTGGTATAATACTGCAACTTTGTTAGAGCACTAAATTAAAACGGTGGCCTGCACAGTGCACAAAAACGGCTTGTGGAGCTTCAATTTTTATTTTTGATTGCAGACTATTTACATGCCCTGACATGTCACTAGCGCCATCAAAACACTGTCAAACTAATTTTAAGCGATAATCATATTTTTCAATTTCTGTTTTACCTAAATTAAAAAGTGCATCCGCTGTTCGATCGGAACTAACGTCAAAGAAACCCAAAAACCGTTCAACTAACTTTCCTGCACTATTAATATACCTAATAATTATGCTACTTTAGACAGTTGAATAATATCTGTAACATCGTCCACTTGGATAGAAAAAAAATTACACTGTTTTATTTCGCGATCTATATGTTCAACGATATATTCCGAAATACAACCTATCAGCTCGTTTTGAATTTTGCAGAAAAAATAGGAGACATCTTTTTGTAGTGTTCTTGAATGTATATATTGCTTACCGCTATATAGGAATCCAAAAGTTGTTTGAAATTCCCACGATTGTCCGAAGAATCATATTCAATGTGCCCCCAAAATGCCATTTCTTATTTACCCAAAAAACAGTCGCACGAATAAGCAACTGCATAAACCTTCTATTTAGAAGAACATTATCATTAAACATTTTTATATACAATCTTCCACAGCCCATAATGTCTCATCTTCTAGTCATCAAGATGTCAATATAGATATCCCAAAGAGCCGGGGGCTGTCTCCACCAAAGCCTCAATTATTGGAATCACCAGTGACATTTGTGCCTGAAGAGGATAAGTCAGTCATAATTGGCTCTGACAGGGAGGCCATAGCAGCTTGTAGGTCATTGGCACTGGAGGGCTCTAAATTAAGCATGGAGAAAACTGCAAAGAAAGATGATTTTTTGTAGTTTGATCCAATGACTCCACCTAGAGTGCGGCTGTCCCAAGATTCGGATAAAGCAAATGCTCGCTATATATTAGCCAGATTAAGGGATCCTTCCTTACTAAAGACCTTAAGGCTATTTCTTGCTTATCTACACGACCAGCCATCTAGTGTGTGTTTTGAGGGGCATACAAGTACTAGCATTAAATTATTGCTAGCTTCAGAAGGCCTTCCCAGTTGCAAGGAATCCCTGCGCAAGCTGTATTATCGCTTCCACGATGCCTATGGGATTGGTTCATCTGAAGTGGACTCAGACCTTGCAGCGTATAGATCTTTCTACTCCTCGGATAAAATTTTACGGCTCCAAAAAATTCGTGAAGGTACTGGTAAATATTATTCTAGTGGTTCACCATCAAAAAGTAAAAATTTTTAGTCAATATGACCCGAAAAGAGGATCTAGCACCCTCTAAAAAATTGACCAATAGCAATTTTAATCCTTTTTTTCTTAATATTCAGTCCTTAAGACATAAAACAGACGAATTATATCTTTTGTTAGAAGAGCTAAATTTTCCAGAAGTCATTGCCATCACTGAGCACTGGCTAAATATCAATCAACCTGTTTTTATTAAAAACTATACCACAATTGCCAGATTTAATAGAACTAATTTAACTCATGGAGGCACCATAATAATGTCTTCAAACAACGATTTTTCCGAGATATCAAAGTATAATCATTTATTATCTGAAAAAGTATTTGAATTTTCTATCGTTTATCACAATACTTATGACCTTTATATTATTTGTATTTATAGAACACCTGATGCTGATGTGCAATTATTCTGCCATAACCTTCTAAGTTTGCTCGAGTCCCTTCCTGTAAAAAGCAAATTAATCTTATGTGGCGATTTCAATATTGACTTTTCCAGTGTGTGTGCTGCTCAGGAATGTCTTTAGTCCATCTTTGAGTCATTAGGAATTGCCATGCACGTCAACTCACCAACCAGAATTACTAAGACAAGTGCCAGTACTATAGATTACGTTGTGTCTTCTTTCGATCCTAGCTCCGTCGAATGTAATGTCTTAAGTCCAGGTTTCTCCGATCATGAAGCAATTTTCACAAAATTTTCAATTACATCCAAAGCCAAAAATTCCTCTAGACAAGTAGGCCGTATTTTTTCGGTTAGAAATTTCATTAATATCAAACACCTATGTCAAATAACTGACTGGGACTCTCACACTTATGACGTCGACACTGAATTTTCTCGTTTTATAAAAACTCTAACTAATATAGCTTCTGAATCTTTTCCTCTTAGGCCTATCAAAAATAAAAGAAGTAAACCCTGGTCCACTAAAGGTTTACGTATATCTTCTAAGAACATGCGGTCACTATCTCATTTAAAGAAATTTTCGGACAGTGTCTTTTTTCATAATTATGTAAAATCATACAGAAAAATTTATCATAAAACTATTAAAGCCGCCAAAGATATTTATTACAATAATAGACTTTCTAACGCCAAAAATGTAGCTAAAGAAACCTGGTCTATCGTAAATGATTTAAGAAACAAAACTCCTTTATCCAGCACTATCCTTACCTCTCCTGAGGACCTAAACAATTATTTTGTAAATGTAGCCAAAGATTTGACTAAATCCGTATCTCAATCTAATGACCCAATTTCATATCTCTCTAATCATAGGGTAAACCTGCACAGTTTCTTCTTTTCACCAGTAGTTTTATCAGAACTTCGTAGTACAATTAATGATATCAAAAATAAATCTTCTTCGGGAACTGATGGGCTTACTTTAAAAATGTATTCAAGTCTGCCGGAATGCACACTAGAGCATCTGACTACTTTGATAAATATGTCTTTCCAAAATGGTACTTTTCCAAGCTGCCTTAAAACTGCAATAATCATACCTCTTCACAAAGGAGGTGTTTCAGAAGAAGCTTCGAACTATCGCCCAATTGCACTTCTCCCTACGCTATCTAAGATCATCGAAAGACTGGTTAAAAAAAGGCTTTTATCATTTCTGTCTAGATATGAAATACTTACAAAACATCAATTTGGATTTCTAAGTAACAAATGCACAAGCGATGCCATGTTTTCCCTTCTTAATAGAGTTTACTCCAGCCTAAACAACCATCACGCTACGGCAACAATTTTCTGTGATTTTTCCAAAGCTTTCGATTGTGTGAATCATAATATATTAACTAACAAACTGCAGTACTATGGATTTAGAGGGGCTCCTCTCAATTGGTTTAAGTCATAACTTAGCAACAGAAATCAAGTTGTGAAAGTTGACAACAGGATGTCTTCTTGTAGGCCAATGGAATATGGAGTGCCTCAAGGCTCGGTACTAGGCCCTATCTTGTTTCTTCTGTTCATAAACGACATGGCTAATTTAAACATTAGTGGAAAAATATGTCTCTTTGCGGACGATACCAGCTTTACGTGGAGCCACCCAGATGTCACGGACCTACATAGGATTGTATCTAATGACCTAATCACCATTAAATCCTGGTGCGATTCTAATCTCCTATGTTTGAACATCTCTAAAACGAAAGTCTTGTCTTATAAAAACACGCTGCAACCCTTTGACCTTAATGGCACCACTATTGATGTCGTAAACTCTGTAAAATTTCTAGGGCTTCTTTTAGATGATTCTTTAAAATGGGATCCACATATCGACGCTTTATCAAGGAAGTTAGGTTCTGCTTGCTTTGCGTTAAGATCTGTTTCCGAGGAGCTTAGCTTTTCTACCTCTAGAACTGTTTATTTTGCTCTTGTTGCTATTCCATTCTGGGGTACGACTCAATTTGATCGAATTTTTATACTACAAAAAAGAGCTGTTCGTTACCTACTGAGACTTAACAGTAGAACTCACTGCCGAGATTTCTTTAAAAGATATAAAATACTAACCCTTCCTTGCTTATTCATTTTGGAATCGGTTTGCTTAATTCGTAAGCCCGCACCTGCTCTATTAGAGAGACCTTCTCACAACTACCCTCTCAGAAATACTGAGCACGATCTCTATCTTCCAACCCCACACTCAGAGTTAATTAAAAGATCAGTAATCTACAATGCAAAAAAAATGCATAATCACCTGCCATTTAACATCAAATCCATAATATCTCTGACTTCATTTCGCAAGGCTTTGAAATCATTCTTACTGGAAAGAGCCTTCTACACCGTGAACGAGTTTTACAACACATAATTTTATCCTTATGAACCCCTAGTGTGATAGTTGCCATTACCAACCATTTTTACCGAACTTTGTATATGTATTTTTTTAATTGTTTCGTACTTTTTTATTTTTTACTTTGCTTTTTTATTTTTTTACATTATATTTATGAAAATGTTTATAACATAGTACGACTGACAAAGTACATTTCTAATGTACTTCTTTTAGGATTCTATAATATTAATATTCTAAATTCCTGATTTAAATATTATTTTTCTATAATATTTATGATGTGTTTTTGTCTTGTTTTGTTTGCTAATTTTGATGTTTGTAAACTATTTTTTTACAACAGCTTTGTCCACAAAATTGTAAAATTTTTTTTTGACAATAAAGCATTTATTTATTTATTTTATTTATTGAATTTTCCCTCAAAGCGTCTTCAATTGTACCGAGGAGGCCTTTCTTTAAATTTGCAAACGAAATAGCGCACTGAATATATTCCAAAGAAGCTTCATGCCTACTACAACCTCTCGTCACATTCCCAAAGTTATTGAACCCCTCTTTATTCTATATGCTTGATTTTATACCTACAGTTAAACAGGGCATATCATACAAAATAGTTTGTTTAAATAAATACTTCCACTCATCCACGTATAATCCGAATACCACTGATTTCGAAACCTACGAAAGAAAACTCCGTCTTTTTACTTCCCTTGTTTTTCCCCCGTATTTGAAAAGTCACTTTTGTCGTCCTCGGTTTTCCAAAGGGAGAATGGTGTTTCTAATAAAATGCAGACCGGATCGTACAACGGAAACATTTCGTCTAACAGACTAAATGTTTCCGTTGTACGATCCCACACGGTACGGTACCACAAATACCACGATACACGACACGATGCAAAACTGCTTTCGCCTCCGATTATCCGAACGCATTAATTCACATTAATTCTTTAACAAGCGAATAAGCGCCTGTAACCTGCAGCAGCACTTTGTGCCGCTCCCAATCTCTATCTGGCCATGGATATTCACCATTGCGTTGCCATAGCGAGCGCCGTAAAAAAATCTAAGCGGGAAAGCCGACGGGGGGGGAGCCTGAAGCGGAATTTTTTTACTGCTGATTGTAATTTCTCAACGGGTCGCTCTTATGAAGAGCTGTTCAGCGCGCTACGTTTTTAATTCATTATGATTTTTTGATCATATAAGTTTTGATGGAAAATAATGGTATAATTAAGTAAATAATGTGAATTTATATAAAACATACTATATTTTTATAATAGAAATGTAAATTATAAAACGCTTAATATTTTAAAAATATTTCTATTTTTAAGTAAATTGATTGGAAAATGTATGTGAAACAGCGCTTCACCCGCGTCCCCTGGCAAGCCGCCACTGAGCACCAGGCGTCGTCTGCAGGAGCCCCAGCACAGAGCTTGCGCTTTGCGATAATTTATTATTGAATAGGTGTACGGTCCACATGAGATGGGGGCTCCGCAAGACATGAACCAGTACTTTATCAGTGAAATACAAGACCTTTGTTTTGTCATTAATAATTTTGAAGCGCAGCCAAGAGACCAGCAAATACTTAAAGACCAGTAAACTTTTTTTTGTTGTCATCATTTTTTTCTAAAAGGCGCTCTCGCAATACTTCGCCCAGATCAAGGGCCCCTGAACCCATATAGCTCCAGACCCAGTAAGAAACTAATACTGCCCTGGTATTCATATATTTTAAAATATTTGTAAATTTTGGGCATATTTTTGAGAAGCGATTTTAATTTTTGTTTATAAAAAAGACAGTGTTTATGCAGTATTTAGGTATAAGAAATTGATATTATGATGAAGTTATCAGCAGAACAGATTTGTTTAAGTTAGACAATTATAATTTTTTTAGAATTTTCAGAAAACAGGAAAAAGGTAAACAAAATAAATATTGGAATTTTTGACCAAAATTCTGGTATGCGTATGTAAAATTAAAAGATATACAACTTTTTCATATTTTAGCAAATAAGCCCCTTTTCTGCAATTTTTTTAAAGAAATGTCAATTTTGACAGGTAACGCAAGTCACGTGATTATTTTCGACTAAGCTATTGTTCATCCTTAGTAAAGCAAAAGTTATTGGCTATGTTAAACTTTGATAAAGTGACCTAACAAAAAAAATTGCCATATGATGGGAACTTTTTCAAGGGCACTGTATATGCTTGAATTGACGTTCAAACCAATGCCTTAATTTGTTTGGTCACAGGTCCAAATATGCCTTCATCTGAAGAATCCATTTTTTTTATTTTCCGACCACTTTCTTTGAGAGAAAAATTGTTTGACATTATTTTTTGAAATGATACAGTAAATTTCAGTTAATTTAAATATATTTACACAAATCCCGGATATATAGAATAGAAAATTATTATTTTTGTTATACGTCAGCTTAAAAAATATAGCCCATCAAAAGTTTTCGTATGGGTGTAAATTTTCAAAATTTCACTTTCCTGCCCAAGTGCAGGAAAACACAGTTTTCCGGAACAAAATACGTGCGGGAAAGTTCCTATTTAAGTACAGTTGTGGAAAAAATATATATTTGTAATGTATTATTTAACCTGATTTTCATATACAAATAACTGATATTGCATTTTTAGCTTGTTTGAGACCTCGCAATCCCTCTTTTGGGCAAGTTTCGGACTCGTAGATCTCGTGTCATTTGAACTCACCGGCATAAAAGGATTTACAAGATTCTGGGCGCTGCTTATGTTTGGTTCGTATTCCGTTATTAATGTAATTGTATTACTGAATATGTTGATTGCTATGATGTCTAACTCTTACCAAATCATTTCTGTAAGTATGTCATAATAGGCTAGTTTTTCTTTAGTAGTTCTGCTGTTTTAAATTTAGGTCTTGTTCTCAACTTAGAGCATAATTTCATTTCCACTATTGCGAGGCGTATTAGCCCCAAAGACGAATTTAAGTAGGGCTCAACTTCTCGTATAACATCTTATCTGCCAAAACCTAATAACTCACTGTTTAGGTCAGTGTATAAGAAAAAAGAACTCAAACACAACAAGAATAGTTATTTATTTATTTGTTTACGGAGAAAATGCCGAAAATAAGTGTAAAAATATAAATCCATGAATAGTGATCTGTAAAAGACCAAAATCAGATCCAAATCTTCTCCCTATGATTTGTAATCTGTCTTAATGTACGAAAATTTGAAAATTGTTTATTCTTTAGGAAAGATCAGATACTGAGTGGAAATTCGCAAGAAGTCGTTTATGGGTCAGCTACTTTGAAGATGGTGATTCCTTACCACCCCCGTTTAATATTATTCCAACACCTCAATTGTTGCATAAAACAATGGGTTGCAGAAATTCAAAACCAAGAACAGAGAGTTTTAAGGTAACGACCAAAAAATATACAGGATGTTACGTAAGCGTAGAAGGGCCACAATGTTTTTATTTTTATTTTTGTAACAAAATCCGACTTCTAACTCGGAATTCCGACTTCTATCTCGGAATTCCGACTTATATCTCGGAATTCCGACTTCCATCTCGCAATTCCGACTTCTATCTCACAATTCCGACTTCTATCTCGGAATTCCGACTTCTATCTCGGAATTCGGAGTTCAATCTCGGAATTCCCACTTCTATCTCGGAATTTCGACTTCTAACTCGGAATTCAGACTTCTATCTCGGAATTCCGACTTCTAACTCGGAATTCAGACTTCTATCTCGGAATTCCGACTTCTATCTCGGAATTCCGACTTATATCTCGGAATTCCGACTTCTATCTCGCATTTCCGACTTCTATCTCGCAATTCAGAGTTCTATCTCGGAATTCCGACTTCTATCTCGAAATTCCGACTTCTATCTCGGAATTCCGACTTCTATCTCGGAATTCCGACTTATATCTCGGAATTCCGACTTCTATCTCTCAATTCCGACTTCTATCTCAGAATTCCGACTTCTATCTCGGAATTCGGAGTTCTATCTCGGAATTCCGACTTTTGACTCGGAATTCCTATTTCTATCTCGCAATTCCGACTTCTATCTCGCAATTCCGACTTCTAACTCGGAATTCCGACTTCTATCTCGGAATTCCGACTTCTAACTCAGAACTTCTATCTCGACTTCTATCTCGGAATTCCGACTTATATCTCGGAATTCCGACTTCCATCTCGGAATTCCGACTTCTATCTCGGAATTCCGACTTCTAACTCGGAATTCAGACTTCTATCTCGGAATTCCGACTTCTAACTCGGAATTCAGACTTCTATCTCGGAATTCCGACTTCTATCTCGGAATTCGGAGTTCTATCTCGGAATTCCGACTTATATCTCGGAATTCCGACTTCCATCTCGGAATTTCGACTTCTATCTCGGAATTCCGAATGAATGAAGCGTTCATTCTAAACGAAATTAATATTTTAATTATAGAGATCAGGATGAAGCTAAGTAAAACTACAAGAAATTTATTAACTGTGCATAAAGTAAAATTAAAAAATAATGTCTAGGTTGGTTCCGATGGTTTGAATATGGTTGACATGAAAAATTAAATCTTGTACTTTACTTTATCTTTTTCATAGATAGTGTAAACAATAACACGCAATTTAGTAAGAACACCTGATCCATATTATGTTAAAAAGATGCAATAGCATGGAGGGGTGCATGCTTTTTCAGATATATATATATATATATATATATATATATATATATATATATATATATATATATATATATATATATATATATATATATATATATATATATATATATATATATTTCAGATTTTAACATATGCAATATAGTGTGAGGGCATATGTCTCCTCGCTCTTCATCAAGGCTAATCGTCTTTACTCCCAAGTATTGTACTTTTATTTTGCCAAAAATTTAAATATAATTATTATTGTTTTTCTTTTAGGAGAAAAGAAATATATTTGTTTAAAAAAATATCTTTTATTGAGTAAATAACTACCACCTATGAAAGGTTTATGCATCTTCTATTAAAGTAACTTATATTTCGTTAAACGATTATTCATTAATCTTTATTTTTCAATTCGGGTATTATTCATTCAGATTAAATTTCATCAAAGTATAAGAAATTTTAGGTTGACTTTTTCAAGTAAGGACAGGAACATAACTAATCAGTTACATTCTATGTATGATACAAACCATAATAACTAAAATAAAGTCAGAAAAACCAAATTTCCCTGATACCTGTTAATTAAAATACACTTCCCCAAAAAATTAACGCACCACCAAAAAATAACCAAAAGTTCAAAGCAAGATTTTATCAAAACTACTGGTCCGATTTAGACGTTTTTTTTTTTAATGACAGGTTGTGCCATCCACAATGTTAGTATACTAACGGTATTCTAATAAAAATCTTTTTTTTACTAATACCGGGTGTAGCAATTATAGCGTGTTTTTTTAATAAAACTTGTAACACCCTGTAGAGTTGATCAGTTACAATATCAAGTTGGAATTGAAATCACGCCATAGCTTTATCTTTTTTTTACATTTTGTTTTTTTATTTACTCCATTATCTTTCTTATTAAACGAGAAACAGCATTTTATAGCATAACATGATTTTATTGGTTTTAATTTACATTTTTCTCACTAAAGTAAGTAGCAGGCTATGGAAAACCAAAGTAACAGTAATTGTCAAAAATGCAGATGCTTTTTGTCACTGTCAGTCCGCTTTGTATGACTGTAGATCAATATGCAACGTGAAACAAGAAATCTTACTCGGGAAGAATGTGCTCAAGCATTAATATTGTTTGAGGATGGTTGGAGCTACCGAAGAATTGGTGAACGATTTATGGTAACTCATACAACCATTTCACGAGTTATACAACGATATAGAGAGACTGGAAGTAATTGTCGCAGGCCGGGACAAGGGAGGAATCGAAAAACAACTCCGATTCAGGAGCGTTTTTTGAGACTCGCAGCATTAAGACAGCGTTTTGTAACAGCTCGAGCCCTTCAAACTCAGATTCGAGATGTTAATGGTGTACAAGTTTGTACAGAAACCGTTCGTCAGCGGTCCAGCTTTAACTAGAGTTCATCGAAGAGCAAGGCTAAATTTTGCTATGGAGCATCGTAACTGGTTGGAGGCTGAATGGCAACAGGTATTATTTACGGATGAGTCCCGATTTTGCTTGTTTAACAATGACAGGCGTATACGTGTATATCGACGTCCTAACGAAAGGTATGCTCAGTGCAATTTTTCACATACAACATTATTTGGGGGAGGATCTTTGATGGTCTGGGGAGGCATTTCATTGACTGGTCGCACGGAACTTGTTATTATAAATGGAAGCCTTACAGCTGAAAGGTACATATTGGAGGTGTTAGATCAACATGTTGTGCCATATGCGCCATTTATTGGGCAAGGATTTTTGTTAATGCAAGATAATGCCAGGCCTCATGTTGCTCGAGTTGTGAGAAATTACCTAGAGGAAGTCGAAATCGCTACCATGGCATGACCTGCTCGGAGCCCGGATTTAAATCCGATAGAAAATCTCTGGGACACTCTTGGGAGGAGATTACAAGAGGAACGTAACGTAAACACTTTGGAAGACGTACGGCAGAGACTTATTCGCATATGGGAAGAACTGGACCAAAATGACATAAGGTCTCTAATTTTAAGTATGAACCGTCGTTGTCAAGAAGTTATTCGTGCCAGAGGCGGAAATACTCGCTACTGACATTTTGGTGTAATTTTTAGTTGCGTTTTGTTTCGGTTTTTCGTTATTAATAATTTGCAATAAAATCATGTTATGCTATAAAATGCTGTTTCTCGTTTAATAAGAAAGATAATGGAGTAAATAAAAAAACAAAATGTAAAAAAAAGATAAGGCTATGGCGTGATTTCAATTCCAACTTGATATTGTAACTGATCAACTCTACAGGGTGTTACAAGTTTTATTAAAAAAACACGCTATAATTGCTACACCCGGTATTAGTAAAGAGATTTTTATTAGAATACCGTTTGTATACTAACATTGTGGAAGGCACAACCTGTCATTAAAAAAAAAACGTCTAAATCGGACCAGTAGTTTTGATAAAATCTTGCTTTGAGCTTTTGGTTATTTTTTGGTGGTGCGTTAATTTTTTGGGGAAGTGTAATTCTCGAGTAAATTTACTTGTTTTAAAACGCTTTTATTAGTTTCATTTGATTTTTGCACACTTTATAACTCCAGATTACAATCGATAACCACGCAATGATTTGATAAGTGTGTTCCATTGTCCTGAACAGGATTGTCAGGATAAAAAAATTTCATCTCGGAGAGGGACTCTGGGAAATGGCTACCATATAAAAGAAAGGCAGCTGGCGCGCAAATTACCCATTTTCGGCACGGGGAGCTAGCGAAGAAGAATAAATTATAGTTTGACAAAACTAAAAAACACGCTCTAATAGTAAACGGAACCAAAAAGAAAAAAAAATATTGTTTAAAAAACTAAAAAACACGCTTTAATAGTAAATTAAACTAAAAAGAAAAAAAAATTGTAAAAAAGCGTAGGGTGCTTTTATGCCATATATTCATACTGACTTTACTTTCAGAAATTATACCAATAAAATATTTATAATAACTGATATCAGACCCACGCTGTTTTTACAATGACATTAATTTTCTTGTTAATCACTTTATTCTCGTCTAAAGGATTTTTTTTTAGTTCAGTTTACTATTAAAGCGTGTTTTCCAGTTTTTTATACTATAGTTTATTAGAATTCCTCCACAAATGATGACATTGATATTTTCTGAAGTTTGAAAACAAAAATCTGTAACATGATTTCAGCAAAAAAAAATTGTTAGCAAATCACATCCTCATAAATCAAGTTTACGTTGTAGGTCTTATATCTAACTTTGTGGAAGGACATCAATCTATCAAAACAGACTACAGGAACACAGTTAAAAGTTGATTATAATTATGAGTTTCTTCAAGTACCTTATTTTTTTCTTTTAGCTTTATCTACTCGGTAAACCTCTTTACAAATAAAGCGCATTCTACTGACAAGGTACAACTCAATTATCGTAGTTGTAAATTTTTTTCGTGTTGATCACACCCAACAAAAGGAATAGGTATTTCTTTTAATTTGTCCAACATTTGTCCAACATATCAAAATGTGTACCTTGACATACTTTTGCTGGCAAAATATCTAATAGAGTAGACTTCATTACTCATTATAGACTCTATGACTAACCTTCCCAGTCATTTACATTTTTTATAATTTATTAAATTTCATTACCCGTTTTGGATCTTCTTCTACTTGTCATAAAAGTTTGTAAAGGCCGTTTTACATGCTGCAATTCTTCTTTGTAATATGCAATAGTCTTGAACAAAGGCATGCGCAGTTTGACAAAAGGTACAAATGTCTTGCCACTGCGCATGCTTTTATTCAAGACTATTGCAACTTGCAAGAAAGAATTGCAGCATGTAAAACGGCCTGAAAAGACACATCATTAATATATTGGAATGACTCGTCAGGCCGGGGTCTTCTACCCTTAAGGACTTACTGTCACTTTTATGCATACTATATATTATTATTAGACCTATTGGCAACAACTTGCAATTAATATTTTGACTACCTAGTTTGGTCCGGGACCTAGGACATAATATGAAAATATGACTTTTCTCATTCCATAAAATTTGTTTCAGTTTTCTAATCCTGTCACTTTTATTCCTAGAGTTGTTATTTCTAGACACATTGGTAATTAAATTAATTGAATTTTTCCTACTTTATTAAAAATTATTTGAATTTTCTACCCTTTCCGAAACCCGCTGCTACATTAATTCATAATATATATTATTTCCAGATATCGGGGTAATAGCCCCCTATAAATATTTTGGCTTGCACTACCATCCGAGGGAGTCTACTTGGGGTAAAACATACTTTTTTCTTATTTATTAAAATCTATTTTAGTTATCTACTCTTTAGAGATTCGCTGCACTTTTTATTTATACTTGATATTATTTATAGATTTGGTAAAAGCATGCTATAAATAGTTTGCCTTGCATTGCCGTCCATGGTGTCTCTACAAGGGATAGAACTTAATAATTTATTTATTTTTTCCTCATTTATTAAAATTTCTTTGTCTTCTATACCTTCAGGGGTTAGATTTTATCATACTAGATACTATTTCTAGACATTTTCAGCAATTAATATTTTACACAAGTCATAAATGACTTTATCACAAGGATAATTATTAAATGTACAGTCACTGGACAACGGATCCAAAGCAAACATTGGAACATTTATGTGAAAACACTACTAGAAGTCGAAATTCTGAGTTAGAAGTCGGAATTTTGAGTTGCAAGTCAGAATTCCGAGATAGAAGTCGGAATTTCGAGGTAGAAGTCGGAATTCCGAGATAGAAGTCGGAATTACGAGTTACAAGTCAAAATTCCAAGATAGAAGTCGGAATTCCGAGATAGAATTCGGAATTCAGAGATAGAAATCGGAATTTGTTACAAAAATAAAAATAAAAAAATTGTGGCCCATCTACGCTTTCGTAGGATGTTCCAAGAAACAAGCTACTATTATTGGGATAATTATTGCCATTTTTATAAAATTAACTTGGAGAGGTACAAGGTATTCAGAGAGATTTAGTGGCATAACTACCGTGCTCCCCTGAAAAAAGATCAAAAAAAACTTCAAATTTGAAACGTTTTAAGGGTTATCCTAAGCCGTCAGAAAAACTGACAATAAAGGGTTTTTTAATTCAAACAGCTTGTATATTTTTCATTTTTATTAGATCTTTCGCGACTCCAAAAATATTTTGATTTAACTGTAACAAAATTTGCAATATATTATATTATACTAGTGAGTACCCGCCACCTCGTTCGCGTACGGAGGTAATGCAAAGGACATAAAGAGATACTTAAATCAACTTATTTATATACCTCTTTATAAACAACTTCTTTTTGTTACATTTTCTTTCAAGTTTTGTCAACAGGGGCTTGGGAGATTTTTGTTTATAATTTATTTCCCATTTTTGGAAACACCCTGTATATTTTTTTTTAAATATGCATACAGAATAAAATATACGTATTTTAAGTTTTTTTTAAGTAACCGTTTTTTAAATAAAAAATATTGTAATATTAAAGGGGCGGTTTCATCCCCTTGAAATTTGATTTTTTAAAAATCCCTTCTTATCGAACCTTCACATCCAACAATCAACCTGTATGCCAAAATTCTGCTTTTGCCGTCAAGCGGCTTGAGCAGAATCGTGATTAATCAGTGGCCCGATTTTTTGAAACACCCTGTATAAATATTTAAGAAATTTTAAAATATGTAAAATTATCAAATATAATACACGAGTTCCAGCATTTTTCTGGAAAAATAACCTTCTTTTATATAAAAAATGTTGTAATATTTAAGAGGCGATTTCACACCCTTGAAATTTGAGTTTTGAAAAACACCCTTTTTATTACATTCTATAATCAATCTGTATGCTAAAATTAAATTATTTACGTCTAGAGGTTGGAGAGGTTTGAGTAGAATCGTGATTAATCGGTGCCCCGATTTTTTAAACACCCTGTATACATTTTTAAGAAATTTTAAAATATGTGAAATAATCAACTAAAATGCATGAGTTTTTTAATTTTAAAATATGTAAAATTATCAAATATAATACACGAGTTCCAGCATTTTTCTGGAAAAATAACCTTCTTTTATATAAAAAATGTTGTAATATTTAAGAGGCGATTTCACACCCTTGAAATTTGAGTTTTGAAAAACACCCTTTTTATTACGTTCTACAATCAATCTGTATGCTAAAATTAAATTATTTACGTCCAGAGGTTGAAGAGGTTTGAGTAGAATCGTGATTAATCGGTGCCCCGATTTTTTAAACACCCTGTATACATTTTTAAGAAATTTTAAAATATGTGAAATAATCAACTAAAATGCATGAGTTTTAGCGTTACTTCAGCTTTTTACGTCAAGCGGTTTGACTAGAATCGTAACTAACCAGTGACCCGCTTTTTTGAAACACCCTGTATAAATTTACAATACAAAGAATAGTGTTGAAAGGTTTCGGTCACCAGACGACAGTAAACCGGTGCAGTACAACTCTCTCACGCAGTTGCTGAAAAATTTGGCTAGTGTTTTAAATATATAGATCTATATTTTCTGGCGTATAGTATTTAACTTATTTTCAATGTAGCATCCTCTATTTCTGACACATTTCTACATGTTATACCTCAATTTCGTTAGTAATATCCCTGATTCTGATTAAAAATTACGATTTCTACTCGAATTCTTTGTTCGAGGACCTAAATATTTTAAGGCTTATCATAATAAACTCAGATAGCCTTATAGAAATAGGGCCACCCCTTCCTATCCACAACTCATACCGTTTATTAAGAAAATTGGTCACAGGCATGACATGATGGCCGGTGCGCGATCCTACTTCCTTATAAGGTTGTTATATACGTATTCCTCTAAAAGTTGTCCAATTTTATACTCCAGTTGTTGAAGGAATCTTTCACCAGCTAGGCTGCCGTCAATGAAGTTTGAACCAATAATCCTATCGGCAAACACGCCGCGCCGCAGCAAACATTTCGCTTCTTCGTTCTTGGAGTCTTACTGCCTGTACTTTGTAGAGATTTATGGTCGACTAAAAGTGTTTGTTATTTCGACTGAACATTCCAGCTGTTTTGAATGTTGCTTCATCTTATGGTACTATTTGACAGTGTGTCTCTTTCTGGATATGCAATATGATATTCATTCTTTCCATTGGAATAGTATAATTTGATAATACTTGATTTCTTTTCAAGTGAATAACCAATTTTTGAAAGAGTAAAGGTGACATTGACATGCCTTGTTTCGCGGCAACACCGCGTATTTATACTGCAAATCTTGTTACAGTAAAACCAAAATGATTAATAAACGTTTTGCGTAAATATAGTCAAACTTTTATGAAAATGAAAAATATACAGGGTGTTTTATTTTAAATAAAACCGTGGTTGTCAGTTTTTCTCTACCTTCTGATTGTCACGTTGTTGATAAAAACATATAATATACCTCTAGAAAATCTTTTAATTCTTCCAAACAATTTTGTGCATGTATAATGGTATGTCTTAGCGTTCAAAACACGTATTGTTTTGAGGAATATAAAATTAACTCTAAGATTTACCAAAGAAATATTTTGTCATACGTGCCCAAAATTGAAAAAATGACTAATAGTAGGCCGGTACACCTGCTCATACTTCAGAACTGTGCTGATTTTATTGAACCCCAGAACTAACAACCCAGACCTATAGTCAGTTGAGTATAGAATTTGAGATTTAATACAAAATATGGTTAATTTAAACACCACTGTTACAATAGTTGAGGAACTAAGAGACCAGATCAGAGAATCAGTTTTCCCGATATACTATGTGGCATCCATACAGCAATTTCGTAGGATATTACAAAAAATGATAAACAATGAGGGAGGTCATATTCATAAGACATTTCTGTAAACCTTTTAACTTAATACATTGTTTCGTTTTTATCCGTTGATATTATTAAAGCAAATATTGACCAGAGATATGTTTTGTCAGAGGTGTTACCCTAAATTGAAAATAAACTAATAGTTTTACCGTTTTAATAGGAAGGTACATCTGCGCATACATCAGAAATCTAACAGCCCAGACCTAAACCCACTTGACTATAGAATTTGAGGTTCGTTAGAAAATATTGTTTATTTAAACACCACTCTTACAACAGTTGAGGAACTAAAGGCCTGTATCACAAAGGCAAGAGTTTTTCCGTTGGACACTACAAAAAGTGTTAAACAATAAGAGAGCTCATATTCATTCATATTTCAATTCAGACAAATTTAAACCTTTTATTTTAATACTTTGCTTCGTTTTTATGTCTAAATTAGTTGAAATTATTAAGGCAAAAATTGAGAAAAGAAAATGGATTTCACTTATCTGTCTTAATATTTAATTGTCTATCTCCTGACACCAATTTTAGGTTTGGCAGGAGACGCCAAAAATGCATTTCGTTAATTTCTGACTTTAAACTCAGAATTTAGTTAAATTCCGAGTTTAAACTCAGAATTTAGTTAATTTCTGACTTTAAACTAAGAATTTAGTTAAATTTCGACTTTGAACTCAGAATTTTGTTAAATTCTGACTTTAAACTCGGAATTTAGCTAAATTCTGACTTTAAACTCAGAATTTAGTTAAATTCCGACTTTAAACTCAGAATTTTGTTAAATTCCGACTTTGAACTAAGAATTTTGTTAAATTCTGACTTTAAACTCAGAATTTTATTAAATTCTGACTTTAATCTCAGAATTTTGTTAAATTCTGACTTTAAACTCAGAATTTTGTTAAATTCTGACTTTAAACTCAGAATTTTGTTAAATTCTGACTTTGAACTCAGAATTTTGTTAAATTCCGACTTTAAACTCAGAATTAAAAAATAAAAAAAATTGTGGCCCTTCTACGCTTCCGTAACATTGAAAAATGAAAATCAAAATTGTTTTGGAATGTATCGTATACATTAAGAAATCATGGTTCTTAGGATTAGACCGTGTCAAAATGGAATCACTTTCCGACGTTTCGCCTTCGATTGCACCAGGCATCTTCAGGGATCTTTATTTCACGAGATCGGAACACTGAATGATTTCGGAGAGACTTATAAATTTCAATAGATTCTCTAATTTTGCGTTTATAGAATCCCCAAACCGGTGCAAGATCTTTGGTTTCTTTTACATTTATGACATGTCCAGTAGAATGTTGGTGTTCAGATACAACAGATTGTACAATGTTTCTTTCTGATACATCGTTCATGTTCCTTAAGCCTAGTCGATATGGATCGTCCAGTTTCTCCAATATAGACATCACCACAGGAACAAGGAATTCTCCTTCCGCTTGGGAAGGAACAATGTCTTTTGGCGATCGCAAATATTGTCCAATTTTCTTGTGTGTATTGAGGGTTATACGCATGTTGGACCGGCGAAGTAACCTTGCAATTTTGTCTGTGGTTCCGTGTATAAATGGAAGAACTACACTTCCCATCGGTAATTCCTTATTAGTATCATTTCGTAGAGTAGGATTATTACGTTTTCTAATTGATCGTCTAATATCCTCAGTGAAATATCCATCCCCTCTTAAAGCTTGAGTCAGTTTCTCTGTTTCCGATTGTAAAGAATTTTGGTCACAAATCGCAAGGACTCTGTAAACCAATGAATTAACAACTGATTGCTTTTGTGCTGGATGATGGGACTTTGTATTTAAGTACCTACCTGTTCGTATACGTTGGTTTTCTATATACAGAGTGTCCCAAAGAACCATCCCCTTTCCTTTGCCCAAGATCATCTAGAAAGGGAATCGTGCCTTTTGATTCAATTTCCATTGTAAATATTATATTAGCATGTTGTTGATTCAGATGATCAAAACCTATGGTGGTTTTCAAGACCATGTGGCCATATTACAAAAGTGTCGGCTACATATCCGAACCATGATTTTGGTTTTAATGGAGACGACTCTAAGGCTTCCTCCTCAAAGACTTCCATGAAGATATTGGCTACGACTGGTGACAGCGGAGATCCCATGGCTACTTCTGAGATCCCTGAGTCTCTCCGAGCTCATTCAGTGTTCTGATCTCGTGATGTAATCCCTGAAGATGCCTCGTGCAATCGAAGGCGAAACGTCGGAAAGTGATTTATTTTGACACGATCTAATCCCAAGAATCATGATTTGTTAATTGATCACAGCCGTGAAAGCTTTCGTTCTATGTTATCGTATACATATTATACCAAAAAATCATTCAAATGGGGTGAAAACCTAAAATTTATATAGGTGTAAAAAAGGAGCTACTTAATTTGGCCCCACAGTATTGTATATTTATTATCAGCAATACGCGACTCATGTAATGGACATATAACATAAAGATGGTTCTATAAGAAAAAAAATTTGGATCTACTCTGTTATTATTAAAATTAAATAGTTTTTCGATATCTTTCGAAATTTACAGAACAGCTTATGTTTTTTAATTTGTTGTAGTATTAAAAATGAATAACTTAAGGGGGGTGAATATTACTTTTGATCACCCTGTATCTGCACCAATGAATATAAAAATGACGATAAATATCCTAAAAGTAGTTTTGTTGGGTCACCCTGTATATGATATGATTATATATTGGTATGAAGAAAAGTACAATGGGTAATTTTTATAACTTGAAAAAAAAAATATTAATATAAAGTTCTGGTAAAGAACTCTTATTTATGGAACTCTTGAAACATGCCTTCTATTACATGAAAGTAGTTTTTTTTAGAACAAATCAAGGGATATTGCTGCGATGAAGCATGAAGTGGTTATGAAACTACTCGTCCGAAGGTATGTGACAGCAGAACAAAGAAAAAGAGATGATTATGGAATTACGGAGGATGATGTAATGGAAATAAGACAGGACATTTCTACATTGCGTTATGAATTGTTAGACGTCTTAAGAAAAAATGGAATGAAAACACCTACTATTTCACTGGAAGAAACCCAAAGTAATTGCAATAATTAAAATATTATTAAAATTAGACTCCGTATTATATTTCTTTGCACAGAGCTATCTTTATTAACAATTTTAATGCTTTTATAATACAGGGTGTACCAAAGTTCTGATTTTTCTTATGAATACTATTTAAAAATTATAAAAAATTGAAGCGACTTCAAAAAGAAGCATCTAAAAAGTAAAAAAAAATAGTATTTTATTCTACTTTGAAAATTTGATTTCATGAAGTCGGTATCAAACTAATTCTTAATTACTTAATCATACACAGATATACATATATTGAGTGTCTACTTATATGCCACATTAAATTCATACTGAAAAATAAAAGTAACATTGTCTCTTATCCCTCTACTTCCACAATTTGCAATACAACAAAAAGAAGGCCGGTTATGTTAAAAAATAAAAATAAATAATAAAAGACCTCCTGTGTAAAAATTCGATTTGTTTGTCCTACGGCCGTCAAACTATCGAGGGGTAATCGATGTACAGGGTTTTCCCGTATATTTTTCCACCCACCTATAGAGTTTATTTGAATAGATTCGGAAATGTCGTTAGCACAAAAGTTGTTGGGTTTTTTATGAAGATTTAGAATACTGTATCATTAATGCGAAAATATTATTGGAAATGTCAAATTTTGACAGGTTGTCAGTTTTTTTAAATGCCACCCTGTATATTAAATCATATTCTTGAAGATCTTTTTTCTCTGATTTCAAATATATATATTTTTATATATTCTGTCAATTAGTTTTTGATATATAAGCATTTAAACATTAAAGAAATGGTAAGTTAATTTGCGCTAAAACATAGTGAGCCATGGTCAAGACAGTTGCAATGAACGACGCCTTTTTGACGTTCACCGGTAAGAAGTATCTAATTACGACCATTTTTAATATCTAATAAGTTGGATGATGGGTTATTTGGAAGAAGAGAAACTTGACATGATAGAATTATTTTATTTACTTGGTAAAAATGCATCGATAACTCGTAACGAATATCATAGATGGTTTCCAGATAGACCAACACCGACTCGTAGCAAAATATTAAACATCGTTAAACAATTGAATGAAAGAAAAACACTTAAGCGAAAAGTTAGAATAGTGGAAAGAAACAATACCATAAAAAATCAATAATATAAAGTAGGTAAATAATAATATTAGCTTAATGAACTAAGTTTTGGTTTTCTATATAGCCTATTTGGTTTATAATGCATTTCTGAATATTTCTTCTAAATTTTCTGTGTATGAATGCGTAGATAAAATGAGGTGATTGGGTGTTTAAATCGTCGATTGTTTGGACTATATCTTGCTTTAAAGCTTGGATGGTTCTTGGCCTATTGTAGTATATCTTGTTTCTCAGATAACCCCACAAAAATATGTTTAATGGAGAGAGAGATCGGGACTGTTTGCTGGCCATCTTAATGGTCCATGTCTTCCAATCCAAAACGGATACCTGTAATTTAAAAAATTGGTGAGCGGCTGGACATTATGAGGAGGGGCACCATCTTGTTGCCATATCAAATTAAGATATGAATTAATCGGTAGTTGTTCTAAATGCCCCTCGATTTCGTTTTCTAATAACTCCTGATACCTTTGTCCGGCTAAATTCCCATTTAAAAATATAGGTCCAATAACTTGATTGTTAAGAAGGCCACACCAAACATGTAGGGATCTTCTTCCCTGAATTTTGACCGCCTGAAGAGCTCGCGGGTTTTCTTTTGACCAAAAATGCTTATTTCTCTGGTTAAACATGCCTCCAGTGGTAAATGTTGCCTCGTCAGTGAAAATTATGTTTGACAGATTTAGTTGCTTCACATAACACGTCTTTCTATTTCTTGGCAGAAGTGTACTCGATCTATTTTATTTTGATCGGTTAATTCTTGAGTAGGTAAAAACTTATATGGCTTATATTTATAATGTTTTAGAACTGAGTGGATTTTATGCCATGATTTGTTAAAAACAGTGGCTGCATCGGGAATTGAGCGCTCAGGATTTTCTAAAACAAGAATAAATAAGATAAATAAATTATTTTAATACAAAAGTTTCAAAATTACCTTCAAAATATAATAAAACATTTAAATCTTCTTCAGCGTTTCTTTCCACTATTCTAACTTTTCGCTTAAGTGTTTTTCTTTCATTCAATTTGTTGAGTTTATATCCAGGGTGAAGTCGGAACATAATGATTAAAAAATAATACCAATAAGACCAAATCTTCACAAATATGTATTTATTTAGGCTCGACGCGTTTCGGTTAAACAACCATTTTCAAGAGCATGTAAATATATCACGTTAACAACGTTTAAAACACCTACATACAATAAAAACTAATTTCAGTAGATTATAATTAGTTTTTAATGTATGTAGGTGTTTTAAACGTTGGTCTTTTATGTGTTGATGTAATGTTGATCCTGTGTTAACTTGATATATTTACATGCTCTTGAAAATGGTTGTTTAACCGAAACGCGTCAAGCTTAAATAAATACATTTTTGTGAAGGTTTGGTCTTATTGGTATTATTTTTTAATTATTTCATTCGATTGTTTAGCGATGTTTAATATTGTCCTACAAGTCGGTGTTGGTCTATCTGGAAACCGTCTATGATATTCGTTACGAGCTATCGATGCATTTTTACCATGTAAATAAAATAATTCTATCATGTCGAGTTTCTCTTCTTCCGAATAACCCATCGTCCAACGTATTACATATTAAAAATGCTCGTAAATAATTACTTCTGACCGGTAAACGTCAAAAACGCGTCGTTCATTGCAATTGTCTTGACCATGGCTCACTCTTATGCAAATTACCTTATTATTTCTTTAATGTTTAAACGCTTATATATCCAAAACTAATTGACGTAATATATTAAAAGTATATATATTTGAAATTAAAAAAAAAAGATCTTCAAGAATATGATTTAATATACAGGGCGTTTCATTTAAAAAACTGACAACCTGTCAAAATTTGACATTTCCAATAATATTTTCGCACTTATGATATAATATGTTAAATCTACATAAAAAACCCAACAACTTTTGTATTTACGTCATTTCTGTATCTATTCAAATAAACTCTCTAGGTGGGTGGAAAAATATACGGGAAAACCGTAATAATGATAAAATTAGAGGTTGGCTTTGAAAACAAAAATTCTTCAATGGTTTGTCAGTATTTTGACAGTTTATGTTCAAACATCGCATTATTGACTAAAAACGGACAGAAATACAGAGAAAAAAGAAAATGTCCAAAGTATACTAAAGACTAGTTGGCAAGGATGTGATGATGATGTCGGGCATTAAGGCGAGTTTATTTTGCAAACGACCGAGTTATTATTATAGACGATGAAAAATACTTTTTGTTGGGTTAAGTTTGCTGTAAAAAAACACGCGGTAATATAAATGTTTATATTTAAAACTTAATGACCGTTGAAATTATAAACAAAATTAAAATAATAAATAATTTAAAGCCATTTTTTACATTTTATTTGCAAACTTCTTCACAAATAATTGTATGTTGTAGTGTCAGCCACCATGAACAAAATAAAGTCTCGTAAAACACTCTATCGGCTTTTGTTGCAGCGGAATTATTGTTTAAACAATGCCTGCCGGGATTACAAATGCGCATACAACGAAATGAAACTAGCGTAAAGACCTGCGTTATGCGCCCACGTCCACCTAAGGGAATAACCTTTTTTTAACCTAAATAAAATCTGACCCAAATTTATCACCGATTCGAGTCGGGCTTGACCCGACTTTATGACCTAAAAAAATCTTGTTTAACCCAACTATGTGACATTTTAAACGTTAGGAATATTCTTGTACTGTGACCAATTACTTCCGTTGAAATTCCATGTAACTCAACAATAGCCAAATCAGTTCTGACCCAACCCCACCGTCCTTTGACAGGTTGATTTATCGCAATGCAGGTATGCAAAGTTGAGATATATTAAATAAAGTTCGAAATTTTGGAAGTTGGTCTCATACGATAGATAATTAAAAAATAAAATAGTGCAATTCGTTTTGCCCCAATTCAAACCGTTTAGATTTTACAGCTATAGTTAAATAGTTTAAATTATCAAATTTGAAATGTCAATAGTTTGAAAACAATTAATTTTACGTAGAATCCAAAAATATAATATATAGGGTGTCCCATTAGAAAAATAAAGTTGACCTCAAATTACTTTAAAATGAAGGTCAAAGTCACAAACAAGCACTGCCATTTTGTTTTCTCCTCAGCACCAAGCAACTCTTAACATTTTATTTTAAAAGTCATAGTTTTTAAGATAAATCATTGTCTCAAGTTATATGACTCACCCTGTATTTTCATTATTTAAATATGATTCTACAAAATCATTGCTTTTAGTTTCTGGAAAGAAAGGAAAAACTATGGAACGTCGGCTACTCAAAGATTTCCACATTGGAATAGTAGAAGGTATCGTAAATGAAATACAACAGAATACGGACGAACCGAAAAATGTATTTGGACAGATCGCCAAAGTATTAGGCCGAAGAACGACGTTTAAAACGAAAAAGAAGGACTGGAACGAACTAGTCAGGAAAAACACAATGCCATCGAACCCGATAGGATCGGCGCAAGAGGCAGAAGATTCCAGAAGAAAAAGGCAAAGTTTGAGGAAACACATAATCACCAATGTGAATCAACCTGTACAGATCGAGGATGAAAAACTTATAGGTAAAATATCTGAGTTATCTTTTTTAATCTTTTTTTAATTAAAAAAAGTATTCCTTTTGCGACTGTTGAAAAGTGTTACAAAGAACAAAAAATGGGTTTTCGAGTCCTCTAACACTATTAAGCGTTAAATCTATAACGATTTCATGCTCGACAGCTAACGGATATGACTAATAATTACGTTTACTTGACGTTAAAAATTAGATGTTAGACAATAGAAAATAGACCATAGCTTTATTCATGCTTTATACATAGTATTTACATACGTCAACATTCTAGTAAAATAGTAAACTTAATTGATTAAAACATAAAATTTCTAATTAAAGATGTTTGTACTTAGACATTAATAAACAAAAACAGCACAAAAATGAAAAATCTTAAATATTGGACACTAGTAAACAATATTAAAAGACAGTAAAAATTAAAAATAAAAAACAACTGTGAAATACACACAATTAATTATGAAAAATTTCCTCCCATAGCTAAAAACATTTATATCTACAAAAAATCTTTACAGGTAAAATATTCAGAGAAGGAATGAAAACAATTTTTAAGTAAAATGCCCTTAATACCACTCTTGAAAAAGCCCCTTAATGTCATAGGTACCTATTGTAAAATTTTGCTGTCTAATATCTAGGGCCATCCTGACACATCTTAGTCTCATAATCATGAACATCTGCATTTGTCGTGAACCTTTCCATGTTCCGTCTGAAGTGAATCAAACTCTCCAGTATGAAGGAAGACGGCAGTGTCAATATTCCTAGGTCTCGAAAAGCATCCCTACATTCCTTCTCTGCAGTCCAAAGAGTCTCAGTCACTCACACTGACCCAAGCCAAAATAGCATAAATCAAACAAGAATGGAAAACGATAAAATAAGTCGTCCTCTGAACTTCCTGTGACACACACGAAGAGAGAGCTCGAAGCAGATACAAGGAGCTGCAAAGTTTTGCAGCAACGCAATCAATATGGCCGCCCCCATAGAAGTCTCTCATCTGCTGTACACCCAACAACTTAACCTCATTAATCCCCTTATTTACTGCACTTGTGCCTCTCAAGGAAAAAACAACCAAACAAACCAGTCCTCTACCACTGCACGAACTAACGCAGAGTTCTACATAGTTCAGTGAAGGGTTAGAGCATGGAGAGGGACAGTAGTGTAAACAGCAAAAACTGTGTTTCGCCAATAAGGGAAGATCATTTATATGAATCAGGGAAAGTATTGTTCCCAAAACGAGCCTTGCGGGACCCCAATAGTTAATTTACTATTTGCTGACTTCACTCAGCTCACACTCACAGCCTGCTTTCTCTTCCAGAGACAGGAGCTCAGAAAAACACTATTTCGATCAAAGTTATAAGCTCGTAGTTTTTTCAGCAGGATATCATGTGGAACACAATCAAAAGCCTTACTGAGATCGCAAAAGAGCGAGGCCGAGTACTGCAATGCCTCAAAAGACTCCATGACGGAACCAATAAGATCGACAATAATTGTCGATCTGGCAATTATTGCCAGAGCTGTATTCTTGTTTTGTTTTTTGAAAACTTGACTTTTTGAGAAAAGATCATTACTACCAAAAAATGAGTAATTTGTAAGGCTATACATGTTTCAAATATCTTTGAAATCACAGGCAACAAAGACATCACATAATTTTCAAATAGCCCTGGATCCTCTTTCTCGAAGATGGATATTACGAAAGCATGTTTCAAAATACTCGGAAAAATATTTTGGCATATACAAGCATTGATTAATTTAGTCAGCGAAGTGAAAATACAGGTTTTTACAGGTTTAATGAGCCTGGCATTTACCCGAGAGAATTTCTACCCTTTTTATTTTGTAAGCCATCGAGAATGTCTCTTACTTCACAAAAAGTAATCGCTCTGAAAGAAAAAATTCAGTTCGGGGAAGTAAGACCACACACGGCTTCCACAGGATCGATTTGCGTTGATGGAATACCATTTAAAAGATTTTGAGCTATACTTGGAAAAACAATTATTAAATTCATCAGGAGAAATTTTTATGTTATTTTCAGTGGCGGTTTGGTAATAAAAGCTGCAGAGCTGCGGTATTGGTCATAAATTTCCAAAAATAAAACTTTTAATCCCGCTCTAACATTTATTTGCATAGTTTTGCTCACTCCGGCAAAGAGCTTTCTGTGATACTGCATAATATATTATCCACGTCCCCCTGTATATTTCCTTTCGACGTCATGCAGTGGTTGCCGCACTGCGAAATAAGCAACCAATAAACGTCAAGATTTATCACAAATGCGGAGCTGCAAATAAATTCACCTGCCGGGTTTAATCCGCTATGAAACTATTAAAACTTGCGCTAATATTTCTATTTACTTTTAAGTGTATTTTTGCATTGCCACATCGCACGGTGGTTATTTGTTACGATCTGGCAAAGAAAAATTATATTTTGGTTTAAGAAGGGACAAAACTACAATATTAAATGCAATTATAGTATATACAGTGTGTCCAAGATAAGGATGTACAGCACGGGGATCTCGGAAACGGTAAGAGATATAGTGTCGGTTAAATTAGACAAAAGTTGCGTATTTTGATGCCCAACAAAATCCCGTTTTACAAATTTGAAAATTCTAAGCCGTTCCGGAAATATCCGAGAAAAACCGAAATATTGCGATTTCGTTTTAATTTTCTTTTGAAGCTATTTGAAAAGATATGAAAAAAAGAAAAACACTTTTTCTTTATAAAGTGATTTGGTCTGATGAAAGCATGGTAACCAATAACGGTATTTTTAACAGGCGCAATACCCACTATTGGTCACAACGAAATTCACGTGTAAATAGACCATCTAGACATCAAAATCGCTTTGGATTTAATATTTGGTGTGGGATTTTTGGTAGCAAGGTTATAGGCCCTATTTTCTTTCACAATTCATTAACTTCCGAGCGGTACCTTGAGATCTTGAAGCACGATTTAGAAGATGCATTAGATAATTTACCGTTAGGCGCTGTACACGGCTGTTGGTTCCAACAAAATGGTGCTCCAGCCCATAACTCCATAGAAGTTCGCCAATATTTAGCTGAACGGTTTGAAGAAAGATACATTGGGACTTACAGTGAAACACATTGGCCTCCAAGGTCCCCGGACCTAACTCCCTTGGACTTTTTCTTGTAGAGGTTCATAAAAAATGAGGTATTTAAGGAATGTTTTAACAACGAGGCACAATTATATGAATCAGTACGAGCAGCATTTAATACAATTACTCCTGAAAAGTTAAATCATATTTTGGAGTCTACCGTGAGACGGGCGTACTTCTATTTAGAAAATGGAGGTAATTTGTTTGAACATTTGTTATAGTTAGTAAATAAATAAATACATTAATTCGACCTTGTCAACCGTTTTTTGTTCCTTTTATCGTTAGGATTTCATGCCCTACTATAATAAAATGCTAGAAATGTATTAAAAAGCCATTTTTCTGGATACAAGCATAAGTAATCATATTATGCTGTACATCATTGAAGTCGCAATGAAAAGCGCAATCTAATACTGGGTGTACTTTTTTTCCGTCCCATAAGAAAAATCAAAGTTGATGGTGGTTCCATTGAAACTAAACCTTGTAATAAAAATGTGTTAACGTCACCTTTTACAGTTTAATAAGTGAGAATGAAAATGTGTTTTCTGTTTTTTCATATCTTTGCAAATAGCTTCGAAATAAATTAAAGCGAAATCGCAATATTTCGGTTTTTCTCGGATATTTCCGGAACGGCTTAGAATATATCTTTTACCGTTTCCGAGATCCCCATGCTGTGCATCCTTATCTTGGACACACTGTATATGCTATATTATGTATCAGGTCACACGAATACAGGGTGTTTGATTAAGGCTCAAATGGCCGCTAGAGAGGCGTAACAAATAAACAACAAATAGTTAAGATACTGATTTTGCCGTGAATTTCACTAATTAAAAATATAAGATTTGCACCTTAGCAAATTGCGCACTTTTTTGCCTCAGGTCTTTTTCTATTGCCAGTAATGAAGTAGTAGTAAGGGAATATCACACTTTCCTTCTTTTGAAAGCTTCATTCAATTTGGTATTGAAATGAATCATTCTATCTATTTGTTTTACTAATAGAGCCGTTATTTCACTGAAACTTGGCTCACAGAATATATTATTGATTATGCTGTTGCTATCCCTGGATATAGTATTTATAGGGTCGATAGGTTAGGACGTGGGGGTGGAATAGCGGCATATGTTAAAGAATCAATTTCATCTAAAAAAATTTCATTTAATATTCTGGTAAATCCGCAATTGGAACATCTTTTTATTAAAAGTAATTTTCGCTCTATAACGGTTGCTATTGGTGCTTTTTATCGTCCGCCTCACCTCAATATTAATAGCCTCATTCCAGATTTCGACAGTATACTTTCATATATCTGTCCTTTGTTCGATCAAGTAATATGCACTGGGGACCTAAATATCAATTTTCTTGATTTAAATACCCCAATTTCTGATTGTTTTGAGTCCTACGGCCTTTCTCAGATTCTAAGTGAACCCACTAGAATAACGAAGACCACCAGCACATTAATTGACCCAATTTTTGTCAACAATCCTAAGTTAATTGAATGCTGCGGTACTATTTCGACAGATGATATATCAGATCACAATCTTGTATACGTTAATCTGAATTTTAAGTTACATAAACCCCCACCCAAAGTAATAAGATACCGCTGTTTTAAAAACTTTAATTACAATAATTTTTGCTTAGACTTATATAATTTAAATTGGAATGTTATTCTCAGAGAACGCAATATAGATGATAAAATTAGATTATTTAATGAAATGTTACTAAACCTATTTGAAAAACATGCTCCCTTTAAAGAAGCTAGAATCACTACACCTAAAGCACCGTGGCTAACGGAAGAAATAAAGCAATGAAAAAACATAGGTCTAAAGCCTTTCAGCGCTATAAAAAACACCCTACTGAAGGAAATAAAAATACATATAAAAATTTGCGTAATCAAACAGTGTCATTAGTTAGGCGAGCTAAAAAACATTATCTTGAAACTATTTGTGCTGAAAATAACTCATATAAAACTTGGAAAACTTTAAGAGATCTCAATATCCGCACTTATAAAAATTATAATCTGCCACACCATTTATCAGATCCTGAAGATATCAATAATTATTTTGGGTCTTTTTTGCAAGAAATATCTGATAAAGGTAAGGATAAAATCGACTTCTACAAAAATATTTTTTTATAATAACAATTGTCAATTTAATTTTAGTCTAACTACTCTTGATTATATAAATTCGAGTATTCAGTCCATAAAAACAAATTGCTGCGGAACTGATAATATTTCAATTAATATGATTAAATTATGCAGTCCTTTCATTGATATTTACATTCTACACATTATTAACTCTTGCATTGAATATAAATATTTTCCAGATGCATGGAAAGTTGCCATTGGAAAGCCACTGGCGAAATGTAATAACCCTAAAACTTTTTCTGACCTTAAAATTATGCATACTTCCAGTACTCTCTAAAATACTGGAAAAGGATGCAAAACCTTGTCTTGGCGTCGGTGACGGATGATGTGATCGGAGCCTATGACAAGGGTCACGCAAGTTTACTAGTGCTTTTGGACTTTTCAAAAGCATTTGACACGCTCGATCATAAACTCCTTTGTTGGATTTTCGGACGAATCAGTCAACCTGATATCGTCATTTCTGCGCAATCGCTCTCAGAAAGTGGTTGTGGATAATGTTTATTCAAATACGATGAATATTCTTTCTGGGATACCACGAGGCTCCATATTATCTCCGTTATTGTTTATTCTATATACGTCAGACATTATAACCTCACCTAAATTTTGTCAGGCGATTGCGTACGCTGATGATACTCAACTTTATTGTAGCTTTGAAGTTTCAAAGTTGACCATATTAATTCCGATTTAGAAATTATAAGATCCCTGTCTGAAACACATAACCTCAATTTAAACTCTGAAAACTCTAAACTTCTGTGTATCTCAAATAAAGTAAATGGACAAATTTTAAAAAATAGCGCTAAGATTTTGTTGGGAGGCGTTACTCTCTCTTACGTGGAGTCGGCTAAGAATTTGGGTGTAGTTTTAGACGAAGACCTTCGATTTAAAGAACACGTAAAAAATATTAACAAAAAAGCCTTTGGTTCTTTAAAATTTATTTTCAATAATCGTCATTTTCTCAACCGTAATTTAAAAAAAAAATCCTTTGTGATAGTCCCGTTCTTTCTCATTACTCCTATTGCGATTTTATCTATATGCCATGTCTTGTGGAATTTGAGAGGAATAGGATACAAAAAATGCAAAATTCCTGCTCCAGGCTAATTTATGGAGTAAGAAAGTCTAAGCGCATATCCCATAAAATAAAGGAATGTAATTGGCTTAATATGCGTGGTGTTAACAGGTGCACTCACCATCTTGGTAATTTCGTACATAAACTCTTTACGTCACCAAATACATCAAACATTTTAAATAAAAAATTCATTCCAAGAAGCAATATCCATAATCGAAATATTCGCTATAAAAATATTTTTACAATGCCTCGTCATAGAACCGCAATGTTTTAAAGAAGTTTCAGTTATAACGCTGTTAAACTATACAATTCTATACCGAGCGAGTTTAAATTATTTAACATGAACAAATTTAAATTTAAATTTCGTTCTTATTTGCTAAATACGCAATGACTAAAGACTTTTTCTATGTAGAAACTATTTCGTTTGTAGGATTATATGTTTATTACTAGCGTCATCCATCTATTGTGTTGTTAAACTACCGGCTTCAAAAACTGTGAATGGCCAATCGTGGCGAGTGATTGGTTGAGTAGGAGTAGCTTATTTAGGCTAGACTTCACCAATCTCTTCATGATTTGTGTTTTTGTGAATATATTTTTTCAATATATATTTTTCATATTTTGTATATTTATTTTCTTAATAAAAGTCTTTATTATTATTATTATTATTATTTGAATGTTATATATAATTCTTCAAATAATGCCATTTTCCAGAAAAACATCAAAAGATATGCTAAAACATTTTGTCACGGCTTATGTTACAGTTAAAAAGGAGAGTCAAAAAAGACATTAAATGAAATTTGCCAAGCACAAACATTAGTGCATAGTTAGGGCTGCCATCTCAAAAAAATGTATCCTAGGACAAATGATGTAAAAACCCCGGATTTTTCTGCATTGAACCCGGACACTATTGCTGAACGATTTTGGACACTCATTGAACACAGAAATAACGTAACATACTGTCAATAATAGGCATTATTTATTTTATAAATAAAAATTAACATAATTATGGTAATAACAAAAACAAACAGAAACAGGTTTTTAATAAATAAAATAATTGTACCTCCTAATAATAATGTTTAACAGTGGTAAATGTAAAACTAAAAAATGGTAATGTTAAATGTAAATAAATTGTAACTAAAAACTCATTAATATAATATTATCTCAATGATAAAAACCTACTGGTATTTTTCAGACTTCCCAATTGAAAGTAGTACATTTTTTTTTGAAAATAGAAATTCATGAAAATCGGGGCATGTATAATTTTTAAAATTATATTTTACCTTTATTAAAGAACAAATAGTATTATATCCTAAAGAGTTTCTTTCCTTTGTCCATTGCGCGGATATTAAAGAAAATACCCATTCGGTGTTCGCATTATGAGCAGGGATACAAAAAAAAATTGCGAAATTTTTAGCAATTCGGAACTTAAGTCACCATTTGGAGTTTGAAAAAATTTGACCCACAATTCATTAAACTTAATTTTTTATCTGCATCATTGATACTTTTGCAGTATTCTTTAAGATTCAGCCATTCATCAAATAATTTATTGTCATCTATTATAATATTTTTTGTTGTAAAAAATGAATAGTTTTTTCAACAAGCGACCATGGAGAGCTTTCATTAATATTAACCAAATCCATCCAATCAAAAACTGCAAATTCGTATAGTGGAATAATCCAACTTTCAATATATGTTTTTATTTCACTATAAAATGAAAAAGCGCATTCTTGAAATTCTTCCCTAACAGTTTCATCTACTAATTGTAAAATAGCTTGAACTTTAAAAGGCAAAAATCTATTTTTTAATCTATCATTCAAACTTTTTAAAATTGTTGAAAGAATTTTTTTGGTTTCTAAAATAGAGTTGGCGCTCCGTTCTAGTTTTTCGATTTGACTGTGTAAAATATTCATTGTAGAGTGAATTAAAAACAGATACGCTTCTGACAAATGATTATCAAAAAACTGTTTAAGTGAAACGGGCGGTTTTTCCAAACTTTCAAAGTAATCTTTTAAAGGTTTATAAAGAAGAAGAACTCTTTCGATAGCTGGATATAAACTTAACCATCGAGTTTTGGAATGATATAGAAGTTGTCTATATTGGGTGTCTGCTTCTGCACAAAACTCTTTAAAAACCTCCGTGTGAACCGTATAAATTGAAAAATAGTTATGGATCTTGAGAATCACAGAGTCTACGTCTACAGGCAACCTGTCACAACCATGTTGAATGCCGTTATTTATTATATGAGCAGAGCAGCCGACACCCAGTATGTTATTTAATTCTAATTTTAATTTGCTAAAAACATTATTTGTTCCAGCTCTTTGACGTCCCCCAAAGTTGGTATTACAATTATCCCCAGAAAATGCTACACATTTTTCTAAAAGGTTGTGTTTCTTTAGATGTTGAATTATTAATTTGGAAATTGTATCAGAAGTTTCGTTTTCCGTTGACTCGATCTCTAAAAGCTTGGAACAAATACCCTTTTCGCGATAATTAAAAAACTGAATTAAAATGGGGAATAATTTTGTGCTTCCATGATTACTTGCGTCAGTAGATACGCTTATAAAGTCTATATTGTTTAAATCATTCATTAACTCAGCTATGGATAAAGGTGCTAATACATTAGACACAATGGCTGTAGCTTTGGTTCGATTGCACGTCATATTTTTAGCTACATCAGAACGACTAAACAATATTTTATTAAGTTTGTTAGTGCAGTCTAATGAATTAAACGACATGTGATGGCTAACTGTATGGAAAGCCATTGTTCCTTCTGCAGCTCGAATGTATTCTTCCTCAGGCCCAGGCTTCTGAAAAAACTTCTCAAAAGTCGTGCTGGAACATGATGCTTGAGTTCTAGCTTTAGTTTTGTGTTTTACCGTGTTTAGATGTTCAGTAATGTCACTAGCACCCTTGTTTGCTATGGAAATTGATGATTCACAAATCTTACATACAATTTCCCACTCAAATTTTCCCTTTTTAAACATAGGGTATTGTTTTTGTAATGTCTCAGTGAATGAACATTTACGTTTAGGCATGATTAATCTAATTAAAATAAAATCTTATAAATGTCAAAAGCACGATTACTGCCAACAGGTTACTTACTTACTATTGAAGCTATTGAAGACAAAAGAGCGTACAAAACAAAATAGGCACCGTTAACCAAAACATTTAATTTAATAATGATGCAATTCGACAATTCGCATTCGCTAGCCAGTCGTATCGGTTGCGGCGCGGCGGCCAGGGATTCCGGGAAAACATAAAATAGTGTAGGGATGAGCCGTTTTATCGATATTGCATACTAACGAATTTATTATCCGTGTCCAGTATATATTTTAAGTTGAAATTTTTAAAAATTAAAGAATTAAAAAAACACATTTGAGAAATATCCTTAATCCCGGACAATGTAAAAAAATCCCCCCGGACGTCCCCGGACGCCCTAAAAACTATGACAAATCCGGGGAAATCCGGACGGATGGCAGCCCTATGCATAGTAAGCTATTACGGATATACGCAGGTAGGTAAAAAATAAATCAAAAATATTCAAAAGTATTTATTTTTTCCCATTCCTCCTTTTTCAAATTTCAAGCAGCGGACCTCGTATATCAGTGTCAGTAGAACCAATAGTGTATCACATGAAAAAATGTCCATAACTCCAGAGATTGCATCTTATTGCAGCTAATTTTGAAACTACGAGACCAATACTGACTTAAAAAGATAGTAGGTTGCGATTTACCAATACAAACCAATATCGGCGTCTCTAGTTCTTCAAATATAAAAATCAACAATATTACCTCTCCAAAATGACACATATATCTATTATTTGATTTTTTTTAAATACCAAACCTAAAAATTACAACAAATTTGGAGAAACAAGTCCTACTTACCCATTTTAAAGTTTAAACTCTAGAAAATATAATACAACATTTTACACGACATGTATGGACCAAACAAGTAAACAGAGCAACAATTTGTCAGATTATTAGGATTACCATAGCCGCCTAGATATAAATTCGTTTTTAACCAATGACGTAAATGTCGTTGTTTTTAACAGTTCGCAGCCCGACTATTGCTCAGTTTTTTATAAGTTTGTGGCGTTCACAGGCAAACTATTTGTCATTTGTCACAATAAAAGCATTTTGTAAAAGTTTTTATTTACTCCCTGCCAGATCGCTAAAACTGACTACTGTGCGTCATCGGAGCTTAAAAATGAAAAACTTGAAATTAAACGAAATGAACTTCCTACACCTGAGTTAAAAGTAGCGTATATGACCAAATTTAATGTAAACATTTATTCAAAATTCCATTGGGTATCTGACTGTGAAATAAGAAATTCTTTATTTTGTTTTCCTCGCCTACTTTTTGAGGGTGATTCCAAATGGACAAGTAGTGGTATCAGTGATTTAATATATTTAAGGAGGAATTGCACGCAGTATTATGGATCATTTGCAAGCCTTCCGCCGCTGCAATATTATGTTAAAACTATAAGAGATATGTATCAGCTTCAATGTGATTTTAATAGGGAAATATATATAGTTGGGCGCTAAAGGCGAATTTTTATAAAAAAGTCAAATCTAGAATTATAAAATAGAAGTAGATTTGTCCATTTTCGACCATTTTTTGACCACTTTTTGACGCAAATGCCGTCGCATATATTTTTTTTTCCACAAAATGGCTCTTTACCGCCTTTCATTGATCCTTTGTCTACGTAACTGCAAAATTTGAAAAGGTAAATCTTACTCATGTCTTTGTATTTCTGCAGCGCGTAAACCCTTTTGAACCCATTTTTAACCCAGATATGCCTGTTGTACTAAATATAGTACAGTTATCAAAGTATTAAAACGGGATACCAGATGTCGCCACTTGAAGGTGGCGTGATTGAATTGTCATTGTGGATGTAACAGTCGAGCTATACACGTGTTTGTTTCGGAGTTAGGCTAACAGTGCGGCCTTGTGGAATTAGAAAGTTCTGTAAATTGAAAAAATGAGTGACTTCGGCGTTCGGTTTGTGAAGTAAGTATTTTTTTAAATGTTAGAATATATTTTAACTGTTTTTGACCGGTTTATCCGAAAGCTAAAATATATTATTTTATGATACAAATCACAGAGATAACCTTATTTTACATTTGGTATCTTTTTCGTCGCCATATTTTCGGGTGTACTAAATATAGTACGCTAGGCATAAACACGTCATATATGGATTTTGGTATATATTTTATTTTCCACGCAAATTATTATTTTTCTAATAAGTATTTTTATTGATTGAGTAGAACTACGTCATTGTGGATGTGATAGTTTATTTATTTGCTATATTTCTGGTCGTACCGCGTTATTTGAAAGTACTACATAACATGTATTTGTAACTACTATACAAAATTACAATGGATTGTATCTATTTTAGAGGATTTTCACTAAATGAGGCACTAAGCATGCTTGAGGATGACGATGATGTTTTGCAAAGAACGTCTGGAATAACTCTATTTCCTCCAGAAAACGAAGAAATCACTGATGAGGATTCAGGCGATGAAAATTTCATTGAGTTGGGTAATTTGCCAGGGTCGCAGCTTCGAGCGCCTGCCGAAGTAAATCTACATCAATTCTACGACGATGGCGACTTTTCTTCAGAAGATGAGTTACCATTAGCTAGTTTGATTTCTAAAAAGCCGTTAGAAAAACTGAAAGTCAAAAAATCTTTTGCAAAGAAAAAAAAAGTTTACAATTGGACCAAAGAAGATTTACTGGTGCCGTCAGATTATTCAAATAGTATTATTGATACTAATGACCATATTACAAATGGAAATATAAAATCTCCATTAGAACTTTTTGAGGATTTTTTTGAAGACCAGCTTTTAGATCTTATAGTTGCTGAAACTAACAAGTATGCTGGTCAAAAAAATCACGTGCAAACAGTATCAAAGCGTGAAATAAAAGCTTTTATTGGCGTTCTTGTACTCAGTGGCTATATTTGCGTTCCTAGAAGAAGAATCTATTGGGAAAGAGAAAGCGATGGTCACAACGCACTTATTTCGGAATCCATCACACGAGATAAGTTTGAATATATTTTGACAAACATTCATTTCAAAGACAACCAATCCTTAGATAAATCCGATCGATTTTCTAAAGTACGACCATTATTTGACTATCTAAACCAAAAGTTTATGGAGAAAAGTGACTTAGAGCAGAATCACTGTGTTGATGAGGCAATGGTGCCTTATTTTGGGAGGCACGGTTGCAAACAATTTATACACGGAAAACCAATAAGATACGGGTATAAGCTATGGGTAGGAGCAACCAGGCTAGGGTATGTAAACTGGTTTGAGCCTTATCAAGGAGCTTCAACTAATATAAGTGAGGCTTATAGCGATTATGGTGTCGGTGCTGCGGTTGTATTGGAATACGCCGAAGTTCTGCGAAAAAAATGGCCAGACCAAAAATTACATATATTCTTCGACAACTTTTTTACAACAATCCCGCTAATGGAAAAGCTCACTGATATGGGCTTTTAAGCTACAGGTACCCTAAGAGAAAACCGTTTATCTGGTAATCCGTTGGTCGACTCAAAAATACTAAAGAAGCAAGATCGAGGTTCATATGACTTTTCTAAAATTGCTGACCAGAATATAATTGCCGTAAAATGGAACGACAACAATTTAGTAAGTTTATGTTCAAATCATGCTGGAGTCAAGCCAATTCACAAAGTAAAAAGATTTTCCCGAAAGGAAAATAAACATGTTCAGGTAAACAATAAACCTAAATTTGTATAAAGTAAAAAGTTTTCTAAATATTATATTTTTGATTTCAGATTGAACAACCTCATCTAGTTTACCTATACAATGGAAATATGGGCGGCGTAGACCGATCGGACCAGAACATTGGGCTATACCGAATATCTGTAAGAGGTAAAAAGTGGTATTTTCCGCTTTTCACCCATTGCATCGATTTGGCTATTCAAAATGCATGGCATTTACACCGCAAAAATGGTGGTGATATGGACCAGTTGAAATTTAGAAGGCGAATCGCAACGGTATTGTTAACACAAAATAAAAAACCACCATCATTTTCAAGAGGCAGACCATCGGCATTGGAAAATGTGGACATAAGATGGGATCGTTATGATGACTATGTGATTCCGCAGCCAAAACAAACAAGATGCGGTCATTGTCATGATCGCACTACAACTAGATGCCAAAAATGCAATGTTGGGGTGCATGTAAAATGTTTTGCGTCATATCACACAAAGTGAACCTAACTGCCTGCTATTTTCCTAGTGTACTATATTTAGTACACCATTTTTTTTATCAACCAAAAAGAAAATAAAATGTTTTGTTACAAAAATTATTATTTTATAAGTCTTAAATAAAAATTCTATAAGAATATTTGATTTTTTTTTAATGTCAAAACTTTAGGCATATCTGGGTTAAATGAAATGTAATTTAAATTGTCTATGCATAACACGTTTTTTTGAGGTCGGACGTGCAGGAGGTTTTCTCTAATACGTAGGTACCTTTTCATCTTACTTTGAACTTGACTAGACCTTGTCGCTGGTTTTTCACTTTTTGCGTGCAGTTCTCCCTTAAATAAAAAAGTCAAGCATAAAAATTCGTATCCAAATAAATGAAGTATACTTTGTTGGGAAAAACTAATATCCTGGAACAACTGGACAGTGCATATTGACAGAACATCGTTAATCACCAGAAAGTGACTAAGTACAAATTCGTGTTTTTAAGAATTATGGACAATATAATAATTTTTGCACTTAAAGGATTTTAAGAATCACTCAGTACGATTATTTGTGATATCAGATGAAATATATGGTGGGAAAATTTAATGCTATACAGAAAGTATATAAAAATGCGACCCAAGAAATGTACTGTTTAGTGTGTACCTTTATTAGACGTTCTTTTGCGACATATTTAACGGATTCTGGTGATATTAGTGAAGTCAACCCCCCCCCCCGTAACCGAAGGATGATACTTTAAAGAGTCAGAACAACAAAAGAAAGAGATGTGCAATACAATTCTTGATATTAGTTCTCATAATCAGCCGTCTTTATCTGGATACGCTTTCACAGCTTCTTTAATATCAATCGTCGATAATAATCAGTTGCTATTTAATTTAATGCTACAAATTGTACCGGGTGACAAGTTATAAAGTAACACTTCCCTTAATTTTTTTACCATGTATCGCACATAAGAAACAAAAATACACTGGCCCACAAAAAAAGTATCAATTTCAACTCTTAATAATTTTTGAATGGATTCTTAGATTCTGTTAATTTTTTTTGCAATCTATCTCGATACCTTTTCACAATGATTTTGTGATATAAATTTAAACTTCGGAATAATACTGGATAATATACAGGGTCAAACGCAAACTTGTGTTTTTTCACCAATTTTTGAGATGGTCTATAGAATGACCTGGGTTAAATATCAGTATTGTCTATGAGTCATTTTGTTGCCTGTTTCTTTAGCAACATTTTGTTTTTTGAATGACCTTCGTATCTCTCTTTTTAGAAAATATAGAGCAGTGTAAGTAAAGTGATGTTTCACTGTAATTTCCCTTACACTCAATAAAAATGGAATTTTAAAAGCGTAGAGTGCTTTGAAATTTAAAATGTCTTTGAAATGTCAAGCCTTGAAAAGACTTTCTGTCAGTTTGGAAGCGTTGTTTTCATTAGTAATGGCACGATAAATTAGTCCAGAGCAAGTTGCTCAGATTGTAGCATTAGTAAATGATGGAAGGAGCGTTGCGCATGCCGCACGAATAGTGGGTGTTCGAGAAACCACGGCTAGAAGGGCAAGGAACAGGTTTCTAGAAACTGGGCAGTTTGTGAGAAGAATAGGATCGGGTCGTTCCAGAGTTACTTCAAACTTAGATGACAGGTTTGTTACCCTGCAAACCTTAAGAAGGCCTTTTCAGAATGCCGTGATTGTAAAGAGACATTTACTTGAGGTTAGTAATAAAAATGTATGTGATGAGACAGTGCGTCGTGGGCTTAAAGAGAGAGGATTAAAGATTAAAGAGTATCAGCAAATGGTCCAAGATTGCTACCAGAACATCGTTTATCTCGACTTAATTTTGCACGTGAAAAAAATCAGTGGAACGTACGACAGTGGTCCCAAGTATTAGACGAGTTCACGGTTTTGCTTACATTCTTCCGATGGACGTCAAGGAGTTTGGAGGCATGCAGGAAGGCCAAAGGTACGCTGAGGGTATGTTTGTAGAAAAGCAACCTTTTGGAAGTGGTTCTGTGATGTTATGGGCTGGGATTTTCCACGCAGCGCGCACAGAGCTTTGCATATTATCAATGGCGAGTGTTATAATGTTTGCTCGTTTCATAGGACGGGAGTTCCTTTTTATGCATGAAATGCCCGACCTCACACTGCTCGTATTGTGAGGCAATATTTGAACGAAGTGGGCATACATCTTTTGCCATGGCCAGTTAGGAGCCCGGATTTAAATCGACGTCCACATGTACCCGCCAATTTAGAGAAACTTGGAGAAGCACTGGTTCAAGAATGGGATCACATCTCCCAAAATTCAATTGCACGACTGATTGAAAGCATGCCAAAACGTTTACAAAGTGTAACAAGGGCCAGAGGGGGAATCACTCGTTATTAATTTAAGTTCTTGTTTATAAAATTTAAATTAAAAGTTTGATTATTGCGTAAAATAAATGTTGTCTATAGATACGCAGTCTTTTTATGTTTTTATTTAGTAAAAACAGCACTTTACATATAGGACTGCACTTTCTCTAAAAAAAAGATAAAACGATCATTTAAAAAACAAAATGATTCTAAAGAAACAGGCAACAAAATGACTCATAGACGATAGTGATATTTAAGCCAGGTCATTCTATAGAGCGTCTCAAAAATTGGTGAAAAAACACAAGTTTGCGTTTGACCCTGTATATTATCCAGTATTATTCCGAAGTTTAAATTTATATCACAGAATCATTGTGAAAAGGTTTCGAAATAAATTGCAAAAAAAATTAACAGAATCTAAGAATCCATTCAGAAATTATTAAGGGTTGAAATTGATACAAATTTTAAGCTCGCCATTTTTTTTGTGGGCCAGTTTACTACTTACTACCTTATAGGAAATTTCTCGTCGATTTCAAATCCGCACTCGGATTAAAAAAAAAGTTAAAATATACTGGGTGGAGCGAAAAGTATACATTTTTTAAATTAGATACCCTGTATTTTCTACTGGTGTTGGAAATACCATTAAAAGAGCTTTTTAAAAATACCCCATTTAATATCTTTATCATTAATAGTTTTTAAAATATACGCATTTAAAAGTAAAAAGATGTGTTTGTTAATTAATTTACTCCTTACAAAAAAGTAGGCTTTGGAAATCAAACACAATGTCGTATGACATTTTTGTATATACCGCTTAGTAGCGATACAGTTATTTAGTGATTAATGGTAAAATGATATATTCGAAGGAACAGAAACAAGAAATACTTCGTTTATTTTTTGAAAATAACCAAAATATAACTTCGCGTCTACCAAGAAAGACATCGCAATGAAAACATTCCCACAAGAAGAGCATCAACAGCATTCTGAAACTGTGACCATGACGAGAACGAACTAGATATTTTTTTGTTATATATAGAAAATCCGAGAAGATCAGGAAGATTAAGATTCCAAGACCTTCTAGAACGTTTTGACCAAAGAAGAGCATTTATGCGCAAAAACGTGCGTATGGTTTTAAAAAAATATAAATTCAATCCCTTTCACAAAGTCCAAAAACTCTCTCAGCAGCATAAAGATCAGAGGCTCCAATATTGTAATATCATGCTAAAAGACTTCAAAGTGATAGAGATTTTTTTAAAAATATACTATTGACTGATGAATCCAGCTTTTCAATAAGTGTTTTACCAAGCTGGCAAGTGGCACAATGGAACCCACGATTTGTAAGAGAAGTTTAGTTTGAAGGAAGGGTAACAGTAAATGTGTGGTGTGGAATACTTGGTGATAGAATTGTAGGGCCATACTTTTTTGACCGCACAACCTGACCGGGGAAATACATCATCAATTCTTAAATAACTTTGTTGTTGAATCAGTAGAAGATCTACCGGAAAGATACCGTCATAGAACAATTTTTCAACACGATGGCGCCCTCCTCACGCAACCCTACACGTGCGAAATTATTTACACGCTAATTACGATGAATGGATCGGGAGGTACGGAACAATTCCATGGCCGGCCAACAGCCCCGACTTGACGTCCATGGATAATTTTCTATGGGTGTATCTTAAAAACCAAACATACGAACGTAATCTGGATAATTTCGAAAACATAAAACTTTTTATAAGACAAGAAGTGGAAATTTTGAAACATTTTATAGAAAATGCCATATACCGTCACATGTCAACTATTTATCAAGAATGCGTACATAACCAGGATGCGATTAATTTAAGTTTTCAGTTCACCTACTTTTATGAATAAAAAATATTTTCGTTAATTATTTCTTTGTTTTCTTTTTTGCTATATTTGTTAAGTAATAAAAAAGCGATAAATTTTAACTTTAAATGCGTATATTTCAAAAACTTAAGATAATGGTATCAAATGGAGTATTTTTGAAAAGCTCTTTTAATGATCTTTCCAACACCAGTAAAAATACAGGGTGTCCCATTTAAAAAGTATGTTTTTCGCTCCACCCTGTACATATTTATTTAATCCGAGTGCGGATTCGGAATCAACGAGAAATTTCCTATACGGTAATATTTTTGTCCAATAAATAGTAAAAAGGTTAAAGGGGGTGTTACTTTATAAACTGTCACCGGTACATTTACAATCAATATGGTTAATAATAAATAAGTATTCTTAAAATGTCATTATTCACATGAGTCTTTGAATAATTTACGGTCGTATAAAAAATGTTGTTGAACTTCCTATCATTAAATTGTCTTGTCTAAATAAAAAGCCCAAGTTTAGTGTTCGTCCTTACTTAAAAACAACCTTAGGTTATAAAACAACAACCAGAATGCTAATAATTAATATTTTGCAGAATACAATCCAAAGCTTGTTGAAGTCCCGAGAGGAGCTAGACTAGCCTATGCTAAGTTTATGTCGAAAAAAATTGAAGAAGACTATAAGAAAACCGAAAGTGAAGAACCTCCAGTCGACAATCAACGAGAACCCAAAAGAACCACAGTCAAATTTAAAGGTACCAATTCTAGCTTATCATTAAATTGAAAACGATGCTTTTTTTATCTTTGATATTTCTATTACCAATTTACGGTGATGTACAATGTTCTATTGTATTCTTCATCAGCTGATTTTTGTTTATACCTCTAGAGAAAATCATCTGCATAAGTTGGATCGCAAAATTCGGAATCTGCAAAAATACCTTTTTTTTTTTCATTGTTTTTTTTAAAAGTTTTTAGATTTTTTACGAAGATTTAGATATGACATTTAAAAAAACTATTGGAAAATAGAAAAGTCGGAAATATCAATTTATTTTCAAATGGAATTATCTATATTTAATTTAAAACATAAAATCTCCTCGTTTTCCTTTTCTCAAAAATGTATATGGTTCGTTTATGTTTAGATAAGAGCTTTCTGTAATAATTTGACTTTAAACTTTTGATATAATTGCAATAGAGACAAGGTAAAACATATTGATAAAATTAAAAACTTGCCAAGATTAAATTTTCTTCTAGAAAATCCATACTGTTATACCGGATGTTTCACGAGTTACGGGTAAGTCATGAAAAAATATTCATACAACCCTGGAAATTATGGATATCATCCTTCTAAAATCAGGTCAATCCAACACTTATCAGAACACAATAAAATACAGAGACACCGATTTTCTGCAGACATACTCATTCGCCAGTACCGAGATATTATTTGGCACCCAGATGGCGCACCTCCCCATAACAATCAAAGGGAAAAGGGCTCATTTTCTTAATAACCAGTATAATTTGTTGATAAGGAGACACGAACCCATTCGCTGTCCAGCATATAGTCCTGATCTTATCCCACTAGGTAATATCTTGTGGGAGGTATTAGAAGGGCCAAATTTACTTCAATAGGATACATTATTTAGCATAATTATAGCAGAAAATTGAACAAGCAATTCTGATTTTAAATAACGAATATCCTTTTTATATTAGCAACGCAATTCAGAAATTAAGTAAATTGTATTAATAATAAAGGTTCCTATGTGAATATTTAACTAATTTGTTCAAATATGTATTACTATGTCCAACTGTTAAAATTCAAACTTTTCTTAAAATATTATTTTAGTTCATTTGTTTTATTATCCGTCGTCATCCATGGCTAAGCAAGATTCAATATTCATCAAATTCTGTTTGGCTTTCACGGCATGCTAGACCAAAGAAGGTATGATCTATTACAATTAAAATAAAATTTTAAATTCGAATTATTACGGTAAGCTCTTATCCAAATATAGACAAACTATATATTTTTAAAAAGAGGAAAACGAGGATACTTTTTAAATAAATATAGGGTATTCTATTTGAAAAAATATAGACTTTTTCTGATTTTTCGATTGTCAGTTGTTTTTTTAAATGTCATATCTAAAATCCTCTATAAATATATATATAAACCTTTTTTTCTGTATTATATTTAAATATCTTTAAAAGCGTACCAAATTATAAGGAAAACTTGGATTTAAATGATTTGAGATTTTGACACAGCTTTTATGTAAGCTGTGGTTGGTGGTCATGGTTCATTTGTTTATTTGGTCACAAAATATAATGTTTTTTTTGCATTAATTTCAATTTCAAAGTTAACATTATTTTTATGTACCGAAAACTCTAAAACACCCTAACACTGACTCTGAGGGAGGGGCTGCCCGTCAAGCCCGAAAAAGAGGTAGCTTTTTTATACTATTTCTTCCATTTAAGCTTACATAATAGAGGCTCTGAAGGGGAAGGGGGTTTTAGCACTAACCCTCCCAAAATCAATTGTTAATAACTTCGTTATTTTATCAATATTCACCGCATTTAAATTCAGTTAGAATTTTGCAAAGATAAAAATAACAGATTTATGAAATGGGGAATTCATTGGATTCAAATTTTCTCATCCTCACTTATAATTGGCCCTTTCATAGTTAAATTTAAATCCGCCCTTGGGTTTTTCAACTTAAAACTAATAGATCAAAATTAGGTACCTGTGTATCCGTGTATTAAATACCATTCACTATTCACAACTAAAAAGAAAAGAACGGTGAGGATTTCGGAAAATAAATATTTAAAATAGAAATTAAAATTCAGTTCCCTTCCTATAGCAAACTAAATAATCGATGCGGTGATATTTGAAATATATACGAGATCGAATCTGGAATCGCATGTTATTTTTAGTAGAATAATTTTGATTTTCTGTTTACGTTACTGATACTTTTATTATATTACAGCTTCTGCTCAAGACCCACCGGCAACGAATAATGTTCCGAATAATTTAAAAGACGAAAATATAGCTAGCGTAAGTATATTATCTATGTATAATACAAGAGACTCATAATTTCAGAAACTAGGACTATTGGTTAAACAGGGTTTACTGTGGTCAGATGCTCATTATTAAGGATATGTATTAAAAAATTATAAAATAATAATAATAATAAAGCGAATCAAATCTGCATCTCCTGATCACACATCTACGCCTTGACACTCTCAAGCAAAAATTATCCGCAAGACTCCGTAGATACAAAGAAAGGACGCTAACAACCCGTTTCGAAGAAGCGAAAAACAGTTCTACCAAAAAATCATGAGCAATGAGGAGGCACGAGTAATAGAACCACCGACCAAACAAGAGATCACAGAATACTAGAAAAGCATTTGGTCAGAACCGAAACTACACAATAATAACGCTTCATGCTTGGAGGAACAAGAGGACTTTGCAATGACAACACAAGAAGTTGCAGAAACAATCAAATACACGCATAACTGGAGATGTCCTGGAGTAGATAACATCCATAACTTCTGGTACAAACAGTTTACCTCGGCACATGAAGCTTTCACTCGCCAAATTAATGAAATTATTTTAAAACCTAGCACACTCCCCAGTTTTCTCACCAAGGAATAACATACCTTAAATCCAAAAACTCAGACAATAAGGACCCGTCAAATTACCGACCTATTACGTGCCTTCCAACCCCATATAAGATAATCACAGCCACACTTATCAGGAGAATAGAATGGAAGAGCAAATAGGGTGCAGGAAAAACAGCAGAGGATGCAAGGAGCAGCTAATTATAGACAGCGTCGTCATGGAACAAACCAGGAAAAATTATAGACACCTTCGTACTGGTTACATAGATTATAAAAAGGCCTTTTATTCGATACACCACAGTTGGCCAACCAAAGTGCTAGAATTATACAAAGTCAATAAAAATATCAGGCAATTTCTTATGCAAATCATGATAAAAATATCAACCTGAGAACACAAAAAGAACATTTCATTAGACGAGGTATATGCAAATCACTCAGCGCTTTGTGGTTCTGTCTCTGTCTCAATCGACTCTCAAACACCCGAATAACACAAACTTTGGATGCCAAATTAAACACCAAAAAAATAACCTATATAAAATAAACCATCTTTTGTACATGGATGACATAAAATTATACGCAAGCACAAAGGCACAGCTAAAGGAACTCCTTAAAATCACAGAAACGTTTACCCTGGACATCAACAGTAAATACAACTACTTTATATAGTGGACGACGGAAACAATCAACAATGAAACCATAGATAACTTGCTCAAAGAAGAAACATTACCTAGGCTTCCATCAAAGCACCAAAATTCATATCAAATCAGAGCTCAAGACGGAATTTAAAACCTCACGAAACTACTAAAAACGAACTCCAGAAATTGTGGTTCTTTATTCGTTTGGTATCATTAACACAGGCATAGTTTGAAAAATAATCATAATTACTATGTGTAATAATTTACGAACTCAGAAAATTCCCACAACAAACAAAAAAAACCGAATTATACACCGCTCGATCTTTCAAACCAGCCACAAAAACAGCAGACGGACACAGTCACATCCAATCACGACAACAAAAGATAAACACCTGGTCTGAAAAAACACTTCACGGAAGACACAGATACCACATAAAGCAAGACGACAAATAAAAAGTTTTCAAGAAAAAGTAAAAATACTTCCTTTATGGACAAAGTTCTGAAGCACATCACAGAACACAATCATTAATTGTCACCAGCAGAGAGAAACGATCGATAACATAGCGAGTGGATGTAGAATAATGGCCGGAACTGAAAAATAAAAAATATATATAATGGTTTAAAAAAATAAATTAGTACAGCCTCTGAAGTAAAATTAACATTCAGAAAAGCACAAATTGTATTTACTTTTTTCAATAACAGTCTCAACTTTGCGCAAGAGGAGAATGCCGAAAGCAACGCAACAAAAAAAAATTATGTGTAATAAAGAATGAAGTCTTTTTTAATAAGAGTGGTTTAAAAAATATATATAATGGTTTAAAAAGAAAAATTTTTGAAGTAAAAAAATCAGAAAAGCAAAATTGTATTTACTTTTTTCAAAACGTACTTGGAGAAAAAATTAAAGAAAGTCTTTTTAATAAGAGTGTTTTATTTAATTTTTTATAAGAAAAAAAATTATTAAAAAAGAAACAAATCAGATACGAAAATTTTGAGAAATTAGTTTTTTCCTCATTTACTCATTTATTAACTACATACATATAAAATCAAAATACTTTTAGAGTTGCAAATATTCGCCCTTGACAAAGTTCACGTAAAAAAACTACTTTTTCTTATCCCTCGTATATACCGGCCCAAAGCAACTCTTAAAACACGCATATCACAAAAATGTTAACAAAACATAAGCCTACAAAATGTAGAAAACTGTTTGTAAACATAACATTTTGTATACAAGTTATAACTATGTCCTAACACTGGAACCTGTGGTGGAAGATAGATCAAAATACAAGAGTTCTAATTACACTACACCACAACTTGTTACGTTCTGAACGCCCGTTTCGCTAACCAATTTAGCATCATTAGCAGATGATGAATGAAACTGTTGTGGTGTAGTGTGGTTAGAACTCTTGTATTTTGAAGTTATAGCCATTTAAATTTAGGTTACATTTTAAAAAATTGCACTTCAATTGCAGAATAGTGAATTTAACTGTTATTTTTTATAAGAAAAATTAACCTCATTTTTTTCATTTCGTTTTTAGAAAAAGGCAGATGGATCACAATTTCCTTTAACTCCTGCTCTTTCCTTAAAAGGACTTTCCTCAGGTAAGACAAAGTATTTTAATTATGAATATGTTTGAGATAAGAGAGAACAAGTCGATATTTATACATGTGGTTTTTGAAATTAAATGCTTTAATGAAATATTTTACTAAATATTAAAAAAAATCGTGATATTTATATTAATCATTATATTAACTATATAAAATTTTTGTTTATTTTTCCATAAATAAGCTATATATTTTTCAGTAGTATAAGAAGTATAAGTAATATAAGAAGTACAAACAAAATTTCCAGAAAAAATCCAAAAAATGTTTTTTCTTAATACAAGCAAGAGTGCACATGGTCAATAAACCGAAAAAGTTACGAAATTGAAGAATGGGGGAATTTTTGGACCCTTAAACTAACTAGTGAGACTCTCAACAAGCATGCTTCACAAAAACAGATTTTGAAACACAAATTGATGATTATAACTTTAGCGATTAGACTCGCCTTATAAAATAAGTGGAAACGTCACCGGTAAATTTTGGGTAGCAATGAATTTTTTAAAAAATTTTTAACAATGAAATTTCTATCAATTAATTTTGTTCTTGGTATGTTCAATATTAATTATAATTGAGTGATATACAGGCACCTGTTACACCAAAAATAAGGGCTAGCTTCATCATTATTGGTTGTCTGGGGTATCTATTAAAAATTCATTAACCTGGTCACCAGTCAAGATCTTGGCTTTTTTTGACTTATATCCTTCGTTTCTTCTTTTCATCAGAGCAATTAGATTGTGAAATTTCCTAATGTCGATTTTTAACGTTGAGTATAGTCTAGTATAAGGGTCCAAGGTGATAACGCCCTAGATTTCTCGTGAAAAACAAGTAGCGCATCTTCCTTGAAATATTCCACGTTTCGCTCATAGCACCATCTTACAAATATCTGACATTGCGACTCATGTATTTTCCTTTCGGCAAAATATCTTCTAGCGCCCCTTCAGCTGCTTTTTGTAAATCAAAAGTTTCCATTTCGATCTATAGTCACGAAATTAATGACACTAAAAACTTGTTTATTTGCCTGATTTAGTTCCTACTTGGCTGATCAAATTTTAAGTTTTAAAAATGACCAGTCAGGCAAATTAAATATTGCTGCAGCAGGGGCGTGCGGTGAAATTTTAAGAAAGGGAAGCAATTTTTAGAAACTTACCTATTTGTAATGTAATTCGATTCTTCGATCATTTTTTGCAAATTCCTCAATGAAGTCATTATAAAAACGTTGTTTATTTTCAATGCCACGTTGAATTTCTCACGAATTTTTTTATATGTTTAAGTGTTGAAAAATTACGTTCTACTGATGAACTTGTGGCAGGTATTGTCAATACTAATTCACACAATCTCGACACTTCGGTGTAGGCATCTTCCAGCTCCTTGTCTTTTAAAAATTGCATTAGTGCCTTAGCCTTATTTTTTGCGCTAATGTCATCAGTTTCGTAAATCACTTTTAGTTCAGATCGCAGTAACACTCGGTCGAAGAACTGGCCATAATGAAGAAGAAGAGATTTAAACGCATCTTCTGGAAAAGTTTTTCCTTTAAATGCATCAAAATTGCAGAGCTCGAGGAATTTAAAATCATTTAAACCGTTAAATCTATAGTTTATTTGTTGCTGAATTTGATCGATTATTTCATAAAAGAGGCGTCTGTATGATGTGTAAACATCTCCCACCTTGTCTGCTCGAAGACGTTTGCCTTGTGGCTCTACATTTAGTTTTCTCAAAATAGGTAAAAGTCATCTCTTTTTTGGCTTAACATGGACTTAAAATGATTGATTGTTTTTTAGGCAAAAAGTAATATCACTTGTTTTAGTTTGTAATATATTAAAAATATTGTCCGAGAATGTAAATATTTCTGAAAATATGTTCAACAAATAATTAAAATTAAAATCTCGTTTCAAACAGTCCAAAAACCCTCTCGAACTATTTATTGCTTCTGAGTCCCACGTTTCATTATTTTCTATTATATTCTCAAATAGTTCAATCAGTTATTCACGATTTTCAGATATTCATTACGTTTTCATGAAGTATTCAATTCGATTTGAGTCCAATACCGATCTCCTGTTTTCATGAGGGATATTCAAATCGATTTAAAATCGTTTTGAGATGTGACGTTTCATCTGTCATATTTGTCAATTTTCGACATGCTGTCACTGTCAGGTGATTGTTGTTTTATTTACATGTTTTTGTATTTTGAAAATTATTTTAACACCATGCTTAGAAAACTTGCTTTGTTCACTGTAAGTTTTAGTTTACTCGTGTGTTTGAAATCGTTTTTTGATGAGGAGGAAGCTGCATACATAAAGCGACAAAATGATATTGCAATGTTCATGCACCAAATCAATATGAATACTCTGAATTTCTTGAAAAAGAATGGACGGATTAAGAAAACATATAGAAGAAAACGTTGGTGGCAAAAAGTTAGGTGTACTGATTGGTGGGAGAGAATTGTAAAGTTACATTTTACTGACGAAGACTTTATCAGTAATTTTCGTGTATCAAAACAATCGTTTAGTTTTATATGCTCCGACTAAAGAAATATTTATGTTCAGAATTAAATACTGTCAGAAAAGCCTTAACCGTTGAAAAAAAATGTGCTATAGCATTGTATACATTAGCATCATGTGCAGAGTATAGACTTATTGCTAACCAGTTTGGTACAAATAAGTGCATAGTGCATAAATGTCTTTATGCTTTGTGTGAGGCAATTATTACAGAATTCAGGGATGAATATTTAAAAATGCCAAATGAGAGTGAAGTTGAACAAGTTGTTAGTGGATTTGAAGAAATGTGTGGAATACCAAACGTGGTAGGGGCGATTGATGGTACACATATACCCATATTGCCACCAAAAATAGGCTACAGAGATTTTTTAAACCGAAAAGGCTGGGCTTCGTACAATGTATTGGCTGTGGTTGATAATTTATATCGGTGAGTAAATTCTCATCTAAAATACACAAATACAAAGTATCGATTCTATTCTATTCTACATTAAAGTGCCCCTATTCCTTTTAGTTTCAGGTATGCCACATGTAAACACCCTGGAAGCTGCCATGATGCAAAAGTATTGAAAGATTCCAACTTGTACAAATCAGCTGACCAATTTTTGCCAAACTTTAAAGTAAAAGTGAATAATTTGGACACACCTTGCGTTATTCTAGGCGATCCAGCTTATCCACTTTTGCCCTGGCTAATGAAGCCATACAAGGGAAGAATCTCCAGGGAACAAGAATCATTCAATGTTTATCTGAGCCGGGGTAGAGTTGTTGTTGAAAATGCTTTTGGCCGTTTGAAAGCAAGGTTTAGACGACTTTTAAAGAGAATGGACATTAATTATAAATTTAGTCCCAAAATTGTCTATACGTGTTTAATTTTACACAACATAGTTGAAAGTAATAAAGATACTTTTATTGAACGCTGGATGGATGCCGTGCGAGACGCAGAAGTAATTTTTCCACAACCAAACAAAAAAGTTACTCGAGAATATGATCATCTACAAGGAGGTATTATAAGAGACAATCTTTGTAATTTTATGTTAAAATTTCCTTTAAGAACGTCTAATTTAGTTTAAATATTTTTTAAATTTATTTTTTCAAATATTTATTTTTAAGCTAAGTTTTCCTGTTAATAAATATTTCATTGATGCTCCTGACTAAAGAGCTTTATATATTTTGTTGTATTTGCATATTTATTTGATATTCTTAGTTCTAGAATGATCGAATAAAATAATATTTATTACCAAACAGTTTTTTATTTATATAAAGCAAGAACACAAATAGCTATACCTATGAAAAAAAGTTTAAACTATAAAGTAAAAAAAATACTGGATACAAAATGCTAAAACTAAACACAAAACCGTAATTATTAAAGATGTTTTGGTTTTTTAATAGATTTCTGTGAACTTTCTTCTTCCTCATCAGAACTATTTTCAGGCACTGACCTTCTTATCGGTTGTCGAGACGAAGAAGACACAGCTGGAACAAGGTATGGGTTATACGGCATGGTTGGCATGCTGGGGAAGGGTGCTCGAAGAATGTTTTCAATTGTTGTTGAAAATGTTTGCAGCATATTTTTTAAATCTTCCGAACGTGCCCTAGCTGCTCTCTCCTGGGATTCATCTTGCTTCTTAAAAAACTCAGTCATTAGAGTCATTTGTTGTTGGAAAAACAAATCATATTCCTTGCTCCGGGGACCGACTCTGTCAGATCTATAGGTTTTCAAAGAAGATGCATGAGATGTGCTTGCTTGTGGCTCTTGTTCCAAATCAGACCTTGGTGAGCTGACAGGAGTTTGCAGATATTCGCTTATATCTTGGCTAGAAATATTTTGATCAACCTCCACTATAACTTCGGTATCGATACCTTCTAATGCAGAAGAAGGACGGCTCCCTAATATATCTTCTAATAATTCGAAATATTCACATTCACTTCGATTCATTCCGCTTTTGGCATTGTTTTTAACACAGTTGTTGTATTGGGTCTTTAAAGATTTCCATTTGTTTTTGATCTGGTCGACGGATTTAGTTGTAAATCCCTTTTCTATCATTTTTTGTTCAACCATTTTGTAAATTTCTGTGTTTTTATACCTCTTTCCATCAAACAACGTCAAAATTCTCTCTTCTCGGAATATTTCCAGCATACATCTTACTTCCGCATCTCTCCATACATTGCGAGAACTTAAACTTAAGGTAGGCTTAGGCTGCTCCATAATTTTACTAAAAACTAATTTCAATTTTCGCAAAAAATAGTACTAAAGGTAAAGTATAAATTACGAAGCTTGGCTCGGGCTCGGGTAGGGTAAATCGGTAAATGTTTATAGGTTATGTAGTGGTAAAAAATTTCCAATATGACAGAAAACGGGGATCGCTTTGCGCATGACCCAATTCAATCCTCGTTTTCATGCTATTTTGGATATTTAGATCTCGATCCGATCCCAGAAAAATGTGAATCGACCTTGAGACTCAAAACGTTTTGAATACTTGTTTTCATGGAGATTTCAGTACCAAAACCGTATTCAAAACGATTTCAAAACTACATGAAAACGTAGTAACTGTTAACACAAGTCTTCCATTATAGTTCCACTAAGTAGGAGCTACTTTGTGCAATCGTTTGTGGACAATGGAGTACAAAGCTTGTGTACGTTTTGTTGACTTGGAAAAAAAAGCAGCCATGCCACTTAAAGTACCGAAAAATACTTTTCACTCTTTAATGTGATTAATGGACTGGGATAAAACTAAATTTAATTTATGAGCAAAACAATGGATAAAAACAGCACTTGGAAAGTTTCTCGAACTTTAGTTTACAGACCCCCTAATTATCCTGCATCACTGCAGCTCCATCACAGCTTTGAGCAACTAATTTTTTTCTCTCCATTAATTTCTTTAGTAACGTTATAAACTACGGTATATAATGCATACGATTTTCGGACACATTCTTAAAACCTAAAAATCGCTCTTGAATACTTCCGTCTGTTATAACGTAGCGTATTACTATAGATAATTGGCTAAAACTAGTGATATCAGTTGTTTCGTCCAGAACAGAACAGTCCAGAACAACAGCAATGAACGAACCACGCCTCGCCAATCTCCTGCTTAATTCTTTTTAGAATAATGATTGCAACAGCGGAAATTAAATCATTCTGGATTCGATTCGACGTTCCGCGAAAAACGCTAGACTGCTCTAAATGATTTTTTAAGCAATCATCATATTTAGCCATTAAACTAAGTAAATCTTGAAAATTTCCTCTATTTGAAGAAACCCTTGTTTCGTCATGACCTCTAAATCCCAATTCGTGCTGTCCGAGAAAACAAACAACATCGATAAGTCTTCTTAATATTCGCCTATTTTTATCAACTAGTTCGTTGCGTTTGTTTGTAACTGTTTATTAAGAGCGTGTTCAATTCTGGTTTTGCCGAAGATTTTTTTCTTTTATGACGGCCTGCAAATGCGCTTTGGACATAATGTGTCGTTTTACAGCTTTATGAAAATTGTTTAAATCGACAGCCGAAGTTGACGGTATTTGCATATCCACGTCCGTATTATTGTCTTGCATATCGCACCATGCACGACGCGACGAGAACCTACTCCAACGATAGCTTCCGCCCCCACTTAAAGCACGCGACTGAAATTCCAAAATTTCAAACAGCCGGTGGAAAGTTCAATAACCTCTGGCTCGATTCACAGGAAATCAAGCATACAGGACTTGGCTGCAGAGAAGCTAGCGGCCCGCATAGGTTCTATTCGATTTTTTACTGTGGCTCGGTCGGTGTCAAAGCCGCATTTATTATGGGCTTGATAATTAAGATAATATTTTAGCGTTTTTATTTTAATGGTTTCCTATTTCACAAATTACATTTTAGAAAATGTTTTGTAATTTTTTTGGGGAAGCACTGCTTCCCTTGCTTCCATGGACTGCACGCCCCTGCTGCAGGTCTTCTACAGGGATCTGTTTTGGGACCATTGCTTTTTTTGCTATAGGTTAATGATCTGCCACGCATTAACATACAAGGTTTGTTTACCATGTTTGCGGATGACACAACTGTTTTAGGGCACCACCACGATCCCAAACAGTTGGAGCATGTTGTTAAGAGGAACTTAGAAATAATAAAAGACTGGTGTAACTCAAATTCACTTACACTGAACATAACAAAGACCAACATTATTTCATTTAAATGTTCAATATGTGATGTTAGGATGGATGACCAACCAATAGACAGTTAACATGTTCTTGGGTCTCTACATAGATGATAGGTTAAAATTTGAGAAACATATTTTGAATGTGAATTCCAAGATTGCCAGAAGTTGCTATGCGCTAAGAATTGTCTCTCACGAGGTAGATTTATCAGTGGCAAAGAATGTATATCATGCCTTGATAGAGTCACGTTTGCGCTATGGCTCGTGTTTCTGGGGAAGCTATCCTAACTATGTATCAAAATTCCACATTTATTATACAGAAAAGAGCAATTCGAAACTTATCTAAAGCTAGGACCCGTGTTTCTTGTAGGCCTTTATTTAAATCCTTAAATATTTTGACCCTCACGTGCTTATTTATTCTTCAAACGGTGTGTTTCATTCATAAGAAATCCTAACTGAAAATGCATATCCCACAAGAAGTACTCACGTATCTAGGTTACCGATCCCTTCATCAGATCTAATCAAAGAAAATCGTTAATTTACAATGGAAGGAAAATTTTTAACAAACTGCGTCTACATATGAAAAAAATTTCTTGTGGGAGAAAATTTAGAAAGCAAGTTAAAGAACTTTAAATTGAGAAGGCCTATTATACAGTTGACGAATATTTTACCGATAGATAAATATTGTTTCTGTCTACCATATTTCTTTTTCTATGTATATTTTTACTTTTAACTTTAATGTATCTGTTAACTGACTTTTCCTATACATATTGCGTGTTATTTAGTAATATTGTTCCCGAAAGTGCAAAAAATAATGTAGATAATGCAGGACTAAAGTGCCTTAATCCCTTGAATGGTTGTTGCACGAGGGCTCTATTCGCGGGCTTAAATAAGTCACTTTAGTCCTTGGTTAGGTCTATAATGTACTATGTTGGTTTTTACGTAACTGAATAAAAATATCTAACTTTAGATTGTTGACACAAATATTTAACAAAATTACATATTCAACATGTAAACCAGGGACGTGTAGTCCATGGAAACAAGGGAAGCAGTGCTTCCCCAAAAAAAATTACAAAACATCTTATAAAACGTAATTTTTGAAATAGGAAACCATTAATTTAGTTTATATTAAAAATGCTAAAATATTATTTTAATCATCAAGCCCATAATAAATGTGGCCTTGACTCCAACCCAGCCAAAATAGAAAATTGAATAGAACCTATGCGAGCCGCTAGCTTCTCTGCAGCCAAGTCCTGTATGCTTGATTTCCTGTGACTCGAGCCAGAAGTTATTGAACTTTCCACCGGCTGTTTGCAATTTTTGCATTTCAGTCGCGTGCTTTAAGTGGTGGCGGAAGCTATCGTTGGAGTAGGTTCTTTGTTTGAACGGCTATCCGTGTGTTGTGTGATACGTACGTCGCGTCCTGCACGATGCGATATGGAAAACAATAATACGGACGTGGATATGCAAATACCCTCAACTTCGGCTGTCGGTAATAACGTTGAAAATGTTGGAGAATTTAGTAAGAAGAGTGTGATAAGCTTCGCTGATAAGCTTCAAATAGTTTCCAAAGGAAGGGCAGAACCGCCTATGAAAAATTTAACCACTAAAATGAAAAACTGTATTAGACATTTTTATCCGGAAAAACAATACGAACAATTTAAATGGCTAACAGGGTGTGAAAATATAAGTAAATTATTTTCTTGGCCATGTTTACTTTTTGAAAATGAAAAAGGTCTCTGGAATAAAACTAGTTTTGCCGATTTAAACAATTTCCATAAAGCTGTAAAAAGACACATTATGTCCAAAGCGCATTTACAGGCCGTCATAAAAGAAAAAGCCTTCGGCAAAACCAGAATTGAACAGGCCCTTAATAAACAGTTGGAAATTAGTCACCGCCAACACAATGAACTAGTTGATAAAAATAGGCAAATATTAAGAAGATTTATCGATGTTGTTTGTTTTCTCGGACAGCACGAATTGGGATTTAGAGGTCATGACGAACCAAGAGTTTTTTCAAATAAAAGAAATTTTCAAGATTTACTTTAATGGCTAAATATGATGATTGCTTAAAAAAATCATTTAGAGCAGTCTAGCGTTTTTTGCAGAACGTTGAACCGAATCCAGAATGATTTAATTTCCGCTGTTGCAAGCATTATTCTAAAGAGAATTAAGCAGGAGATTGGCAAGGCGCGGTTTATTGCTATTGTTCTGGATGAAACAACTTTAGCCAATTATCTATAGTAATACACTACATTAAAACAGACGGAAGTATTCAAGAGCCATTTTTAGGTTTTAAGAATGTGTCCGAGAATCGTACAGCAGATGCATTATATACCGTAATTTATAACGTTACTAAAGAAATTAATGGAGAGAAAAAATTAGTTGCTCAAAGCTATGATGGAGCTGCAGTGATGGCACGACAATTAGGGGGTCTGCGAGCTAAAGTTCGAGAAACTTTCCCACGTGCTGGGTTTATCCATTTGCTCATAAATTAAATTTAGTTATATCCCAGTCCATTAATCACATTAAAGAGTGTAAAGTATTTTGCGTTACTTTAAGTGGCATGGCTCCTGTTTTTCCAAGTCAACAAAACGTACACAAGCTTTGGACTCCATTGTCCACAAACTGGAGGTGGAACTATAATGGAAGACTTGTATTAACAGTATCTGAAAATCGTGAATCACTGACTGGACTATTTGAGAATATAATACAAAATAATGAAACGTCGGACTCAGAAGCAATAAATAGTTAGAGGGGGTTTTTGGACTGTTTGAAACGAGATTTTAATTTTAATTATTGTTTGAACATATTTTCAGAAATATTTCCATTCTCGGACAATGTTTTTAATATATTACAAACTAAAACAAATGATATTGCTTTTTGTCTAAAAAATGTGGATGATTTTAAGTCCACGTTAAGCCAAAAAAGAGATGAATTTGACCTATTTTGGGAGAAAACGATGACGTTAAATGTAAAGCCACAAGCGTCTTCGAACAGACAAGGTGGGAGATGTTCAAATATTATAATAACCGATCAAATTCAGCAACAAATAAACTATAGATTTAACGGTTTAAATGATTTTAAATTCCTCGAGCTCTGCAAGTTTGATGAAAAGGAAAACTTTTCCAGAAGATTCGTTTAAATCTCTTCTTCTTCATTATAGCCAGTTCTTCGACCGAGTGTTACTGCGATCTGAACTAAAAGTGATTTACGGAACTGATGACATCAGCGCAAAAAATAACGCTAAGGAACTAATCATCGACGTTTTTATGATGACGGCTTTGACGAATTTGCAAAAAATGATCGAAGAATCGAATTACATTACAACTAGGTAAGTTTCTAAAAATTGCTTCCCTTTCTTAAAATTTCACCGTACGCCCCTGATATAAACTAATCTGTTTACGGAATATTTCCATACATGATATAAACCATATATGGGCAACCCCCGGCCCCCGGTTCGGATCTGGCCCTCCACCAGCTCTTATCCGGCCCGTGAGAGATTCAGAAGTTTCAAATAACGCTTAAAAAACTTAAAGATTTAGCACATATAGTTTATTTGTAATACATTATCATAAAGACTAAAATCGATAAATAATTTTATTAAGGGTACGCAGTGGAGCGCCACAGATAGAGTTAGAAAAAGTCGTTAGAAAGAAACAAACAGATAAATATTCGGGAAAACGCCCGTTGACCTTGAAACGCTCCGAGCGTTGCGTTATTAATAACAGTTAACTCTGAGCGCTCGAATCGCATATTCGCGTACGATCGAGACTCTCGATTCGAGAGTATTCTAGTTGCTTATTGCGGGTGATATATAAACCACTAAGCGCGTGTGTCAACTCATTAATTGTTAACAACTGAAAAGAAAAGACGCGTAAAATGCTAAAAAGATTTTAAGACCTTAGAAAAGAAATAGTTGATTTCATAGAAATGAAAGAGAAAACATTGCCGCAAATTTGTGATCCAACATGGCTTTGTGACTTGGCATTCCTGGTAGACATCACAGAACACTTCAACGACCTGAACTTGAAACTTTAAAAACAAGGGCAATTGGTATATCAGCTGTACAGTCATCTTAAAGCTTTTCAAATCAAAATTTGCATGTGGGAAACACAAATGAAAATCAAAAACTTTTTTCGTTATTTAACATTATCCAGTCACGAAAACATTGAATACGGTCGCTTTGCTGAAGAACTGCAACTACTGTCATATGGATAGCACTATTAATATTTTTGCATATCCTTGTAAGTGTAATGTAGAAGATGCTCTGCTTCACCTACAAATTGAGTTAATCGAGTTTCAAGAAGACTCATATTTGAAGTCTAAGTTAGTTTTCGCACGAAACATAAATTTGTACATTCGGTAGCACGCATAAATATGTGCAGCTTTTTTCAATCATGGAAATTAATGAAAATAAGCATTGTACTCTTACAGATGTAAGTTACATTGCGCCTATGTACTAGTGATATTGACCTCAATATTAATCATCTTGTTTCTCATTAATTTTCATTTGATTTTTCTATTTCTTCTGTTAATTAATTTAAGTTTTAATGCTATGTGTCTATAGAAACTTAAGGTAAATGATACAATTTCTTATGTTTGCTAAAATAATATTGTTTATATTATGTATCGAAACATTCTGTAAACAGACTAGTCTACATGTTGAGATATGTAACGTCATTAAATATTTGCTTTAATCAATTTATTTTTTTCTGTCGCGAAAAAGCCAAAAAATAATTCTCTTTGTCATTTTAAACGCAATAAATAATCTGAACACATTTTAAAATAACACCTTGTATACTTGACATAAGCAGATATTTATGTATGGCAGTTTACCATACAGTTTGCCAGGGTGTTATTAAAGTCCTTGCCATCTTGTACTCATTTGAACAAATCAGATTTTCCAATAATCTTGATACTATAAAAGAAACAACATTTTCAAATGAATTTCACAAAACAATTATGAATTGATATAGTAGAATAATAATAATAGATATAATAAATAATAGTAATAATTAATTAATTAATTTGTATGTAGAAAAACTTCGCGGCAGTACCGCTGCAGGCTTCACTCCAAGAACACTAACTCCAATACCATCCAGCCCTTCTGGAAGTGATTCTAGCCCGAGAACCAGTCAAAAACATTTATCGGAACGAAAAGATGAGAACAAAGAAAGAAGCGAAAAAATTATTTCACCGAAGCCTGACCCTAAAATTACATCCCAGGAACCAGAAAAAGACGTGGGTAAGATAGCGTCCACGACGACAAGAGATAGTGAAATTGTTTTGTCTCCAGAAAAATTACCAGGTTCACGTACTTCTAGTTGCAAGCAATCAAGTGTAGATGTGAAAAAAACTGATGATGAAAAGTTGATAACACCCCCTCCTAGGCCAGTTCCAGTAGTAACGACCACAGCACCAGAAGTTCCTAAACGTGACGCAAAGGTTGCTGTGAAGGTTTCTAGCCCGGAGCTTTCAGCACCAGAGCCATCTATGCGGTCTAAGCTTACTGGGCAAAAACGCACTGGATGGATATAGATGACAGAGGTTGTTTGAACAAAAACTAAGACCAAGCAATTGGCTTCCCTACTCGTTATTATAGTATTAATAACTGGAATTTAGAACAAATAGTTGAAAAAGTTGTTGTTCATTTTGATTTACATTGACTTTACATTGATTTCAATAAAAACAGTTAAGAAAAACGGTGTTTATTTAATAAGCAATGCCCCTTTTACATTTCACATTGGGGTTATGAAAAATATATTACAACATTTCCAATATAGATTTTTTCTTGATATGCCTGCGTGGTAGAATTCAGATACAGAAGCTTGCACGTCGTAGCTTAACACGTTGACTACTAAAACTATAATGAAAATAAGGAGGAAATAATTTGATGGTCAGGATATAAAACGTGATGCCACCGCTAATTTTTATTCAAATTTCTTAAAACTATATATTTAGAACTAATTTTGAGATTACTTAATGCTGTCATAAACGAATTTCCTCTTTGAGGCCCCCCTTTGCTTTTGTACCTTTAAGGGAAAAACATGCTGCCACCGCTCATTTTTATTCAAATTTATTAAAACTTCATATTTGGAGCTGGTTTTAGGATTACTTTATGCGAATTTTCTCTGTGAGGCCCCTAAATCACCCTTTACTCTTGTACGTTTAAGGACAAAAGATGCTAATTTTTATTCAAATTTATTAAAACTTCATATTTCAACCTGGTTGATTACTTTAGGCTGTCATAAACTTATTTTCTCTGTGAGGCCTATAAGTCACACTTTACTCTCTTACTTTTAAGGAAAAATCTTGCTGTCAACGCTATCGAGTAAATAGGGGCCTCACTTAGAGTAAGAATAAAAATAGAGTTCATTATTTACATATTTAGCCACTGTCAAGATTACCGCACAGTATAAGGTCGATCGTACGATGATGCCAAGCCTAGCCAGGTACTCCGATGTTTATACGAATTTATATTACGGTGAATATGTTTAAACATGATACAATAAAATTTTCGTACAAAGAATAGTCATGTTTTTCCAGTATTAGTTTCTAAGCAGTATAAAGAAAATACTTTTATTGCAAAATAGCAAAATACATGCTGAAATACCCAAAACATAAATCAGATTACACCAGTAATAAGAGTTTTAGTTAGATATGGCAACCCCGATCGTATTAGACCCATCCCACTGCCATATTAGACCATCCCACTTTCATTGACAAGGGATCCTTATAGTAACATAGTATAATAGTCTACAGTAAAGATTGTTACAGGGACACGTGACCAGCGTGGCTTAAAAACCAATAGCGGGTCGTGGAACTACTTTGGTCACGGATCATGTGAGAATTCTCAGAAGCAAAATAATACAAGAAAGTCTCTGAGGTGATTTTTTTGACGATTATAATAGTCTTTCCTATCAGAGAATTAAAATAATTATAGAATAAATCTATACTATATTAAAATAGTCAAAGAGCGTCTCACACTAAAAAAAAACGTACTGCGATTTCGAAAATCACTAGATTTTGAATGAAATCTGAGGAAATAATAAGGTTTCGGATGATTTCAGGCCTTTTTTTAGTTTACACTTGGTGATTCTTTGGGTAATTAAAAGTAAAAATGTGTTCGTAAACAAGTTCTAAACTGGTTAGAATTTAAGATTTAGGATATTGAAATTAAAAAAAAAATTCATTTTTTAAATTTAGCTGTTAACATGGAATAAGAATATGACAATTGGCTATTCTATTTTTATCTTATAGCGCTCGCTTTTTTTTACTTTTCTCAAGACTGGTGAGTTTTACTACAAATCCAAAATGGCGGCCTAATAAAATGTTATAAAAGTCAATGCAGAAAACTACTGCATCGGATTATGTTCAAATTTTGTTCAAAAATCAAATATTATATAGGGATGAACTGGTAAAAATTTTGAGAAAAATTCAAAATGGGGGAACAAAACGGTGGCTAATTAAATATTTAAAAATATCTGAAAAAAAGTACTTATCGGATTGATTGATTGATGACATCCCCATTTTGAATATTTATTACTAAAAATGTATGAATTGTACACTTAATATCGATTTTTAATCAAATCTGCATAAATGTTAAAATTCGCTCGCAATCTAGCTATTCCTACTCTCATTTTTTAAATATAATAAAAATGTATGATATGTATTCTCAAATACCCCCAGATGCCTACTTTGTTTCAGCCAAATCTATTCAAATGTTAAAACTCCGCCGCCGCCATGTTGGCATTTCAATCTTGAATTTTTAAAATGTTGACAAAAATTCGTGATGTGCAGTCTTAAATACCCCTAATACCGAATTTTAATCAAATCTGCAAAAATTAGTCTGCTATATTGGTGCCGCCATTTTTATTTCTCAAATATTGACTAAAATTTCATAACTTTCATTCTTAAGTACTTCTAGATACTGACATTTCAGCCGAATCTGTACAAATGACAAAATTCGTTCGCTATATTGGCGCCACAATTTTGACTTTTGTTGTACTTTCTTAAATAATCTCCACAAATGTTAAAATCATCCGTCTGACATGTCATTTTGACACCCGTATTTTGAATTTTTAAATGCTGACACTCTTAAATTTTCCTAGGCACCGATTTTCAGTTTAATCTACACAAGTAACAAAATTCGTCGGCCGTATTGCGCCGCCATTTTGGATTTCTAAACGTTGACTAAAAAAAATCGGATATTTTATATCCGAAAGTGTATGCATGTTAAATTTAAAAATAATCGGTAATGTAAAAGTGGTGAACATACAATCAGACGAGTAGGAAGCCAATAAAAGCACGTTAAAAGCATTGATTTTAGTTTAAAACTCTAATTAATATTATATAAATAACTATATTTCCTTTTAAACTTACCTAACTTAATGGTTTGATTTTAGATAGATATTATTTCTCTGAAATTTGTAAAAATAGCTATTTGCCTCATTCAGGAATAGGTAAGAATCCTTCCTTTTGGTAACGATAATGAAGCATGGCCCATTTCTTCATTTTCTTGCATCAAATACTTTAAGAGGTCGTCATTTTGTTTCACCATATTGAATTCATGCCAACATTTTACCAATTTTTTTTGTATCAAACGTAATTTTTGTGGAAAATTGAATAAAATCAAAGTTAATCGATAAGTAGATATTTTAGCTCTACCGGAACAGACCGACCGACCGACAGTGATTGAAAAACATGAGGATCTTTAAACACCCGGAACGATGATTTTTTCACGAAAAATGATATATCCTTATGTGGGGAGTAAAAACTCGCGCCGCCAATGGCAGTCGTCAACAAATGGCCACGGCTTAGACATGGGCCATCCCCACTTCTTGTTTTTATCGTAAACAATGGTCGATAGAATGTGAAAAATAGGGAAACCATGTTGGCGCATTTGATTCTTACTCTTAAGCTACATTTACATTCAATTTCCACTCGAATTTGTTATGAAATCGGCTTGCTTGTCAAACGGCAATAGTATGGTGTCAATTACATTAGACAAAATTCGAAGTGCACTCCAAAGTTGACTTCAGATCGAAGCAAGGAGCTTGCCGATGGTAAGCAGAAATTCAATAAATGTCAAATTTTTAGGTTATAATTTTTATTTTAATTAACAAAATTCTTAATACTTTTACACATCTAATTATTTAAAGATATAAATGTTTTATACCGCTTTAATGAAAAAAAAACCTTTAATCGGATATTTTTGGTTAATTCTGAAGGTATTGCCAAGACTAAAGTAGACATAAACGCCTAAAACCACAACCAAAGAGCGTTAAAAAAGTACTAAACAATCTTCTTACTCCAGTTTAGTGTATTTTACATTAATATTTTGGAAAAATAATAAAAATCTAATCAGCTGTTCAGGAATATCATTTTCAATATAAATGCACTTTTACGAAATGTCAATTTCAACTTGGATTTTGAAGTTAATGTAAATGTAGCTTAAGGGCCTCACAGAAGAAATTCGTTTATAACAGCATAAAGTGATCCTACAACCGTCTCCAAACATGAAGTTTTAATAAATTTGAATAAAAATTAGAGGTGACAGCATGCTTTTTTCTTAAACGTACAAGAGTAAAGTGTGTCCTAGAGGTCTCAAAGAAAAAATTCGTTTATTACAGCATAAAATAATACTAAAACCAATTTCAAATATGTAATAAATTTTAAATCGTACAAGCTTTAAAGTGTGTCCTAGGGGTCTTTAAACGTACAAGATCAAAGGGTGATTTAGGGGCCACACAAAGGAAATTCGTTTATGACAGCATAAAGTAATCCTAAAACCAGCTCCAAATATGAAATTTTACTAAATTTAAATAAAAGTTAGCGTTGTCGGCTTGTTTTTTGTTTTGACCCTCAAATTATGCACACCCATGAAAATAAATATGTTTTATTATTCCTAAATGGCAATTTGCCTAACTAGTTAAAAGTCACACACTTTTCTGCACAAGATTGCCTTACAAATAAGCAAATGGAATCAACATAGCACCTAGGAAAAGCTTAACAAAACGGCTTATAAATCCACATGTGAAAGTCGCGTCAAAACCGGTTGTAGGACTTTCCAATTGAATTGGACTAAGTCGCGTAATTTCACGACTAATGTTTGCTTGCCCTACGCAGGCGGTGGATCAAGCAGGCAAGCAGGAAATACTTTTCCTTTTAAATTGTAGATAAGGTTCTTTATCTGTCATAGAAATCCCTAATATTAAAGATATAAAAACATTCTAGTTTTCTTTATCTGAATCTGATTCTGTTCAGGTTATTGTTCGTCTTAAATTGGTCACTTTTAAATAGATGGCGCAGAACTATTGATTTAGTAAGGGGTAATTATCGATTTACTATAGTCTAATCGATTCGAATATCCTAGGTACTTACACTCCACGATTACCAATGTCGAATTACCTTGTACCTATAATTGAGTGTCCGTAATTTGTAGAGAACGTTACTATTACGGTAAGCATTCTATTTTTAAAGAGATCTTAAGACAGTATTTCCCAGTATCAAAACATAACATCACACGCCTTTTTTTTATAGGCGTCAGTTTACAGCATATAATTAAGAGTAGGGATAAGAATAATTATCGCCGAAAAGTGAAGCATCTGAAAAAATGTGTTACCAGCAATGACGTCAAAAAGAAATAGACCCCCGCATTTCATTCATAAAAATGAAATAATTAGAATCAAATCAAACATCAGTTACCGGAATCGTCCGTTCTGCACATGCGCGAGCCATGTTGTCAAATGTTAACTTTTTTCCATAAATTTGGGCAACTGTTACAAATTAAGGTTTGAAAAGAAATACTATTCGTAACAGTTCAATCCAGAATACTAAAAATTTACAACTAATATTCGTTAGCAACCAATATTTATTTATAACGAATCGTTATATAGGTAATTATTACTAAATCAACTTCAACTATTCTAAACAGATATGCAACATTCAGCATCCATGTGAGAATCTGACAGTGACAGACTGTTTGTATTTACATTTTTAAGGACGCTAATAATTTGTCTTAAAATAAAAAAATCGGTGTGTTATACAAAACTGAGCTCTTGAACAACGTTTCATTATATTAACGTCTAATTCTCACATACATTCCATGACAAATTTCATTATGATTTCGACATGAGATTTGATAACTCTGTGTTAGGGTCCCAACGAGCGATGTGTTTTTTTTAATTAATCAAACCTATAATTTTGTTTGTAGATACGTTTAAAAAATCGTACTGCGTTCTGAATAGTTCTGGTTAGGCCTTTTTTTTGGATGGCTCAAAAAGTGTATTTATTTATATAAAAATCGTGGAATCGTGTGAGATTTAGCACTCCGTTTCAATATCCAAGTAAAATGTCAAATATAATCAAAAAGAAGATCAGAAGAACAGTCTTCCGGTTCGTCTCGTCGAAGTGTGTTAACATAAGTGGTTCCACGTGGGAAACGGGAGACTCAACCGCCCAGTGTGGAAACTAACGGCCCCGCTAGAAAGGGAGCAAACGCTGTGAACGTGTGAGGCCTAGTTGTTGCTGCATTCTATCCCGTTCGTTTGCCGCAGTTCTACAAAGAATATTAGCGTAATGGCCGCTATGTGGCGGGAGTGGGAGGGGTAAGAGATTAACTTGAAAGAAAAGGTCATCTCGTGAGACCAGTAGTACTCTCAAGGGGCATCTAGTGGAAGCCAAGATGCATTAGAAGGGTTTATAAAGAAAGACAAATTTAAAGATATTGAAATACACGGGGTGACCGGGAACTCAGAGCTTGCCATCCGGACATCCCACCGATAACGTCTCCAAACCGGAATACGGTGTAAATTATCTGGAAGGGTCGCTTTAGCTCTAAATAAGCCCCGGACGGAGAGCAATCTGGCCAGTTGCGAAATGCAGTGCCAAAAACATAAATTGAAATTGAAAAAAGAAGAAGCAAAAATGCGGTTATGATGGTGTACGTTGATTATTGTCAAAGTAGTTTATTTCCTTATATTTTAGGTTTTAAATGGTCATTTATTAATTTGTTCTATTGAAAAAGTGAATTTTTAGAAAATAGTCCATAGACACATTATGTCAACATCTAGTGAAGATGTTCTTCTTCAAGTTCCAAGTGTTAGATTTAAAAAAGGAGATGGTTCGCTTTTTCTTATGGATGAGAGGCTTATTTGGATGGTGGAAAATAGGGATACGGTAGCTGTTTCCCATCCGTACGCTGATATTAAATGTAAGTAATTCTCCAGCTGAGGTGTAGGATTTTTATCTGAGACTTCAGACATGCATGTTAAGTTGAATTTGCCTAATAGCTGACCATGTTTGTAATTCTTCCAAGAGAAGTTGTTTTAGATAGATTAAGGTGTTCGAGTAAACATATTTGTTAATAATTTTTAAGTAGTAAGAATGTGTATTCTTATAGGTGTAAATCTACTTCTCGCTTTTTCTCCCTAGCACAGAAGATTTCTCCAGAAGGCAAAGCGAAAGTACAACTTCAAGTTGTTTTGCATAATGGTGTTTCCTCAACCTTTCATTTTACAAACAAAAATGGTTTACAGGCTCAGCTTGCAGACAGGGACAGAGTGAAAGATATGTTACAAACTTTATTGCCAAAGTTCAAAAGAAAAGTGGATAAGGAACTGGAAGAAAAGAACAGATTATTGTCTACAAATCCCACCTTACTTCAGTTGTATAAAGATTTGGTTATGACAGAAGTTGTTTCTTCAGAGGAATTTTGGGCCCAGCATGCACAACAGTATACACAAAAAAGGAAACAGCAGCCCCAAGAAATTGGTAAGTCTATCTGAAAGCAAAAAATTTGGCCGCACAGCATACCTTCTTTTCAATATTTGTAAATAAGTATCTTCAATTCTTTTATTGATAAAACAAAACATTGTATAAACCACAAAGGTGTACACAAGAAAGGTAGTAAAAGTGATTTTTTAGTAACTCTCAACCTAGTTTTTTTTTTAACAATAATTCTACTGAGATAGCCATTTTTCAAAATTTATTGTTCATATTGGAAACTATCATTTTTGCGTTAAGCAAAGCATTGGATCATGGAATCACCCTGCAATGGATAGAATCATTTTTGTAAGGCTGAACTCAAGCTGTACTTATAAAAGGCAGGAAGGACAATATTATTAATTTTGTTTACTGTGCATAGTTTTTGTAGTGTTTTGCTAATGAAAATGTACATTGGTCTTTATTTTCATGTATAAATAATAGGCATTCCTTCATTATGCTATAAGTTAGGTATCCTGTACTGGAAACATGCAAAATTTATAGTTTCTGCAAACAGACATAACACATTTTCAATGTGAGTCTTCCAGTTAATTTTACTATCTGAATGTAATTTCACTTGCTGTCTGTATTATAAATATGATTTTACCCAGTATATGCAACAAGGACTAAAAACTGAACTGATGTACTGTTAACTTGCAAATCTAAAACATATAGAAAGATAAGCGGCTTTTTCCTACCTCTTGTTGTCATTGGTGTGCCCAACTCGTTGCCAAGGTGATGAAGATTGTGTCATGCGATGTTGTGATGGGTATACACTGGTGTGTTACAAAAAACATGAAATATGAAGTTCAATTTTGTAAAACAGGGAGGCTATCTTCCATGTTTTCTCGAGTAAATAAAAGGTTTAAATTTTACCTGTATAATTAGAAAGGGTTAAATATATATCTTAAAAATGTACTTGCTGTCTGTATTTTAAATATGATTTTAGCCAGTGTATGCCACCTTTCTTACCCCCATAATAATTCAATTTGGATAACAAAATGTCAAAAACCATATACTATATCAGGATCTACTGGTTCTATTATATCTACTGTAACTTTTTGGACAGCAGTTGTTGGTTTGCTGTTTATTATTTATTACGGTTTTTTTAAGAAGAAATCAAACCATTTTAGAAAGATACATTCTAAAAGTTTGAAAGTACTGGGAATACTTAGGGTATTTTAATGGGTCATAAGTATCTTGTTTTAAGATAACCAGTGTTTCATTGGCCACAAATATATTATGTTTTTGTTAATTTGTTTAAACTTCTTAAAAGCCAAATAAACATTTTCACTATTTGCCAGAATATGATAAACGACATTAAATAAAAACTTTAAAGTGTTGGCTATATATTCTTTACAGTTAAATTTTTATTATATTGTTGTACATTTTATTGGAGTATTCTCATAGATCAAATATTATTTTCATTGGTGTAGAAAACAGAAAAGAATGTAGTAAGCAATTGAGAGTTTTTTTTTATATAAACTCAATATTACTTATTGAATTAAATTAATTAAATGGCTAATCCTTCCAGTAAGGAAGTTTTTAATTTTGTCACTTGTCACAAGTTGGAGTTTAAATAATAATGAATTATGATTTAGATGTTTACTGAAAACATCGAGTAACAATTTACCGAGCAATTTACCTTAACAGATGCTTGATAAAGATATAAATATAATTGTGTTAAACATATTTATTTTTTTGAAGGTGTGTCGGGAGCATTTCTGGCAGACATCAAACCACAGACTGACGGTTGCAATGGGTTGAAGTACAATATTACTCCTGATATAATCGAATGTATATTTAAGACATACCCTGCTGTGAAAAAAAAGTATATCGAAAATGTTCCCAGTAAATTAACCGAGGCTCAGTTTTGGACCAAATTCTTTCAGTCTCATTATTTCCATAGGTATGATCTAAAGATATATATTTTACAGTGATGATAAAAAATCAAATTTATGTGGAGCATTTTTTTGTCCATTAAAAATTGAATAGTCTCACATCAGTGCACAATTATTTTTGGGAAATAGGGAAATTCCTTTTATCATAAATATCAGTGCTTATTGATAAAGATACAGAATGGTTTATGTTGGTTTTAATAAGCAAATTTAACTTAGTACCATTTTTATAAGTATAGTTTTCTTTAGGTTTGGACTATATGAAGCTGCATTACGCAAATATTAATTTATACTTTTGTTATAATTAACTGTGTGTTCCATGCAAATAAACATGGATTATGAGTAGATGCAAGAACAATATTATCCTATACCTCTCTTATTTAAACTCAATTTCATTTATTAGTAAAAGGGTAGAATAAAATGCTTAAACATTAAAATATATAAGACAAATAGAATTATATTATTATTACAAACAAACATTTAAGTATATAAAAATTAAAGACTTTTTACAAAACTACAATTTAAAATTGAATAGATTGTTTGAATGTTTTGAATTCCTCAAAAGAGTAAAAAGCATTACTGCAAGATTACGAAAGCCAGAGTTTCAAGATTACAAACACTGAATGGCAGAACATTATAGAACCTAAGTTCCAGATATTCCGGGCCAACCCTAGTTCTAGGGAGTTGATGGTACTCAGGGAGAATGCTATTCCAATTTCTAGTTGGATAGTTTTGTATATCACTGTGAGTGCGATGAGACTGAGCACTGTCTGAAACATGACAAAGACATTGATATATGTAAAGAGAGGGCTGTGTCAAGATACCGAGTTGAATGAATTGAGCTATTTATACTCCTACAAACCCAAGGAGTAATTGCAAAAGATAAAATTATAACAATATTGGTACAGTCAGTCTGTATAAGATCTAACTGAGTTTAATTTAATTAATTGCCTGATACTTATAATCAGTTAAAATACATAGATTGACAGCAGTGGCTGTTTCAGTTTAAATTCCATTTTGTTCCTTCGGAAATAAGTTTTGGCAGTTTTGTAAAAGGGCATCACGTAGCAAGCATTCACATCTTTTACCCATGCAATTAAAAATGTGGTTTTTTAAAGGATGATGAATGGCTCCAAGTTTAGCTGTGTATCAGAACTTGTGTACACTGACCTTAAGGCCTTTGATAGTGTGTGTCATAACTTACTTTTAGAGAAATTAAGAATTTATGGAATGGGTGGTACATATCTGAATTTAGTCAGGTCCTATTTAACAAATTGGAACCAGTATATTAAGATAAATGGTGTAACATCGAGACAAATCGATGTTAAATCTACATTCCACAAGGTTCTCACTTAGGACCAATATTGTTTTTGCTTTTTGTCAACAATGTCATCAGGATTTTTAAAAAGTGTAAATGTCTTTTGTATGCAGATGACCTCAAGGTTTTTTGCGTTGTTAACTCTGAGGAAGATTGTGAGATGGTTCAATATGAATTAAATGAGCTGGTCCAATGCTGGCAAATGTAAAGTAATATGCTTCTTGGTAGAAACACACCTTTAATGTACAATTATGTTTTAGAAGGACAATTTATATAGTAGGTTAAAAAGGTTAGTGGTCAAAGGCAAAGGTATTACCTTTGACTGAGAAGTGACATTTACTGAACATATCAATGTTACCTTGAATGTGCAACCATGTAGATGATTTTGGTACTATAAAATGCTTGTAAAATTAGCTTGTTAGAAGTATTTTGAATAAAACAATATAATTTGGTCGCCGTCCTACGTGCCATAAAAATGAACTCAAAGCAGTGCAAAATAGGTTTTCCAAATTTTTATTATTCATACACAAATTTTATTACAAATACATACCATATAACACTAGGATTCAATTGGTTGGACAGCCTAAAAAAATGTTGAGAGATTGCCATGGTCTTCTTTCTCCATAAAGTTGTCAATGGTAATATTGATTGTGCAGAGTTGCTTTCTAACATTAATTTCCAAATCCCCCAGGGACAAGCAAGAAACACGCACTTATTCTAGGAAATACCACACAAAACTAAGTATGTCTTTCAAAGTTTTATTGGATGAAGCAGAAGAGATTGTAATCATGACATTTTTCATAAATCTCTACAATTGAGAAATCATGGTTCTTGGGATTAGACCGTGTCAAATTGGAATTACTATCCGTCGTTTCGCCTTCGATTGCACGAGGCATCTTCAGGGATCTTTACTCCACGAGATCTAAATACTGAATGGATAGTAATTCCAATTTGACACGGTCTAATCCCAAGAACAACGATTTCTTAATTGACCAAAGCCGTGAAAGCTTTCATTCTATATTCTCTACAATTATTTAATTTATTAAAACAATGTTTTACTACTATTAGTTTTATTGTAGCCTTTAGGAAATAATTTGTACCATTTGGAGACAGATCTTTGTAGAGTACTGAATTATAAATAAATAAATATAATTGAAGTGTTAGAGTTGCTTGGCAGTGTAACTATAGGTGTGAACCATAATATATCAAAAAAAAAAAAAAATTGAGGATTTGATAAAATCTACTCACTCTCAACCTAACATAAAACCCAATATTGACCTGCAATTTTCAGTATTGCTCCTATTTTCTGGCTTAAACATTGGTGTAATAATAGCTGGAAATATATTGTTCATATTCATATTAATGAACATTATTTACTTATCCATAAAAACATTTTTTTAACATAGTATCTTCTGTACTTTTTTTATTAAATAATTTATTAATAGATTAGAATTAGATTTACTTATTAGCCTTAACTAAACGGTAAAATATCTCAACTGCATCAATATGGTAAGATATGAGTTGAAGAATCTGTGAATAATTTTCTTTGACAGAGATCGAAAATATGCTGAGAATAAGGATCTGTTTACCGAATGTGGGAAAATAGATGACCAGGAAATGAAGAGGGATATCCAAGCTGGCGTTAAGGATCCAATAGTTAATCTTACTGAATTTGAAGATAAAACTTTAGATGAAGGGTATGGTACAAGTATTGAAAAACCTGCTAGCAATGCGGGCACTGTTAGTCAGGCGATGATCAAAAGATTTAATCAGCACTCTATAATGGTGAGCATCTTATATGACAAGCTGTATTAGATTAAAATATAGTTTATTTACATACATTTTAATATTGAAGCATTACCTAATAATTTGGTAATATCCATTTTTTAAACTGTTATCACTGTTAAGAAATATGGCTATTTTGCTATATTTTCCTAGTACATTTAATATTATACTGAGTTTTTTACTTTTCACAGGTAAATCATTTGTAAAATTAACAAATATTGCTTCCTATGCATAACTTGATTTGATTACAATAGTAGAAAAGTGGCCTATTTCCTCTATTATTCAATTTAATTTGGTTTTCAGTAATGTTTATTCAGTAAATAGATTATTAAGCATTCACTAGTTCATCATTCTATTTTTTGACCAATATTTAGATGTTTTTTGTTCTTTTTAAAATTCCATTACTCTCCATTATTTTTAACTGTAAAAGTTCTTCCCAAGAACTGGGGTAAACAATATTTGTATTTTAAGAAACAATTTACACCTTTAAAGTTTTGAGTAATCTATCATTTTAGTTTTCATTAAAACCTAAATCATTTAAAAAATCTTGTTTTTATAATTGACCAAAGCCATAAAAAAATTCAATGTTTTTCAGAAAAACAGTTTACTTTAAATGCTCAATTGCAATTTTAATTTTAGGTATTGAAAGCCACCAAGAATAAAGTTAATGATGCTGTCACTGATAACTCCCAAGCAGTAACTGAGAAATCCAATGGTGAAAGAACAGTCGACGAATCTGTTAATAAGAAACAAAAAATATTAGAAAAAATTACTTACGATGACCTGGAGGGAAATGTTACTGATAACAATGTTAACGTACAACTAAATTTATCTAAAGTAGGTACCACTATTTGTTGGTTATTATTCAGCCTAGTCCAAATAAATGTATTGCTTGTATTACTTTTTAAATATACAATTTATTGTGTTGTTAGAATGATGTGTTTGTTTTTTAGTTTCAAATTCAAATTCAAAACAGCTTTATTTCAGATAACTTGGAAAATATTACATTTACATGCGTACTATACCAAAATTTAAATGAAATGGCATCACAAACAAATATAAGAAACAATCCATACTTATTGTACACAGTAGTTATATAGACAATATGGCTCTAGATTAATTAGCAGTTTTTTTATTATTTTTTTAAAATGCCCAAAGTTTAGTTCTTCTTTGAATTGATTTAGTAGTTTGTTAAATATTTTTATACACATATAGGAAGGATTTTTTTCCGTTAGGGTTAATCTATTATTGGGAAAATTTAAATTTAGAGTTCTTGTATTGTAGGTTGAGCTGAAGCTATTTACCATAAATTTGTTTCAGTTTTTATGCAAAAACCTCAAACATTCAAACAAATAAAGACCATCAACAGTTAAAATTTTCTTTTCTTTAAAAACGCCCCTATATGACTCTTTGAAGCACATTTTATACACAATGCGAATTACCCTCTTCTGAACTAAAAATATTTTTTCTAAATTTGGCCCGATGCCCCAAAAAATGATGCTATACTGGAATACAGACTCGAAAGTTGCAAAATACATAGTTTTTAGTGTTTTCTCATTCATATATTTTGCGGCAGTTCTTATAGCAAAACAATTTTTACTTAATTTTTTTGATAAAACTTCAGTGTGCAGTTGCCAATTTAAAAATTTGTCAATGTATAAACCTAAAAATTTAGTGTAATCTGATATGCCAAAGTGATATGGTCCAAAATGTATTTCATCTGCTTTCTCTTTTTTTGATTGAATAGTGTCAAAGATAACTACGTTTGTTTTACTGTCATTTAGAATTAATTTATTTTGATCAAACCATTCTTTTGTTTTCTGATATGTTATGCTCATTTCATATGTTAATTGATCAAAGTCTTTGGCACCAACAACTAAGTTTGTATCATCGGCATAGTTTACAATGTAACTATTAGCGTTTTGTATTACTTTAGATAAGTCATTTATATATATAATAAAAAGTATTGGACCAATAATACTTCCCTAAGCAATTCCCAGATTATTTGAGAGGATACTGGATTTATATTCTACATTCTTATTTGTTATTGCGACTCTCTGTTTGCGATTTGAAAGATATGAGTTTAATCATTTATTCTGGTTTCCTCTTATTCCATATTTATCTAGTTTTTTGATAAGATACTCAATATTTAATGAGTCATGTGCTTTTGACAGATCTAAAAATACACCCAGTGCTCTCAAGGAAATGCAAAAAGCCCTGGGTGAACTCGTAGATTGCTGTCTGAGTTGACTGTCTTTGTAAATAACCATGCTGGGAGGTAGAAAAAAATATTGTTACTGTGGAAAAACTCTAGCAATCTTTTACACATAGCTAATTCAAAAACCTTGGAAAAGCTTGGTAATAAATTTATAGGTCTATAATTTTCCATAAAGTCTAGTTCTCCTTTTTTGTAGAGAGGTTTAATTAGAGCAAGTTTTAAAGAGTCTGGAAAAATACCATTGCTTAAAAGAATAATTTATAATATATGACAGTATTTCACTTGTAACATTTAATGACTTAACTATATATATATGGGTATTTCATCATCACCACTACTAAACTTGTTTTTTATTGATTTTGGTAAAGTTTTAATTTCCTCAGATATTGTGGGTTTTAATAAAAAGTTTTATCTATGGGTAAAATATTACTATAATATATGGGAATGCTTTGTAGGTTATTTAAAAGATTAGTTGCTGTTTCATTAAAATATTTGTTAAAATTATTTGTAATCTCTTTGCATATTTGCCACATAGTTTTACTCTTGTTGTCTGATCTAATAATTCTCTCTTCATATCGGGAGGACCTTTCCCTTATTAGGGCCATATCATATTCCTTTTTGGTGTTTTAGTACAGTTCCCTATAGATAGGATTGTCTACTTAACAGTAAGAGATTATCTAACCTATTTTTTATTTCATCAATTTCTGGACTTTTTAAAACTAATTTGTGCTTATGTACATTTTGTTTTCTAGGGAAACACTGATTAAAAATGCCTATAAATATGTCCATGAAATTATTCCACTGTTTATTTACATCTTTACTATCTATATCTAAAACTAACTCCCACTTTTCATCTCTTAATTTCGTTAGAAGGGCTTCCTTATCCCTGTCACAATAAAAACGACGAAAACCTGTACTATTTGTTTTTTCTATGTCTATGATAAAGGATCGATATTAGTGAAAATATTGTCAATACAGCTAGCGGAGTCACTGGTGATTCGTGTATGCTCACTTACCGTAGAGTTTAAATTAAAGGAGCCCATTAAGTTCAATAGTTCAGACCTATTCCTATTTATTTCCATCATTTCAATGTTGAAGTCCCTTGCTAAAAGTATTGGCTTATTCTCCACCTTTATCTTTTAATTTAAAGTCTTTTATTGGAAGACCTATCAATTGATTTTTTGTTTTCCAGTGTTCCGTAAGACAAAGTATAACCTATCCACTACATTGCCCAAGGACTGAACATTTTGATGGATTAGGCTGATATGTTGTTTGTTTGCTAGTTGTTTATGTGGATTAGTCTTGATGTTCATACTCTCATTTCCTTTAGATGTTGAGTTTAAGCTAAAAAATTATCTCCATTGTTCCTTCGGTGTAGATCAAACTTGAATCTCCTAATTCCTACATTAGGGGGCCAGAAATTTGGTTCGTACAATTCATCTTTCCTTATTAATGGTGCAGTTACAACAAAACTTTTAAGTTGATCAGTTTTTGTCTGTAGTTCTGAAACTGTTACCCTGTCAGAGGCAAAACTAGGTTGTTTTTTTATGTGTTTTTCAACCATCTCGGTTGTTACGTGGTTGTTTACTCTGTAAATATTTAGCCATACCTTTCTTTCTGTACCAGAAAAACCCTGTTTTTGTTCTTCCACGGAGACATTTCGAGCTCCCAATCGTTTTTCAAATGTCTTCTGTGTTTCACTTCAGTAAAGCCCGATGTCTCTTTTTCCAATTCAGCATCACATTGGTTATCTTCAAGGAAATTAAAATTGTCCTGCTTATTTGATTTACCATAATTGTTTGTTTTTATTTGGTCAATTTGTGGTGAATTTTTAGGTGTTGTTGTTCTGTCATTAGTGTCAACGGGCGTTTGAACTACTATTTTTGGAACTACCGGTTGGTTTTCGTATTTCCTACCTTCCCGAAAGTTATTTCTAACCACAACATCTGCGTATTTGGTTTTTTGTGTTTTGTTATTGTTGTGATTTTTTTCTAACCAATTTATTTGTTGAACCAATAATCACTTATTTTCTTTCAAAATCTGGTTATTTTCTTTCAGAATATCGTTTTTTTTCCTGAGATTCTTTTAGAAACTTACTCAGGAATTCAATTTTTAATTCTAAAGTATCCTGTTCCCCCATTTGGTTTCCCGCGTTTTTTTCACAACACTCTAGTTGGGTATCACTCATTATTTTAATGTTTTTCCTTTTTGCACAGGAACTATGATAAACACTTGCACAATTTATACATATTTGGGTTTTACATTCTTTCTTAGCACATTTGTAGAAAATTTTGGATTTATTGGCATATTTTCCGCTTTTAACACTTCCGCTATCGCTCGGATCGTCCTCACTCGACGCCATCTTATATATAAATCTAAAATATATCTAACTCTAAATTGATTGAAGCAAATATTTAATAAAATTATATATCTCAGCATTGTTACTTAAGCAAACAAGAAATTGTGTCTTTTATCTTAAGTTTTACAGACATATAGTAGTTGAACAAATGCTTTCATCCTGATAGGACTCATCAGTGGGAAAGAAAGGTTGTCTATAAAAACTTAAGGTAAGTGACACAATTTCTTATATTTGCTTAAATAACATCGTTTATATTATGTATTGAATCATTCCATAGACAGACTAGTCTATATGTTTAGATATGTAATTTTACTAAATATTTGCTTCAATCAAAGTTAAATATTACTATTCAGTTGCAAAAAAGCCAAAAAATATTTGTCATTCTAATTGCAAAAAATAATTTAAACATATTTAAAAACAACAAATATGATGTTTAACCATTATAGAAATCTCAGTTTTTTTTAGTCAATGCAATTATACTGCTTATTTGGTCTTCTATAATAAACATTTGATGATTTTAACTTATTTCAGGTGGAGAGGTATCTTCACGGTCCTATGCCAGATACTGTTACAGAACATATCAATCCTAATGAAGCCTCTCATATGATGAGGAACATTCTTCAGGAAGCGAGACAGTGGCAGGCCAAGCCTCACACACCCAATTATGGTCTCGTCCCTCCATCCGCCGCCATTTTGGCTCTAGGAGATCTTTCTCCAGGTGGTGCACTTATGAGAGGGTTTCAGGAGCAGTCACTTGCACGTAAGAAAAAACTAGTGATGGGTAGTGGTAACTTTTCATCTTTGAAAATCTTTTCTTTTCAATGTGACCAAGGAAATTTTCTGGGAATATTCCTGAAAATTCCTACAACATATTTTTTTTTTGTAAAATTTGGTCCTGGTTTAATGAGATATGAGTTTTTTAGTTTTTGACTTTGGTATTTAGCCTAATTTTTTAATTAAAGAGATTCAAAACTATAAGAAAAAGTTAAAAACTAAAAACTTCAAATTTCAAGAGGAAGTCGTGAAAAGCAATTTGAAAGTATTAAATAAGCAAATTAATTAAATTTTCAGTTTAGTTTTTATTTTCAAAGTTAAGGGTTAAGTTTATGTTTATCCCTTTGTGGTTAGTTATGTTTTAGTTATATTGTTTCTTCAGTTTATCTGTTTGAGTATAAGTTTTTTTTTGTTAATTTCTTACGCTAATAACAGTAAAAATAAATATAGATAATACCTCATCCACTCTGTTTTACATTTGTAGCTTTATTAGGAGTAAATGTTATATGGTTCAATTTCATGTGTACATGTTGGACTTTATATATCTCAGAACATCTATTTATTGAGGATCTCCAAACCTATTTTGAACAAAATATCTGTCACTCTATTAAAATTTACACAGGGGATATTAACATAAACATTGCTGATAGAGAAAGTAACATAGTTAATGAATATTTGTCAGTAATGGGGCAATAGGGTTTTCTTTCCTATATCAACTCTCCCACTAGAATAACTAACAATACGTCCTCATGCATAGACCACATATTCATAAGGCAAAAACTAAGAAGTCAAAATATAATTTTTAAATCATTTAGAATGCAAAGTGATACCACTGATCACCTACCAATAATGTTATCTATACATAACAATAAAATACAAACAGATAAAATATTAAAACCATCCCAAAACACCTATAGTGTGTTTAATGAAAGGCTGTTTAAAGAGACAATTGCAACCCAGAACTGGGAAGAAGTCTTAAACTCTGATGACTCAGATGAGGCCACGGACATGTTTATTAATATATTTACAAAAATAAAAAAAGAAAACATAACTATATGTAAATCAAAAAATAGACCTAATTAAAAAATTAAAGATTGGATAACAGAAGGATTAATAAACTCAATAAAACATCGAGACAAATTAAAGAAAAATCTCTTAAGAAAATTCTCACCAGCATTGGAAACTGAATATAAGCATTATAGCAATCATTTGAATAAATTATTAAAAATACAAAAATTTAATTACTATAGGACACAAATTGAAAACAACAAAAACAACCTTAAAAATATGTACAAAATTATAAAAGATGCTACTAATGTAGGTAACAAAAAACAAAAAGAGTGTCTTACCCTTAATAATGATAACAACACACCTTTTAATGATAACATTCAAGTGGCCAACCATTGCAATGAATATTTTACTAATATTGGTATTAAAATGGCAGAAAACCTTAATACTTCTGTTATTACCACTAAAATTAAAAACAATAATGCCTCTATGTTTTTGACCCCTGTATCTGAGCAGGAAATATTAACACAAATCGCCTCTCTTAAAAATGATAGTGCTCTGGGAATGGATGATATCACATCAAAACTTATTAAACTTGTTCATTTGGACATAGTGTTACCCATATCTCATAATAAATCTTATTTTTAAAAGTGGAATTGTACCCAAGCATTTTAAACAGTCAATTTTGCTAAAATATTTGAAAAATGTCTCAAGGATAGGTTAACCAAATTTTATAATGCGTTTAATATATTGTCAAAAAATCAGTTTGGTTTTAGGGAAGGACTTGGTATGACTGAGGTTATATACTGTTTGACATCTGAAGTTATTAAAAATCTAAACAACAATCGAAAATGTCTTGCTGTTTTTATTGATCTCTCGAAGGCATTTGACACTGTTCCACACAACCAACTTATCAGCACTTTAATGCGGTATGGAGTTAGGGGAATGGTGTTGAAGGTCTTCAAGAGCTACCTGACAGATCGGGAGCAGTGTGTCAGAGTAAACGGTGAGCTCAGTACAGCCCTGAAAATCCAAATCGGTGTCCCGATTCTAGGCCCAATTCTTTTTATTAGCTACACAAACTCGTTATTGGACTTACGCACTAATGGCAGAATCATATCATATGCAGATAATATTGCAATTTTTTTCTCTGGTAATACCTGGAACGAAACTAAAACCAAAACTGAAACAGGATTTAAAGAAGTTAAAAACTGGTTGGAGGCACGAGGGCTGTCACTCAATATCAGTAAAACAAATTACATACCTTTCTCCATAACGTCAGTGAATAGGCCAACTTTTAATAAGATAACCTGTGACAATAATGCTGTTTTTGAAATCCAGGCAGTAACAAAGACAAAATATCTCGGAATATTTATTGACCAAATTAATTCGCAAATTAATATACAAATTCTATATTTTGAGGGAATTCCTTAACACCAAATTATTGACACAAATATACAAATCTTTAATTGAATCCTTACTTAGGTATGGACTTGTAATATGGGGAGGGGCATACAAATCTAATCTGCTTCCAATAAACATAGTGCAGAATTATATTTTAAGAATAATTTATAAGAGAAACAGACTTTTTCCTAGAAACCGATTGTATAAAAATTAACAATTTGAAATCTTTATATATACAATTAGCCTGCTCCTTTTTTTACAAAAATAAAAGATAACAGACTTATATACAACATGAACACAACACAAGGCAAAATGGAAACAATAACTTAACACTGCCTATGAGTAATAGAACCATAAATCTGCATTTTGTTACTTATTTAGCTCCCAAATTTTACAACTTGATACCTCCTGATATAAAGTTAGTTTAGCAAGAAAAGTAAGGCTTTATTCTTTCAAATTTGGATCTCTTTTCTCCTTTACTATAGCGATCAGCCCTAATCATGTTGTGCTCGCTTTCGTTGTTGGTGTGTTTCAGGGTGATCCTTGATGAATAATGTTTAGCATAATTTAACACTTAATATTTAAAAAATGTTTTCTTCAAATTATGCTGATTCTACAACAACCTACCTTTTTTGTGGCAATATATTTTCTCTATTGGGTTTTATAGGCTTGGTTATACTCAGTTGATTGATCATTACCATGGGATTTTTTTGATTTTCTTAAATGTTTATTCTTTTAAAACTTAAACTAAACTTAAACACATGGAGTACATACAGATGTCATTTATACATCTAGGTACTGTCTCAAAATAACACTCATAAAATTATGTGAATTATTGTAGAATTGTATTTATACTATGAAATGTATATGTATTTTGAAATAAATAAAGATAAATGATAAAAAAAAATAATATACTATATGGGCTATATCCATAGGTGAGGTATTTTTGAAAAATATAAGATGGGATTTTTTGACTATAACAGAAATAACATATTTTTATAAAAAAAATGATATCTGTACGATTGTGTGTATATGTGTAAACAAAACTTAAGAGCATATTTCGAAAAACGGAGTCATGTCAACCCTAAAGACAGTTCTCCCAAAAAATTATTGAAAGCTGTGAAACATGTCAAATTTGATTTACCTCTTTGTATTCTAAACATTTTTTCTACTATACAGGGTAGTTCTAGAAATAAAATATTCTTTTAAAAATACTAATATTTTTTATTTTCATAACGCTTAGTTAAAAAGAACCAAAAGGTAAAATGGTAAAGACTTTTCTTGTTTTTTTTGCCCATAAAAGCAATTTTTCCTTCATATTGGGTTACTCTAGGAGGACACAACAACTTTTAAATTATATTCAAATTAAAAATAGACTGCATGTAGATATAAGCTATTTAGTTCTGACATATATTATAGACAGTAGTTATCATATTTGTTTAGAAACTGATAATTTTTACAACTTTATCTGTAAAATAATTTGAACTCTATATAACAAAGTATACATGAACATATATATAAACAAAAAAACATTTTGGTATAGATTTACAAGAGAAAGCTACCACGTCCACATTAACTGGATATATCTATATATATATATATATATATATATATATATATATATATATATATATATATATATATATATATATATATATATATATATGTGTGTGTGTGTGTGTGTTTATTCCGGGTGTACACATTTTCAAAGTTTGTCTTAAATTGTTTTTAAATGATCCTTCCCTTCTATTTAAATCACCTTCTTTTTCTATTTTTAGTCCTCTATATTGGCAATCTCTCTACACCCATCAAAATTTATTTTGTGGCTGGTTTCCTGATGATGTAAGAATAGGGCTGAGATTGCTTGTTTGTTTCTGATGCTGAGTTTGTGCTCTTCTGCTTTTGCAGATATTTGCCAGTTAGTTTGCCTCACATACAGTTTTTCACAGTCCTGGCATATGCTGAATGCTCCGCGGTTTTCCAAGTTGCTTTGGCTTTTGGGTTTCCAAGTAGTGTACCTATGATTATTTGTGGCTTGTGTAATATTTTGTATGTTGCATTATATAAGAATTCTTCCGATTCTGTCTGTTATGCTCTTTACACGTGGTAAGGCTAGTTGTTGCCTTCCTGGTTCATAGTAAACAATTAACACCAAAAATTAAAATGGAGTTCCCTTGTTACCTTTGCACCTTATTGAGCAAGTTTATGTCTATGCTGTGGAAAGCATCAAGCTATGATGGGGTGTGTTTACCTTCCTCCACATACACCAATTGAATTATATGAAGTTTTGGCTGATACATTGTCTACTATATCTGAAGCATATCCCACCTCAGATTTATATATCACTGGTAACTTTAACATGCCCAAAGTGGCTGGATATCAACTTAAGTTCTATTGCTGTTCCCTATTACCAACTACCTCTGAGATATCGTGTGTCAGGTCATGACTAATATGTGTGTATTGTGTAATATCTTAGAGGTTAGTAGGATTAGTGATTATACTGATTCTGCTTTAGATTGAGTCTTTAAGTCATAGAGCTGACTTATAAATAACTGCTGTAGATTATCACCTTGTACCTCCTGATGCTCTACACCCAGCACTTGATTTTCACCTTTCCTTTATTAAAAATAAGAATATTGTATCACTCTACTCGGAAGAATTCTGTTACGACTTTAAGGCTATTGATTACACTATTTTAAATAAGCGTCTTCTGCTGTGGGAAAAGAGTGTTGATGATATACTGAACATATTGTATGACACTTTATACTTTGCAATGGATATGTTTACTCCAATGAAGAGAGTATCGCAAATTCCCTAAATGGTTTTCAGCGGACTCAAGGGAATTAACCATTCATAAAAAACATATTCATAAATGCTGTAGTTTTGTACTGGCTAGACCTCTGTTTATAATTTTGAACGAATTGCTCTCAGCTGGTTATTTCTTGGACTTCTAGAAGAAGTTTTTTTTACTTTGATATTGAATTCAATTCAATAATTATCACCAAATACCTGTCTTTGTCCGTTTTGTAACTGATCAGCAATTTGGCTTCCAATCTGGAAAATCTGTTGAGGCTAACTTGTGCAATAAATGTGTCGAATGCCTTGGAGAATGGTTATGATGCTCATGTTGTGTATATAGATTTCTAGAAGAAATTTGACAAGATGAACCACAATATTCTTACTGGTTCTAGGTAAACTAAAGGCAAGTGGCTTGTCTGGTCCCCTGTTGAGATGAGTTGAGAGCTATTTGCAAGATAGTGTTCAAATTGTGCATGTCAATAACTTCAAGTCAACCAATATATAAGCACCATCAGGGGTACCATAGGGCTCCCACATGGTACATTTATTATTTAATTTATTTGTAAATGACATAAATGATTGCTTCCCATATTCCAACTTCCTTTTTCTTGCGAATGATTTGATGATGTTTCTCTCGATTAATTCTCTGGATGACTGTCAAAAATGACAGTCTTATCTAGATAATCTAGGTAATAGTTGTGTAGCATGAACAGCGTGGACCTAAATATCTCTAAATGTAACTCAGTAAGCTTTGCAAAATCTCGTAATCCTTTAAATTTTGAATATAGTATTGAAGGTTAGGCATTAAAAAGTCTGAACACAATTAGAAAGTTTGGTGTGTTAACCTCCGATTCCTTAGAATGTTAGCTTTGTCATGCGCTGCACATCGGAATTCGCTGCTCTTTCTTCTGCTCGAATGCTCTACTGTGCATACAAAGCAACAACAATAAAATCAATTATGATCTCCTAATGTCTTCTTTAAACCTAAGAACCCTTTCATCAAGAAGAGATCACCGTGACTTAATAATATTCTACAAGATATTTAACTCATCTTGGTCCTGTCCTACATTACTGTCAAATATATTCTCAATGTTCCTGCTTGATCCACATCTTCTTACACATTTCACAAACTTTTTCATCGGTTTTTTTTCGCAATTTAAACATACTCCTCCTCAGTGTTGTTCTATCAGGATACTCAGTTTCCATTACTACTAGTTTCATCCATGTATAAATGACGTAGATAAAATGTTCGCTGGTTCTTAAACTAAAGTGCCATTTAGCCATTGAAGATCTTTAACAGTCCGGCTATTCGTACATATAACCTTGATCCCAGTTATTGACTAAACTACATTTTAGAAATCAATACTTTGATTTTAACTTGCCTTTTTTAGAATTGGTACCACCAGATATTGAGAAAGAAGTTCGAAACTTATACCTGGCGTTGTGCGAACTCTTGGGTCATTTTTGGAAATGCTTTCCCCCCACCTCTTCAAGTGCTGAACAAAAATTAGTCAAAATGAACGAAGCTTTGCAACGATTTCAGACAGTGAAATTAAAACCTTTTGAGGTAGGTAATAACCAATTTATAAAAGATTACAGTTGGGCCACATCCTAAACATAAGCACTGTAAATCCACCAGTCGTTTTAATAATAATAATAATAGGTTTATTATTCTCAAAAGGAAAACATGTAGGCATTTTTTTCCATACTAATAAAATGTTTTAAATGTATATAAATACATACAAAACTTAATAAATTATACTATAATAATAATAATAATAATTTAATGTAAAATAAAACTTAGAGTTGAGTCAGAGAGGTTAACAAAAGAAGACATAAATAGGAAATGAAAAAAGAGATCACTGATCTTGAAAGTTGCTACACAATAAGATTAATATTTTGTTGTGAAAACTAGTCGCGCTTCTTTCTTTTGATAGTGATAACTGAAATTTGTTTGTTAAAAAGGTAATTTGATAGGAAAGATTTTTTTGAAACGTTTTTATTATGAGATGGTACCATCAATTGATACTGCCTGCATATATTGAAGTTATGAACAACTGTTTAATACATGAGCTTTATGTGGAGATGTGGCAGATATTAAAATTAAGAAAACAGACTGTGGCAGTGCACACTATGACGGTGAACGATGTCAAGCCAACCCAATCCAGCAATTTTATGTGACACTATATGACTGTATCGCCTGAGTTATCTGTGAAGTTAAAGTGTTATAGAGTAAAAGTCTCGCATCTTTTGAGGGAGATAATGTCTATGGAAATCAATTCGATTTAACATGAAATATGCTTTGTTTAGACTTAAGTTTTTAACCAAGCTTTTTAAAGAGATGTAGTTATCTCCTAATTTAGGTTGTGTGTTCTTATTACAAAATAACATACTACTAATTTAGTTGGATTATTTTTTAAGAGGTACCTCTCTGATTGTTTGCTCTCGAGGATTACCCTGTCCAAAAGAAACAATGATATGAGTAAAACTGATGCTTCATTAGTTTTAAAACTGCTAATAAAGTGCCTTGATGCAACATATCAAAAGATTTTGTGTAATTTAGCAATGTGAGAACAGACTTTAGATAATGTAGGCAGTATCAAAATAGATAGCAGTTTTCCAAACTCAAGTAGGTTTTTTAACTTTTGGCAAATGTACCAAAATTAATGTAAATTAGTCAGAGCACTATTAATGTTAGCCACCAGTTGTTCAATATCTTTCGATGCAGCATAAATGAGGGTATCGTCTGCAAATAAATGAATATCGACTGCATTGACAACATGTACGATATCATTTATGTATAAGATAAATAATAAGGGTCCCAGAATACTTCCCTGTGGTACACCATGATCCTTTACCACTTCATCAGAAACCTTACCATTTAGAATCACTATTTGCTTTCTATTGTTGAGATAGCTTTCAAACCATTTCAACACATTATTCCGTATTCCTATCATATATAATTTAGCTAAAAGATTTTTTCTATCAATAGTCTCAAATGCTCTTGGCAAGTCCAAGAATACAGCATTCATCCAACACACACTGAATAGCAGTTTCACAATTATGTCTCTTCCTGAAACTAGATTGTTTGTCTGTTATTAAATTACTATTATTTACAAAATCAATAATCTGATTGTAGACAGTTCTTTCAAAGACTTTTTCTAGAGCAGCTAACATATTAATAGGCCTAAAATTTGAGGCCTCAAAACAATTTACTTTTTTTTGAATAGGTACTATTGTGGACAACTTCAATCTGCTAGGGAAAACACCTTGTTCTAGTGAACAATTTATAAGATTAATTGGTGGATCTTCTATTGCAGCATAAATATTTTTTATAGTTTCTATGTTAAGATCCTCAGGACTTTTTTGTTTTTAACTTTAAGTCATCTTTTGTGATTAATTTAAAATTCGAGAAGGTTTAGTCACTAGGCGCTACTGCAGGGGTGCTCAAACTTGAACTGCTGGCGATCTACCTCAATATTTTTAGACTACTTATGATTGACTCTGAGAGGCTGCAGGTATGTGTGATGCAGGGTTGTCGTACATACACGATACATGCACCCTACCTACCTATCTACCTAGGTAGGGTGTACCGTAGCATATATAGATATTAGCTTTCCGCACAATATACATAATTTTAGTCAAGGTTTGGGTTAGTTTTAGTTAGGTTCTTCTCTACAATATCAATGAAAAAACTCATAGTTATTCAAAATTGCGAGTTTATTGGTTGTTACAAAACAAAAGAGTTACATATGGTGTTAAACTTAACTAAGGAGTGACTTTGGATGTTGAAGTGTGGCACTGCATGTCTTCAGCATACTTTTCATAAGATGGTACGTAACCACTGAGTGCTAATCGCAAGCATGATGACATAATTATCTTCCTTTCAGAAAATGCAGACTCGCACAAGTAAGTTGACCCAAACATTGCTGTCAGTTGAAGGGCGATTTGCCTTAGATTCAGATATTTATCTTCAGATATAAAACACCAGAAATTTGTATCAGATGTTGTAGCTTTTAGATGTATATCTGATATAATCTGCACCAACTCATTTTCAACAGAACTTGAGTTCATATTAAACTGACTTGCTATTTCAGTAGCTAATTCGTCAATGTTTTTACATGAAAAAGGATAACTCATAAATGATGCTACATTTTACTACAATCATAAAAACGCATTTCGAATTGTCCCAAAATATTTGATAATTCAGCCTCATACGTATGATAATTCAACTGAGGAATCCTTGCTTTCAAAGACAGAAAATGTTTGAGATCCTTTCTTTTCAGTTGATCTATCATAAGTTGCAATTTACTTTTGAATGCGTTTACTGCGCTAATCATCTCAATAACAGTTTTTCCTTTACCTTGAAGCTCCAAGTTAATGGTGTTTAAGTGCATTGTGATGTCAGTCAAAAATGCCAAATCAGTCAGCCATTTTTCGTTTTTCAACATCTGAGTGTCATCACCTCTTCCGTCTAGAAAAGCTGTTATTTCGGGCAATGATTCTTGAAACCTTTCTAGGAATTTTCCGCGACTCAACCACCTGACGTCCGTGTGAAGAACTAAATCAGTATGTTCAGCTGACTCCCTATCTTCCAACTGCAACTTAAAGAGCCGCCGTTGCAAGCTACGTGCACGGATGGAATTCACAATTTTTGTTGCAATGCCTATAATTTCCTCCGTGTTTAAAACTTTTGAACACAAAACTTGTTGATGTATAATGCAATGGATTGAAAAAATGAAGGGAAATCTTCATTAGCTCGACACAATGCCACAAAACCGTTTTTGTTTCCAATCATTGCTGGTGCTCCATCGGTTGTAATGCACACTAATTTATATATTGGTAGCTTGTAGTTTTTTACAAAATTGAAGAAAACGTCATATATATCTTCGCCACGGGTCTTCCCCTTCAGAGGAATGATTGTCAAAAATTCTTCCTTAGCCAACATGTCATTGAATACCATCCGAATAAAAATTTGGGGCAGTTGGGCAGTGTCTGTCATATCAGTGGATTCGTCGAACTGTAAAGAAAAGTATGTACATTCCATGATATCATTTTTTAGCTTATCTGCCATGTCCTGACTCATGACTTCAATACGCCTTGTGACAGTCGGACGAGATAACTGAGGTTCTCTAATAGCAGACATGATTTCTGTTTTATTTTTAAAATCTCCAAATAAAGTCTCACCCGCTTCAATAAATGCTTCCTTCACAACCGATATATGAGATATTTTAAATGACGCGATCGTAGCGGCTTTTGATTGTTTGGCTGGTCTTGTGAACATGGTTTGTTCTTTTTTCAAACAAGATAACAAATCACGTACTTTTCGTTTTCTTGATTCACTCTGTGGCGGAAAATCCTTTTCATAGTTTTTATGAACCCTTTTATAATGCCTCTCTAAGTTACCACGCGTCACCATACAACACAAAAATTCTTCCTCCCAATCATTATTAAAATGATACGTTTTAGATTTCTTCGCTGCACTCATTTTGTACTATTTAATAATAAACTTTGTATCGACGTAGTATTGCCTTCAAGTTGCAATTCAGAATGACTCCAATTCCTGCAGGCGCAACATTTATATCGGCGTGAACGAAAGTCTCGAATGTTCCCGTCGAACGCGCCGCCCGAAATTTCTAGAAAAGCGGCAAGAATAAAAAACGCGGCTTTTCTTTGACAAGTACCGCCCGTTCCTTTGATAAAGCCGCCTTTTGCCGCTAGCAGAGTGTTATTTTATTACATAATAAATTTTTGTAGTTTAGTTAAGTATCTACTTATTAAAAAAACATTTCTTCTCGAGATCTACTCAAAAAGCACTCGCAATCGACCGTTTGAGCACCCCTGCGGTACTGTATTATTTAAGCTTAAATTCGCATTAGAAGTAAAATTGATTTGACTGAGTATATCAGTGATACTTTCAACAAAGTAAGTATTTAACCTACCAGACATTTCCTCTTTATTTGTTACTGTTTCATTTTTTTCAAAAAAATAATAAATTGAATATCATTTTTTAAATTGCTATTCGGCATCACACTTTTCAGAACACTCCACATTTCCCTAGGATTGTTTTTGCAATTATCAATTTTTTCTTCAAAATATTTCCTTTTCTCATTCTTGATAATTTTCATTTCTAATATTGTTAATTTGTTCAAAACTTGTAAACAATAAGAAACGTTTAATATCACAAAACATCAGATGCATAGTCGCGATGGTAAGATCATCCACACCAAAGGCTTTCAATTTTACTTTATGAGTAAGTTTAGACCTATTTTTAGTCTTCTTAGTTCTGCCCATTGATCTTTTGAAATTTATGATTAAGGTATGCTTTTTTCTCAGCGTTATTGGAAAAAGTGGTCAGATTTCTAGTTTGCTTGTAGTAGTTCCAAGTGGGAGCCTAGTAGCTTTATAAATTTGATATGGGAAGTAGGGATTATCAATAGTACTATTTACCTTCAGGGTATGTACTTTATCGAAGAAGTTAGTCAAAAGAAGTATAAACTAAACAATGATCAGAAATATTGAAATCCCCGACCCTATATATCTTGCACTTAGCATGACAACAGATTAAATCAAAGTGTGGGTGCCAGTCTAAATGTAACAAATAAATATCTTAACACATTTGAAAACAAATCAATAGTAATTTGAACTATTTGATGACTGTCGAAACTTTGACGAACTTTTGCTTAGTCAAGTGCAAAATTATTATACAAAATATGCTACATTTCTGTAAAAAGTGCAATAATTACTCTACTGGAATAATATTGGTCTAGTTGCTAATCATTTTGGTATAGCTAGAAGCACCATCTGGAAAATTGCAAGGAAATGAGAAGAGGAGAATAGCCTAAGTTGGACTAACAAAATTATTACATCCACCCATGAAAACAATGGTAGCTTTGTGGCTTTTCTACACAACAGCTAAGCCTCCGGTGGCTTATCACTAAATAAGATGTTCACAGTTCAGGTGTATGGTAGAATATCGGGGAAACTTTTATAAGCCAATTTTATTTAAGAATGTTGGAAAATGTGTTGCTTCCATCGGGAACCATATTAAAAAATATATATATATATATTAAACAACTGCCTTGTACATACAGCCTGATTAGTCAATAATTGGTTTGCTAAAAACAGAATTATTTATGTTTTAACATGGAGTTTAAGAAGTCCGGCTTTAAATCCGATATATAGAAATCGTCTGAGGTTTTTCTGGCTAAAAACAAATATAATGCAAATTGCGAAACTAAACTGATTATATTCTTTGAAGTCTATGTATTTTTTTTGCTTCTATAAAGACTAATATATGTATAAAAATACAACAAATAAGTGTGTGTTTTAGTGGATTTAATATATGTCTTTAAAAGTAATTCGTTTGTAAAAAATCTTAATTTAACCTTCCAACTACTTAATCCATATGGCAGTATGCCTGTTTTACCAAAATATCATAAACTGGGCTTAGACTCAATTGACTGATTTGTCTGACGCCAACTTTATTTTTTAAACATTGCTATAATAAAGCTTTCAGCTAATAAGAAAGTAACTAGTTCTGAAAGAAAATCAAGTAAGGTATTTTGCTGTTTACTAGAATATTTATTATTATGTTTTGTTCACCAGATCAAAGGTTTGTAGAGTGTGTGTTATGAGCCACACTTTTACCAATTAGGCAGATGATGCTACATTGCTTATGACTTTCCAACATACATTTATCCCTATGTTTCCCATTATAATTTTTAATTTGTTTTCAGGATAAGTTAATCCGGGAGCTCACGCCACTGTCTCAACATCTAACTAAACATTTAAACCAGCTCCTCAACGCAGCATATCAGAAATTTAGCAATTGGCAGAAAATGAAGTCAAGATAGTCCACAAGGAAGTGATTTAGCAATAACTAATTTAGTGTTATCTGAATGTGTGATAAATATGAACTTTTTATGAACGAGCTTTATTTTCTCCGAATGTTTCTATTTTGTTTTTGTAGACCAAACTTTCATAGTAACTGTAATATATGTATTTATTATTTAAAATTGTATTTTTTTTGGCTTTTTTTAGAATATTTCAAAAACTCTGGATACCCTGCATAACATAAAAAATAGAATCTATGGTAAACCACCCAGTATATATATATATATATATATATATATATATATATATATATATATATATATATATATATACAGGGTGCCCCAAACTCGTTGGTACGTTAGCCGTAAATCCAGATATAGCCGTGGAATTTTATTCAAATTCGGAACGGAGATAAGAGGTCAACTGAACTCTCAAAGCAAAATATTTTGACATTTCTGTTACTTCCGGTTTGAGCGGAAGTGACCGTCACCTTTGTTATCTTAAATGGGACACCCTGTATTTATTAATTAATTTTGTTTCGATGTTTAATTCTGAACATTTTTTTATAACATACTTGTACCTTTATCTTTAACCGTTTTTGAGATAATTGAGATTAAATAAAAAATTGGAAGAAAAGATGGCACTAATTAAATGGCAATTTTTTAGAAACTACTAAACATAAAGAGACAAAAATTTGGTGGGTTGAAATATTAATATGACCCAACAAGATAAATGTCATATTATACATTTATTTTATACAGGGTGGCTCAAAAATCGTATCATGTTAACACATTTTCTTTTTGCAATAACTATGATTTTTTAAATGGAACACTCCGTATATTTTCTAAGTAATGTTTTCTCTGTAGAATGCTTATTTCAAAAAGTTATAATGTTCCTATACCCATCTTCAACGGTTTTTTAGATATTCAGGTTTTTATACTGGAACGTACTAAATATCCTAAAATTTGTGAAATTTAGTAGCTGGCTATGATATGACAGGTTTTAGCAAAACTAACTATCGTTGACTATCAGAAGAGCAACTTAGTCAACTACAAAATTTTACAAAAAGTTGAAGTTAATTTAAAATGCTGACAGTTTTAAACAAACAAATTTAGGTTAGTTTAAAAAGAGAATGAAAAGGTTAGAGTTAGATACAATATTAACATAAAAACGGGTTTGGCGGCAATAAGTATTACGGACAAAAGCTTTAAAACTAATACGTCCATTAAAACAATAACAAAAATAAATATTATTCCAAACACTTTCTTAAACATCAATATGAATAATGATGAAAATAATGTTACTTATCGAAAATGTCCTCCATTTGCCGCTAAACATTTCAAAATAGATGTTTCAACATGCTGAGTGGTAGCTCTTCTAACTTCTTCACCGTCTAGGTTTCGAAAAGCTACGCGTACCCTATTTATTAAATCATCCTTGGAAGTAACTGGCGTTTGATAAATCCTTTCCTTGATGGTGCCCCACAGATAAAAATCTAATGGTGTAAGATCAGGTGACCGAGGTGGCCATAATCAAGGACTGATTCGTCTAAACCACCTGTCATCGAATAAGTTATACAACAAAGTTGAAATTTGTTGAGTGCAATGTGTCGGTGCACCATCTAATTGATACCAGCAGGATGACCTTACGTCAGGGGTTAAAGTATTTAAAAATGGCCCTAAAGTATTGTTAAGAATATCTGAATACTTTTCTGAATTAAGATTTTCATCATAGATGCAATACTGAAACTTATTGTCCATTAGTATACAAAAAACATTGAAGCCAAATTTGTCTTGAAATCCTCTTTCCTTTATAAAATGTGGGTTTTCTTTTGCCCAAAAATGAGAGTTCTTTCTGTTAAAAATTCCTTCTCGTGTAAATTTTGACTCGTCCGACCAAATAACTTTTTGTACAAAACTGGGATCTTCCTGCATTTTTATTATCTCGCAAAACTAGACGCGCTGAATAGCATCTCCCTTTCTTAAAAATTGCACTGTTTCAAACTTATAATTGTGCATTCCGTTTTTGTTTAAAATTCTTTCAATAGACATAGGAAATTCCCAAATCACTTTCTGCACTGTATATCGAAGCGTCAGGGTAAGCTTCAAAATATCCTAAAACGTTAATGGTATTGTCTTCATCTCCAGTAATCGGACTAACCTGAATCCGTTCGGTTTTAATATCGCCATGGTTTTTAAAATTAGCCTCAAATTTTCTAAATATTCTTTCGTTTATTGGTGGTAGTTGGGGATATCGTTCGTTAAATGTTCTACATGTTCTTGCCACTATTCGATTACATTCTCCATGAATAATAAACAGATTAAGAATATCAGAATGTGAATAATTATTTGCCATTTTTGAAATTAGGAGAAGAAAAGGTCAAAGCTTGTTACTGTTCTGACGGTCAACTGTACTTTTCTTTTTCCAGAACCTGTCATATCATGCATAGCCAACTACTAAATTTTACAAATTTTAGGATATTTAGTACGTTCCAGTATAAAAACCTGAATACCTGAACCTCTCTATCCAACTTCTAGAACATTTAAACTCAGTTGTTTTAATTTTGCTACCTATTTCAATGGCTTTTTCTTGCAAAACACTGCCAATTATAAGAACGTTCTCTTGTCGTTTTTGGGTAAACGTATACGTTGACAAAAATGCCTCTTTTTTCCAAATCGTCGCAATGGTAGATTTGGTAAGATTTAATGCTTTGCAAACGTCAGATTGTTTCACTCCACTTTGTACTTTTTTATAATCCCATACTTTTCCTTCAATGTAAATGCTTTACGTTTTTGTTTTTCCATTATAAAATGCTTGATATGCATAAATCAATAAAAAAATGCGATTACTTGACCCACTGTACTACAAGAATCCGAGCAATAAAAATACACCTACAAGACAGGCTAGACAAACCGAATAAGCAAACGAGCTACGATATTCAACAAAAGTCGGGAAAGTTCCGTGGTGTGATCGGTAAATCCCCTAGCCGAAGTTTGCCACGCGGCGGCCCTTTCATCGGCGGCGGCGCCGGCGACGCGAATATCGATAAAGAGGAGCAACCATTACTTGTGTGATATGCGATCAAATTAATTTGCGAATTTGTGATAAACGAGCTTCGTAGTAGCAGTAGAATGGTTGAACATTTACCATCTAAACTATTTAAACAATAAAACGGCGTGTTCGTTCTCCGTTGTTGTGTAAGTTTATTAAAAAAACATGTATAAATAAAACTGGCACAATTTTATATTTATTGTACATCATATGTGGTTACATTATGATTTAAAAATTATGTCGCTTAAATGTCCGCCGCGGCTTTGCCTGGTGAGACGAATTCTGTGAGTCCAATTTTCGATGACATGATTGCACAAATGTGGTTCAATCGCAGCAATTTCGCGCCTGATGTTGGCTTTTAGGGCGTCAAGCGTCCGTGGCTTATCGGCATAGACACGAGATTTAAGGAAACCCCAGAGAAAAAAATTCAGGCGGGGTCAAATCGCACGATCTGGGCGGCCAGTTGACGTCGCCATTTCTCGATATAATACAACCCTCGAACTGGTCACGCAATAACGTAATTGTATCATTTGCAGTATAGCAGGTTGCGCCATCTTGTTGAAACCACGTTTTTCTCAGAGCTATACGACCAACTATAGGCCAAAAAAATGTTCTTATCATTGCTCTGTACTCACCGTTAAAGTAAGTGCGACTCCTTCTTCATTTTCGAAAAAACAAGGACCGATGACTCCGCCGGACCACAGTGCACATCATACGGTTACTTTCTCGGAGTGGAGGGGAACTTGATGAATCTCCCGTGGGTTTTCGTCGCTCCAAATTCGGCAATTCTGTTTGTTTACGAAGCCACTTAACCAGAAATGAGCCTCGTCACTAAAAATTATTTTTTGCCCAAAATTGGGATCACCCTCCAGTTGTTCTAGCGCCCAGTTAGCGAATTCACGCCGCTGTCTATGGTCGTTGGGCTTTAATTCCGGAGTTCATTGCACCTTATATGGGTGAAGCGGTAATTCATGATGCAGGATTCGCCAGGTTGACATCCGCGAAAGCCCAAGTTCTTGAGCACGACGAGGAATAGACTGTCGGGAATTCTCATGCACACTTTCCCGGACGGCAGCAATATTTCAGCGGACCTTACTCTTCGCTGACGTACAGGTATTGTCCGATCTTCCACCGAACCAGATTGTTCAAATTTTTCCATTAGACGGCGAATTGTGGACTCTGCAGGACGACCATCGGCACCATAAATTGGACGAAGTGCACGGAACGTTTGCCGAATGGAACATCGGTTTTGATGATAAATTTTGACGATTTCGACACGTTGTTGAATAGTGTACCGCTCCATAATAAATGTCAAGGCCAACTGAATACTTCTGCCAAAGATAACGTTTGTGTGACTTTGGAATTTGTAATATGCTGTTGCCAAAGATCGAGCGTTCTTATTGGGAAACCCTTTATAAGCTCGGTAACGAGAATACTCGTTTATTTGAATACCGCGGTACTATGAACAGATTTTTTTTTGTATTGAGTATCTTATAACGTGAACATCAAATAATTCGGTTGCAAACGATTTTTAAAGCAATATAAAATAATATTTAACGTTCTGCCTTTAGATTTAGATATTTCAAAAAATGGAAAAATTGCAAACTAAAAAGTTTTTAGAAAAAGCACATATTATTAAAGAACATCGTGAAGGGGTGTCGGTCACTGTACTGGCTAGTATATATATATATATATATATATATATATATATATATATATATATATATTGCCAAATCAACAATTTATTCCATAAAACAGAAAAGTGGCAGGATTCTCGAAAGGATAACTAATACGGTAAGACCTTCAAAAATATGTACTTTAAAATCATGCAAATACCCGGCAATGGAAAAACAGTTATACAAATGGTTTCTCGGTGAACAAGAAAAGAATTTATCAAAAAACAGTGACATCTTGAAACAAATCAGAAATCAGTAATAAAATGACCGAACACTTCAATAATCAGTACAATGTTAGATTATGTTTCCGTAACAACAGCATGTTCAATTTTTTTTCAGTCTACTCAGTTTTTTTGGTAATTAGCGTAAGGGCAAAACATTACATTTTCTGCTACTAGCAAAGTACTTCCCAATTTCTTTATATGAAATTTAGTATTCTATCACATCTCCGAATACTCAGAATAATTCTCTTATGGCATTTTGCTCTAAAACTAAACTTATGGGTAGTTTTCTCTTCAGGCAATTTTAGATAGAATATGTGAATTGAAGAATCTCGTTATTGAAACTGAATATTTAAATACAAATTCTTACTTAAAAAATATCTTATTTTCTTTCTACATATCTTAATAAATAAAATAAATAAATTATCACAAAAAAACGGCTTAATCGTAATAATAATCCGACCTCCGGCCTTCGTAATATCTGACGCTAGAGCCTCTTTCCAACGGACTTCTTACGTCTAGATCCACATAATCGTCGAGGTAGTCGTCCGATCTTCTAAACCTAGGATCTGAATGCACATATCGTGGATCTTCGTAGATGGTTATGTGATGTTTCGGAGGAAGAGGTGGGCCAGGAGGTCGTCTGTAGTCGTTGTGCTGGTAATATGGCAACGGGTGTGGGTAGTAAGGCCTGTAATTGAATTTAGGAAAATTGTAAATAATTTGTACAGGGTGTTTCTTAATTGAGTGTCAATATTTAAGGAGGTGTTTCTTGGGTCCATTTTAAGAAGAAAACTTCATATAAACATATGTCCTAAAATTTTGAGATACAGGGTGTTAAACTTTCAATAATTTCATAATTATCTCTATATATTGTAATGAAATTTGGTATAGAGGTACTATGCATCTAGTGGAATTTTTTGATGTAGAACATTTTTTTTTTATTTCCACCAGTGGCGTCCGTACGGAATCCGACCTGCATATTTTCCCAGATATTGATGGTACGCCACTGATTTTTTTTAATAAAAATTATTTTTGAAATTCCCATTCATTTTTGAGTAAGTTTGATCTCTTGGTAATTTTGAGTTGAATGCACGGTTTTCATTTTAATAACTAATACCCAAAGATTTCAAAATTATTATTTGAGCTTATAATTGTTTAACACGAAACTATAAAATACTATTAGTTCATCAATAAAGATTACTAATAATAATTATTATTGTAGTAGGCTTTGGCTGTCAGAATTTCAGAATTAATACTTCTCTTGTAACTTAATTTGACAGTTCAGCTTTCAGATTCAGTCGGGTTTAATTAATTTTGTGTTCTAAATATCTGATATATCTGAGAAAAGAAATGGTTGAGTTTACCAATGAAGAGTTGGCAGACATGCATTACATGTATGGTTTGGCTGATGGCAGTTCACCGGAAGCTAGGCGATTATATCAAGAGCGCTTTCCTGGTAGAGTCATACCAGATAGGCGAACATTTGCAAATGTGCATAGTGCATAGAAGGTTGACGGAAACAGGTACATTCAAGCCAAATAATCAATTAAAAGGGACCCATCGGACTGTAAGAACTCCAGAAATTGAAGAGGCGGTATTAAATTCCATAGATAAAAATCCTGAACTGAGTACTAGGAAAATTGGAATTAACCTAAACATTTCGCACATTCTAGTTTGGAGAATACTACATGATTTTTTTTATACCCATATCACATTCAACGAGTGCAAGCCTTACTTCCCCGAGATCTTCCTTTACCAGTTAATTTCTGTGAATGGTTTTTGAAAAAAAATGCGCGTAATCCCTTATTTGATCGCGAAATAATGTTCACAGATGAAGCGAACTTCTCCAGGAACGCTATCAGAAACTTCCACAATAATCATATCTGGGCCGACGAGAACCCCCATGCCATTGTAGAACCCCTTCATCAAGAGCAATTCTCTGTAAATGTTTGGGCTGGCATTATCGAAAATCAACCTAATTGGACCTTTTTTCCTCCCAGAAAGACTAAATGGCCATAATTATCGCCGGTTTCCTGAGAACGATTTGCCGATATTGTTAGAAGATATACCAATTCTGATTAGAAATAGAATGTGGTTCATGCACGATGGCGCGCCCGCTCACTTTAGTATTGAAGCCAGAGAATATTTGAACCGCACATTTAACAACAGATGGGTAGGTCGTGGCGGACCCCAACCATGGCCCCCTAGGTCCCCAGACCTAAATAGTTTGGATTTTTTTCTACGGGGACATCTTAAATCTTTAGTTTACCGCACCCCAGTAAACACTGTGGAGGATCTGAAGGATCGTATAAGAGATACTTGCGATTTTATCAGAAACACCGAGGGTATCCTTCAAAGAGTTCGCGACAACATGAGGAAAAGGGCTGAAGCGTGTATTCTCCAAGGTGGTGGGCATTTTCAACAACTTATCTAATTTTTTTCTTCTATTTTGTTTAACAAAGTGTGCTGTCAATTTGTTAAAACCTAATTATTTTTGTTGAAATTATTAATTATGTACCTAGTTGTATTAGTATAGTTTTGTAAATAACTTGTTATTGTTGAAGAATGTCATATTATTTTAATAAAGTTTATAAAAAGTATTTATGAAGGAACAGACTTCTGAAAAACATTGACATGGTGGCCCTAGATTGGTGGCTGAAGACTACGTACTATTATCTACAAATATCTCTCACTAAGATAAGGCGATTTCTGATTTTAATAAGAATGGACATAGTAATTACTATCACGCCATTGATTTTTCTAAAATAAAGCATTTTTATTGATTCATTTGTTTGTTTTTGAAAACTATTAGTATTTATTTTCGACAAGATTTGATTTCTCGAGTTTAATACAATTATATTCCTCTGCCTGCATGGTGATATCCGTCTTATGACCAGGATTGTTTGGACCATGCAGATAAACGGTTTTTATTTTTTAAAACGAAAACCGTGCGTCCAACACAAAATTACCAAGGGATCAAACTTGCTCAAAAATGAATGGGAATTTCAAAAATAATTTTTATTTAAAAAAAAATCAGTGGCGTACCATCAATGTCTGGGAAAATATGCAGGTCGGATTCCGTACGGACGCCACTGGTGGAAATTAAAAAAATGTTCTACATCAAAAAGTTCCACTAGATGCATAGTACCTCTATACCAAATTTCGTTACAATATCTAGAGTGGTATTCGAGATATTATCAAAAATTATGAAATTATTGAAAGTTTAACACCTTGTATCTCAAAATGTACACCGTTTAAGTACATATATTTATATGAAGTTTTCTTCTTAAAATGGACCCAAAAATCACCTTAAATATTGACACTCGATTAAGAAACGCCCTGTATAGCAGTTGCACTTACATGTGAAAAGTTGGAATTTTAAAAACAAAATTAAACAATTCTAGTTAATGTCATTTTTGTTTAGTAGTAATTAGTTTTTATTTTTCTAACACATTTTAGTTCAAACATAGAAATTTATTTTAAACCTAGTAGTTCCCCTGACGAAATGGCGAAAAAAAAATAAAATCATATATTTTAAAATACAAAGGCAAATTTTGTCCGAACGAGTTGTTGGCTATCACTGGGCGGATTTCACGATTTTTTTATCCTGTAGAATTGCAGTTTAAATAGCTGTCACATTTATATTATATTTAAAAAAAAAGATTTTGAATTTATACTTAGACTCTTTCCTGACAAAGTGGCGAAATAAAGTTAATTATGCTCGAAGATATATTTAAATCGTCAAGGAATAATTATCCGAGCGTGTTTTTGTCTATTACTAGATAAATTTTCATGATTTGCAGGTTTTAATCACTATTTTTATAGCACAGTTTATTAAAAATTGACAAATTTTGAATTAGTGGTTTTGGTAGGGTTCTAATTAGTTTTCATTTTTATAACACATTGGTTTATTAAAAAAATCTAATGTAAATCCTGATAATATGGCGAAGAAATAAATAATCGTGACAAGCTACAATGCAAAATTAAATTTCGTTATCTATTTTATACGAAAAACTTATAAAACGTAGTGAATTACCTGATAAAATGGTGAACGACAACTTAATACAATATTTATTAAATTAAAATAATACGTCATTCCATCAAGGAAATAACATTTTTTAAGTGAAATAAATATTTACATTAGTAAATCAGATAGAAAATAATTATTAAAACTACTCCAGTGACTGCCATAGGCTCACTAAGAGGAAATCTACCTTTGTTTTCTGAATATATGGTGATGTTTAGATATATATGTGATTTCAAACACTATTTCATCAGAAATATATTTTTGTGTCTATAAAAATAGAATTGTTGCGATAGCCAGCAGCCATTACGACGAAATTTCAAATTTTTATTTACAAAAATCTGTTTTTTAAAATAAACTGTGTCTACTGTCAAAAATATCAATAAAGTCTGATAATGATAGCCAAGAAAGCGCTCGCAAAAACTGTATCTTCTTTGTGTATTTTATTTATCAAAAAAAAAAAACGCTTAAATTTAAACTGAATTTCTTAAATAACACATATTAAAAACTATTAATTAGAGCCTGTAAATCTAGAGTTTTTGTTTATAACAATGTATTGAATTTAATCCAATGATAACTAAAAACTCGCTTGGAAAAAATACGTTTTAAAACATAAATGTATATTTTGTCCGAACAAATTCTTGGTTATCACTGGATGAATATTATTGAATTTTTACAGTGTATTTGAAAGTTCTAGTCACTTTAATAATACATTTCAATAAAAAAATGTAATTTTAATTTATACGTTTGCTCAAAAAATTATGATTTTGGTATAAAATTAAACATTTTATCAGGAAAATCACAAATTCTGCAGTTTAGCAGTTTTCCTGGTGAAATGGTGAAGGTTCTATATAGGAAAATAGACTTCTGCTTGATTAAATGATGAACAAATATTAATATATCATCTCATGTTTAATGTCTGTACAGAAAATTCTTTATCGGAGCTTTTTTATTGCTTTCTTCTAACCATATTACCCTATAATTTTTATCACTCAAAAAGAAACATTACCATCAATTCATTGTTAAGTTACACGAAACTGTAAGTCTGTTATTGTAAAAACCTATATAAAATGTTTTAAAATCTTCTTATACAGTAAGAAATTAATTAATAAATAAAGAATACAGACGTAATATTTATTTAAAATGAATTTTAGAATTATCTTTTAACTTTTACCATTTTTTATTTTTTTAAAGTTCTCTTACACGAGAAAATAATAAATAATCGAGAAAAAAGTAAGATTAATAATTTAAAATAACTACGAAATAGAGTTCCGGGTAAAAGATTTTGGTCTTTTACCAACAAAATCTGTAAATTTCCTTTATTAGAACTTATCTTATTTTTAATCAATTATGGAGTTATACATCTACTCGTGGTATTTTAAAAATTAGATAAGAAATATATCGTATTTTAAATGTGCCCACACGATAAAACTAAAAAATTCTCAACTATGATCAAGTTATATCTTTACATATAAGCCACACAAAAATTACCTTTCAACATATCTCTCTTCCCCATATCTAGCTCCACCTTCATAAGAATTGCCCAAATTTCTTTTGTCTAAATCTTCTCTGTTGTCATAATAATTTTTCCTGTTATAGTTCCTCTTGTTACCATAATCCTTTTCATATCGACCAGAATTGTCGTAAACTCCACGCCTGGCTTGATCATTTTCGTACTGTGAGCTGTCATATTTACCGCCACCTTGTCTTTGCTGCTCAACATCTCCAAAAGATGCTAAAAAGTTAATTATATTTAAATGTCATTTCTACTAAATTATTTATATACTATGTAAAACGCAGCAAATAACTTATTTACCTATACTAAGGTAAAAATCAGAATATTTTCTCCAGTGGCGGCTTGTGGTGAATTATATTAGGAGGTCAATAACAAATTTAAAAATAGGCATACTTAAAATAAAAATATATAAATTGAGCTTTAAATTCTCTTGAAGTTCAGGTCTACTCTTCCTTCTTTAGGATTCGAAAAATGCTGAATGACACGTTGGTTAAAATTGCACGCACATTCCTTTTGTAAATGATTTCTCGGTACTTAATATTACTAAAGCGGATAGTCTATCTTGGCCCGACTCCTCAATAAAATTTATAAGCCCTCCAAAAACCGCTGGATTTTCAGACAAAACCGTTTAATCATGGCCACGTAGTGCCAGCTAGGGGTTCGCGAGACCGAGACTGAATCAGTCGCGGTCTCGGTCTATATACTATGTAAAACGCAGCAAATAACTTATTTACCTATACTAAGGTAAAAATCAGAATATTTTCTCCAGTGGCGGCTCGTGGTGAATTATATTAGGAGGTCAATAACAAATTTAAAAATAGGCATACTTAAAATAAAAATATATAAATTGAGCTTTAAATTCTCTTGAAGTTCAGGTCTACTCTTCCTTCTTTAGGATTCGAAAAATGCTGAATGACACGTTGGTTAAAACTGCACGCACATTCCTTTTGTAAATGATTTCTCGGTACTTAATATTGCTAAAGCGAATATTCTATGTTGGCCCAACTCCTCAACAAAATTTATAAACCCTCCGAAAACCCCTGGATTTTCAGACAAAACCGTTTAATCATGGCCACGTAGTGCCAGCTAGGGGTTCGCGAGACCGAGACTGAATCAGTCTCGGTCTCGGTCTCGGAAACTGTTTACGGTCTCGGTATCGGCCTCGATGCTTCGAGACCGAGACCTACTTAGTCTCGCTATCGGTCTCGAAAGTCTCGGTGGTCTCGAAAACAAAATTTTAAAAATAATAATTGTTCGCCGAGATGTTATTTAGACAAAAGTACATGGAAGCCTACGTTCGAAACCCAGAGTTTTTCAATCTTAAAAATTTAATGTAAAAAACTCAATGTTGAACATTTCAGTAAAGCAGAAAAAATGTAGGTATATTTATATAAAAAATTATTCCAAAAATCTATAATTCGAAATGATGTTGCCAACAGATGGAATCAGTAAATGAAGATATACGGACAATAGTAGGTGTATCAAAATAAATATCACATATCCCTTGTTCTTTAGACATCAACAGAAAGGTCACACATCACTAGAGTTACTTAAACAACCATCCACAGAACAATAATTATTTGACATTTCGAAAGATATACAAATGGAATTATATTAAACACAAAATAAGGACACACTGTATAATGCTGCCGAACTCATGCAAGCAACGTGTTGGACATTCTAGGGACAGACGTTATAATTCAATAGGTAGAAAACGATCAATGGCCAAGTAAAGCACCCTTAGGTATTCTGTAAACCTTGCAATTTTCAACCAAATTTTATTACTTTGATGCGTATTTACTTTCTTAACCAGGACCGTTCTTAGGGGTCTGCACGTTGTGCTTGCACAAAGGCGACTATGGTTCATAATACTACTTGTCAATCAACTACTTTTTTGTTCCTTGGTAAATTAACTATAAATTTTAAAAGTGGAATAGATTTTAAAAGTAAATTTATTTGTTAAACAAATATCTACTTGTTCAATTTTTTGCCTGACAGATCAATCTATAGCCTTTTTTGAGGAAATGTACAGGGATAAATATTATATTGTGTCTGCTGAATCACCAATAATATCAAGCTCCTCAAGCGATGATAACTATGACATCGATTATACATCACTATTTGAAAAAAAAGTGATGGCAAACTGGCAAAAGATCTTTTGTCTATACAGGCGACCTCTGTAGCAGTAGATCGTATATTATTATTTTCACAAGCAGGGTTAATTAATACAAAGCTAAGAAGAATGTTAAATGAAACTTCAAACAAATGCTTATTATGTATTCATTCATGGTATAAAACTAACTTGAAAAATGAAACTATAAAATATTAGTTTAAATTTTCTGTAATATTTTTAGGTTTATTATATAGGTTGAAATAAAATCTAAAAATATGCTTATAATGTATGTTTAGAAATTTAACAGTTCGTTATTTTTTAAGCGTAATAGTTGAATTAGCTTTATTGATCATCTATTTAAAATCTTAAGCCAAATTCTACTTTGTATTTTGTTTGTTGAAAATCTTGTCCGTATGTATATGTATTATTTTTATTATACACATATAGTTAAAAATTTTATATCGTCCAATATTTTCAAATACAAACAAAATCAATACAAAAATATTGTTGTATAAAACACGTACCTTCTTTAATTAGCAAGCCATCGAAGCGATTAAAGAAGAAAATGTTAAGAAAAATTTTCACTGATTTTTTTTAACAATTTTTTGTTCATTTTAAGTCGGAAAATTTTTAAACAAAAATCACCTCAATTACTTCGTCTGTTGGAGACTTTAGCGTATCTATACTATATAAGAATATGATATTGCGATGTTTTTAGTTGTTACAGTCTATTAGTTATTAATTATTGAACCAAAAAACTAAAAATTTTTGGATTTTAGTTATTTTCAATAATTAAACATGCAAACCGATTATAAATTTATAAAGATCACAATATCAAAATCCTATATAGCATAGTTGTGATAAAGTGTCTCTCTCTGAGAACAGGGTAGCAATTTATAGTTTTCGACATGTGAAATGGAATTTCGCTACTAGAATTTGTAAATTTGGGAAATTCTCTTTTTATGGTTATTTATATCGTTTTTTAAATTACTATTTCAGTAGTATCATTGTTATAAGAACATATACAATGCTAGTATAATATAATTGATTATAGAAAAATAATTTTTTGCATCAATTAATTTGCCCCCAAACACATATTTTTTGAATTATTTATATTATAATTTACGAACATTAGTTATTTTGCTACTTCACTTTGAGATCGAGACCGATAGACTCGATAGGTAAGTCTCGGTCTCGGTCTCGAACACCAAGTCTCGGTCTCGGTCTCGAAGTACTCTTTAAAGTCTCGGTTTCGGTCTCGAAACGAGACCGAGACTAGTTTCGTGGTCTCGCGAACCCCTAGTGCCAGCTCGAATGTCCCACAAAATATTATACAATCTATAATTTTGTTTATAATCTCTAAGGGATTTTTCATAAGCTGTGTCTAGCTGAGAGCGAATATCAACACTTCCGATCGTAGCATGTTTTTTTATTTTTTCTTTTAAGTGTTTAACACCGGTTTTGCACCATAATTAGTCCGACGAGCCCTTAGAAAACAACAAACAAACATAACAGTAAAATGAGTTAGAGACTGCATAACCACATATCCAGTTAGCTAAATCGTATATACTTTTGCGAAAGTTTCGATGAACCTCTTTATTTTTGTCTTTACTAGATTCTCGTATACTAAGTTCTAGCAAATTGCGACCACTTACCTTGAATTCGGTTATTTTGTCAAAATTAAGTTCGTAAGCACTTTTTAGTTGTTTATTTTTTTGCACTAGTCACTACCAACATTTTATTTCCTGTATATTTCCAACTCACACATGGATGATAAAAATATAAAAATATATATTACAAACAAGAGTATATAAATCAATTTTCATCGATTAAAAACGTCCGAAACGGCATCACGTTCGGCTGCCGTTCGGTATCTGTGAAATCTTCGGGTACTTTCGTCAAGCTTTAAGGTAATCAGGGCAATTCGAACTGCCCAGCCTAGCGTAGTATAGCAAATTTTGTTATGCTTAAGGAACGCAACGAAAAGGTTCGCGTTTTATTACAACTATTAGGAAGGACCGTCAAACGAATAATTTATTTTCTGAAATATTTTTGGGGGGGTCATTAACCAAATGACCCTATGGAAGAGCCGCCACTGATTTTATTTTTAAATAAAGTGCTTTGGATCTTTTCATCGTCTTTTTCTAACTGTTAATATTATAAATAAATTCTTACGACAATAAAATTGACTAAAAAAGTCTGTTAATAATTCTGATTTATTATTGCTCATTACTAGTTCCTCTTGGGCAAAAATAACTACCCCTTTACAAAGTAAGTGTAAAAATTAGTTGTGTATTTCTTTTCGTAAGTTACGAGCCAGAACCTTAAGGAATGAAGTTGGAATCTATGGCAGTGTGTCCTTAAATAGATGATTTCTCAAGAACATGGCACACATAACAAGTAATATGTCAGGTTGTCCCTGTGGATTCTGGGTGCGTATATTAGTTGTGTGCATGACCTTAGGCGTCTAGTCCTAAACCCTTATTTTCGATCGTATTTTACTATTATTATTTCCTTGACGACTATTTTTGATTAACAAACGTCCGCTAGTCCCATATATCCGGTTACGGATATATTATTAACTATAGATTTGCTAAAATAGCTATTTAAAATTTTGGACAGTTCAGATGTTATGGGAAAAAATTTTTTTTTGTCAATTTTTTTTAATTACACCAGTAAAACGTACCTAAAGTATTTGAAAATGAAATTAGTGGAATTTTATTTGACAGATGTCAAAAAAATTTCAAATAAATGACGCCCCTAAAAGTTACATGGAACTGTGAAAATCGTATATAAAATTTTTAAGTAGTTCAGATGCTACAGGAAAAAAAACAATTTTTTTGAGAGTTTTTTTGTGCAAACTTCACCTCGTAATTGCAACCCCTGTATATATTCCAAGACCCTTCCTAAAAGTTTTCCGACCAAACGCTTACTTTTTTTATATGAAAACAAATGAGAAATTTCTATCTCCTTTACGGAAGCGTAGAAGGGCCACAATTTTTTTTATTTTTTAATTCTGAGTTTAAAGTCGGAATTTAACAAAATTCTGAGTTTAAAGTAAGAATTTAACAAAATTCTGAGTTTAAAGCCAGAATTTAACAAAATTCTGAGTTTAAAGTCGGAATTTAACAAAATTCTGAGTTTAAAGTAGGAAATTTAACAAAATTCTGAGTTTAAAGTCGGAATTTAACTAAATTCTGAGTTTAAAGTCAGAATTTAGCTAAATTCCGAGTTTAAAGTCAGAATTTAACAAAATTCTGAGTTTAAAGTCGGAATTTAACTAAATTCTGAGTTTAAAGTCAGAATTTAGCTAAATTCCGAGTTTAAAGTCAGAATTTAACAAAATTCTGAGTTTAAAGTCAGAATCTAACAAAATTCTGAGTTTAAAGTCGGAATTTAACAAAATTCTGCGTTTAAAGTCGGAATTTAACAAAATTCTGAGTTCAAAGTCGGAATTTAAAAAAATTCTGAGTTTAAAGTCGGAATTTCACTAAATTCTGAGTTTAAAGTCGGAATTTAACAAAATTCTGAGTTTAAAGTCAGAATTTAGTCCGTACGATTGTATAACAGACTGGAACCAAAAAAACAAGTTCAATATTCTTGTTTGAATAATGGCAAATGTGCTATGAATTGTTCCACCAAACTACAGATAGTTAAAAAAATGATAAAAGGGGGAGGGTACAAAATAAAAGTTTCCTATTTTGATTTTTGAGTGTTAAATAAGTCCCTGACAAATTAAACATATGTTTAATTAGTTCATTTTATGTATTTTTATTTATTTCTATTGCTGAAAAAAAAGCCAAAATGTATACAAGAAAACATATACATTAAAAGGTTCACAAAATAAAAAAGGTATACCAAACGATAAATAAGTCTTAAGAAATGGTTCATATATGTTTCAACGATTTAAGGGTGTCTCGCGAAACATACTGACAGAGCTCCCCCTCTGTTTCAGGGTGATTCAAGTTGAGTGTCCTATTAGAAATATCTGGAGAATCAACGAATAGGATGGTTTGAGAATTTGGCCATAGATGAACATAATATACTCTCATTATAAAATATTTTAAATTGCGCGGTGTTGCCGCTTCTACCTCAAACCGGAGGCATCATCCGTTTTTTAAATGAAATGCCCTATATTTTATTAAATTTCTATATTTTTCTAAGAAATCCAAGTACTTATTGAGTTACTTTTCTTATGCCTAAATTTAACTGTTTTCGAGAAAATGGAGCTAGAACAATGACAATTTTGAACCTTTGAAGTTCGATAAATCTCAAACGAGTTTACTTGCAACGAAATGGATTTCACTTATCTGTCTTAATATTTAATTATCTATCTCCTGACACCAATTTCAGGTTTGGCAGGAGACGCCAAAAATGCATTTCGTTAATTTCTGACTTTAAACTCAGAATTTAGTTAAATTCCGACTTTGAACTCAGAATTTTGTTAAACTCTGACTTTAAACTCAGAATTAAGTTAAATTATGACTTTAAACTCAGAATTTTGTTAAATTCTGACTTTAAACTCGGAATTTAGCTAAATTCTGACTTTAAACTCAGAATTTAGTTAAATTCCGACTTTAAACTCAGAATTTTGTTAAATTTCGACTTTGAACTCAGAATTTTGTTAGATTCTGACTTTAAACTCAAAATTTTGTTAAATTCTGACTTTAATCTCGGAATTTAGCTAAATTCTGACTTTAAACTCAGAATTTAGTTAAATTCCGACTTTAAACTCAGAATTTTGTTAATTTCTGACTTTAAACTAAAAATTTAGTTAAATTTCGACTTTGAAGTCAGAATTTTGTTAGATTCTGACTTTAAACTCAGAATTTTGTTAAATTCTTACTTTAAACTCGGAATTTAGCTAAATTCTGACTTTAAACTCAGAATTTAGTTAAATTCCGACTTTAAACTAAGAATTTAGTTAAATTCTGACTTTAAACTCAGAATTTTGTTAAATTCCGACTTTAAACTCAGAATTTTGTTAAATTCTGACTTTAAACTCAGAATTTTATTAAATTCTGACTTTAAACTCAGAATTTTGTGAAATTCTGACTTTAAACTCAGAATTTTGTTAAATTCTGACTTTAAACTCAGAATTTTGTTAAATTCCGACTTTAAACTCAGAATTAAAAAATAAAAAAAATTGTGGCCCTTCTACGCTTCCGTACTCCTTAACGCGTAAATGTACAAACATAAATCGAAGCGATAAAAAATATTAGAGAAATATTTGCTTTAAACAAACCAAAACTCAGCCGTGACATCTATCTCAACTGACCTGTCAAATAGCTCTGTAAATTTTATTATCATCATTTTGCGTCGTCTATGGATCGGTACCTATCGATTTTTGACCGATATGTTCACGTTTTAGGACCCATAGATGATTAAAAATATGTTTCTCAATTCCATCGATATGTCTGTCGGTCTGTCTGTTTGTCTCTCCGTCTGCTAGCAGTAAAGCTAAAAAATTATTTAGTCGATGGACTTTAAATTTTGATCGAAATTTGGGAGTGACTGGTAACATTCTGATAAAAATTTAATATAAAGAAACAAAATTTTGGCCTAGTGAAATGTTAAAAAAATTATGACTAAAAAAACTAATTATCAATGTACCTCAAGTTTAGCACAAAAATCGAGTATTAGATGAAAATGAATTGGTAACATTTTGGTACGAATCTAAGATGGCAAAATAAAATGGCGGCCTAAAAATATGGAGTTATACCACATTTATAAATACCTCTAGGCGGAAAGTATCGTTGTTTCTGTATTTTTTTACAAATCATATAACCAACCCGAAATAGTTGATGAATATAAATCGTTTTGTAGTCTATTATTGAAACTATTGAAATAAATGAGGAATATAAGTTAAAAACTGAAGAAATATACACTTTTTTAACTTCCAAAAAATTGGAATCAATTTTTACTAATTTATTCAAAAAATACAGGGTGTCCCAAAAGGTCTTACCAATAATTTAGGAATACATAGATTTGATTAAAATATCGCGATTTAGCCATACTTGTTTTAGTCCAAAAGTTAATATTAGGAAAGATACAGGGTGATTAAGTTGAAATTTTATTTTAGATTTTTTAAAATAATATTCCTGGCTTTTCAGATATTAAAGGGAAAATTGGGGATAGCAGATTTTTTATAGCCAGTAATAATAATACACCTTCAATTTTAATGTGACATGTAGAGGGCGCTAGGAGCGCTATTTTTTGTATTTAAAAATTTTTTGAATACAAAATTAGGAAGTTTGTATAGAAAAAATATTTTTTATTATCTTTTCTTCACAAAAAGCTATTCCTTATAAATCTACCTAAATTTTACCGTTTTCGAGATATTTGCTGTTTTATTACTTGAAACAGCCCCGTGTACTCACCATTTAGGATATTCGAGTTTTATCATTTTTATAAAGTAGGTTTTTATCAAACAAGAATCAATTGGAATTAACGCATCTGTCGCAAAGAAACATATTAGCTTTATTTCTAACGGTTTATTAAAATTTATAAAAATGATAAAACTTGTAATGTGCTAAATGATGAATACGGCTGCATCATTAAGTAATAAAACAGCAAATATCTCGTAATTGGTGAACTTTAGATAGATTTATAAAGTATAGCTTTTTTTGGAAGAAAAGACAATAAAACCTATTTTTTCTTTACAACATTCCATAATTTTGTATATAAAAAAGTTACAACATTTTTAAGAGCGAAAAGTAGCGCTCGTTGCGTCCTCTATAAGTTACATCAAAATTGAAGGCGTATTATTATTACTGGCTATAAAAAAATCCGTTATCACCAATTTTCACTGTAATATTTCAATAAACAGGGATATTATTTTAAAAAATCGAAAATAAGATTTTAACTTAATCACCCTATATCTTTCTTAATATTAACTTTTAGATTATGGCAAGTATGGCTAAATCGCGATATTTTAATCAAATCTATGTATTCCTAAATTATTGGTAGGACCTTTTGGGACACCCTGTATACCCATTATTTTGGCAGTTTTTTGATCTGTTTCGTATTAATTTGTTGATTCATTTTCATTGTCTAGCCTGACTAAAAGCCTAATTAATTCGGATTTAAAGATAAACACACGAGTTTTAAGCCTTGTTCATAATTTATAGAGTTGGGATTTGTGAGATGATAGCAGACAATTAACGAATAAAAAGATCTGCGTTGCTTGATTCTCGTTCCTAATATTTACTGCAGAATGTTACCAATTCATTTCTATGTAATACTTGATTTTTGTGCCTAATTTGAGGTAATTGTGATAATTAGATTTTTAGTAATAATTTTTTTTTATCACTTTACTAGGCCGGCATTTTATTCCGCCATATTGGATATTTACCAAAATGTTGCTAGGTCATCCGTCATCCCCATAAGATCTTTAATTTTTGACCAAACTTTGAAGTGAATTGGGCAAGTAGTTTTTTAGCTGTGCTCCAAATTTACAGACCGACGGAATTGAAAAATATGATTTTGAGCATCGTTAAAAATCTAAAACTTTGGAAGGGGATTGTTTAACGATTACAAAACATTTTATTTGGCCGCCATCTTGAATTAGTACCACAATCTGTATACTTTTTGTACTAGATATATTTATTCAAACATTAACACAGAGATTTAATGACTTTTTTTCTGGTCGCAAATAAATTTTCATGGTTTTTTTCTACTTGATTCGTGACCTCAGATTGATATTTTGTACAGGAGGGTTGGTTGGAATAAATCTCTAGAAGCTCAGAATTTTATTCTAGTCTACGTTTCGACCTATATAAGGTCATCCTCAGGACTAAACAAGTCTGAACTCCATGTCAAATTAGAACATATATTTAAAACTGGAAAAAGTTTTGGCCCTAATCACGTTTGATGGTTTCTAAGAATCCCATGTTATCTAGTTCCTTTAGTCTTTTAATATCGAAAACTTGATTTATTTTCTACTTGATTCGTGACCTCAGATTGATATTTTGTACAGGAGGGATGGTTGGAATTGGTCAATACTAAATCTCTAAAAGCTCAGAATTTTATTCTAGTCTACGTTTCGACCTATATAAGGTCATCCTCAGGACTAAACAAGGCAGAACTCTATGTCAAATTAAAACATATATTTAAAACTGGAAAAAGTTTTGGCCATAATTACGTTTGATGATTTCTAAGAATCCCATGTTATCTAGTTCTTTTAGTCTTTTAATATCCAAAACTTGATTTATTTTCTACTTGATTCGTGACCTCAGATTGATATTTTGTACGGGAGGGTTGGTTGGAATTGGTCAATAATAAATCTCTAGAAGCTGAGAATTTCATTCTAGTTTACGTTTCGACCTATATAAGGTCATCCTCAGGACTAAACAAAGCAGAACTCCATGTCAAATTAGAACATATATTTAAAACTGGAAAAAGTTTTGGCCATAATTACGTTTGATGGTTTCTAAGAATCCCATGTTATCTAGTTCCTTTAGTCTTTTAATATCCAAAACTTGATTTATTTTCTACTTGATTCGTGACCTCAGATTGATATTTTGTACAGGAGGGTTGGTTGGAATTGGTCAATAATAAATCTCTAGAAGCTCAGAATTTTATTCTAGTCTACGTTTCGACCTATATAAGGTCATCCTCAGGACTAAACAAGTCAGAACTCCATGTCAAATTAGAACATATATTTAAAACTGGAAAAAGTTTTGGCCTTAATTACATTTGATGGTTTTTAAGAATCCCATGTTATCTAGTTCCTTTAGTCTTTTAATATCCAAAACTTGATTCATTTTCTAATTGATTCGTGACCTCAGATTGATATTTTGTACAGGAGGGTTGGTTGGAATTGGTCAATAATAAATCTCTAGAAGCTCAGAATTTTATTCTAGTCTACGTTTCGACCTATATAAGGTCATCCTCAGGACTAAACAACTCAGAACTCCATGTCAAGTTAGAACATATATTTAAAACTAGAAAAAGTTTTGGCCATAATTACGTTTGATGGTTTCTAAGAATCCCATGTTATCTAGTTCCTTTAGTCTTTTAATATTCAAAACTAGATTTATTTTCTACTTGATTTGTGACCTCAGACTGATATTTTGTACAGGAGGGTTGGTTGGAATTGGTCAATAATAAAATTTTGTGTTTAGTCCTGAGGATGAACTTATATAGGTCGAAACGTAGACTAGAATAAAATTCTGAGTTTCTAGAGATTTATTATTGACCAATTCCAATCAACCCTCCTGTACAAAATAAATTTTCATGCTTAGAGGCGGAAAGGATCGCTGTTTCTGAAGAAAAAAAAAAATCTTTGTATGATTTTCGTATTTTTTACAAATCTAACCAACCCGAAATAGTTGATGAATATAAATCGTTTTGTAGTCTAAATTTACTGATGTTCCTACGGTATTGCCTGCCTTGTAATCCAAATAGGGTTCGACGTGAATTTCATCAAAAAGTAATGTAACATATTTTTCTTTATCTGTTAAATACTGAAAAATGTTATGTGCATATGTTAAATTTCTTTCATCGATATGAGGATCTGTTAAAAATCTATTACAAATAGATTTTACTGTGTTAGGATGAGGTAATATACTAGCAGTATGACTTCGCAAATATGTATAGCAATGAGGGCTTATTGTAAACAAAATTGAATATAACATAATGGTGCTTGGTGAATATCAATACCTCTCTTTTGAAGTACTTAAGGTGATATCAGACGGTTCACTCGAATGAATGAATCACTCAAGTGAATGTTCTTTTTCTTGTCATTTCAAGTTCACACGACAAATACAAAATGACAAACAAATGAACGTTATCCTCTCATTTTTTTGAATATGTCGTCGAACGAAGTTGTGCGCCTTGGAATTCGCCTAATTTGCGATCATTTGATTAATAATTTGGAAAAGAAGAAACGAAGAAAACGTCGACGTTGGTGGGTGCGACCATGGATTGAAAGAAGGAATGTGTTTGGAGCTTCAGATTCATTGTTAAAAGAGTTAGCGGATGAAGATCCTGATACCTATTATAATCATCTTCGAATGGATAAAAAAAAATTTGAACAACTTCTACAACTTGTCACTCCTTTCATAACAAAAGAAGATACTTTAATGAGAAAGAGTATACCTGCACACATAAAACTTCAGATAATACTAAGATACCTTGCTACGGGCGATTCTTTTGGAAGTTTGGAATTTTTATACAGAGTTCCTCGAAACACAATATCCTATTTTTGCCAAGAAGTCTGTGAAGCTATTTGGACGGCGCTTGAGAACTTTATCAAGGTGAGTTATATACTTTACTAATTAAAAACTCATAATATTTTTTTATTAAATACATAACAATCTCAACATAAAGGTTGATTCTTATATCTTATTATAATATCATTTAAATAATGCTTTTAAGAGCTTTTGCGATGATATCATTTTCTTCCTGGCTCGATGTTTCGAAATCTATACCGTTGCTCTCTTCCGAAGAGGTGGGTCTATCCATTGGCTGTTGGTAGTTACATTGACTGTGTGATATATCCTCATATTGAGAGCATGCTTCATACTCTTGTGGGGAGATCATTGGTGGTGATACCATTTGCTGTTGGGTCTTATGATAGTAGTTATGTTGATTTGACGATAAGGTATTCTCATATTGAGGTGACTGACTACAAGATTGTGGTGACTGAGAGCTTGATTCATACTCTTGTGGGGAGATCATTGGTGGTGATATCATTTGCTGTTGGGTCTTATGATAGTAGTTATGTTGATTTGACGATAAGGTATTCTCATATTGAGGTGACTGACTACAAGATTGTGGTGACTGAGAGCTTGATTCATACTCTTGTGGGGAGATCATGGGTGCAGAAACCTTTTGCTGTCTGGCCTTGTAATACCGGTCTTGATGTGAATATGTATTCTCATATTGTGGTGACTGGCTGACAAATTGTGGGGATTGAGACTGAGAGCGTGATTCAGAGTGACGTGACACTGAAGACATTTGTGATAGTCGTTCGTTGGTCATGACAGATTGAAGTTTTTCTTGACAACGTAATGCCCTATCTAAGGGCATATTCTTCAATTGTACTGCTAAGCTTTTGCAAAACAAATCAAACTCGTTCTCAGGTTGGTTTTCTTTGGTTCTAGTTTGTTCACTTATTGATTTTAATTCTGTGATAGCTTTATCAATCGACGTATTATTCCTTTTACGCTTGATTGGCTTTTTGAACAAATTCGGAGTTTTCTGTACACTAGTTGTTTCATTTTCTTTCTGCCCAACTGCTTGAACAGCTTCAGAATTAATTTGTTCACTTGCGCTTGTACTTTCTTCTGAGAGCAGTTCTGTATTTTCCGTGGTTGCTGATGGAATCTCCTGAAATAATGAAAAATGTAATTTAGAGAGTTATATTTATAAGCTTGTGTCCGAAAATAAATAGTTTTCAAGAATCATCTGAAGCCAGATATTTAATTAACATGCTGTATAATTATATCTATTGTTATAGGTTCCTCAAAGTCAAAGTGAATGGAAGAAAATAATGGATGACTACTACAGGTTATGGAATTTTCCAAACTGTATCGGTGCAATGGATGGAAAATTGGTAAATATCAGATGCCCGGGCAACTCTGGATCTGACTATTTCGATTACAAGAAGAATTTCAGCATTCATCTATTTGCTGTTGTGGATGCGAATTACAATTTTATTTATATAGATATAGGAACAAATGGAAGGACCAACGATGCATCCGTCTTCAATAAATCCACATTGAATGAAGCCTTATCACTAAATTTACTTAACATTCCAAAGGAGGGCGTATTTGTGGCTGACGACGCATTTCCGTTGCAAACCAATATTTTAAAGCCATATAGTACTAGAGGAGAATTTGGAGATAAACAAAAGATATTTAATTACGGACTGTCGAGGGCTCGACGAGTGGTGGAGAATAGTTTTGGGATACTAGTATCAAAATTCCGAATATTTGAAAAGCCTATTCCGCTATCAGTGCTTAAAGTTGAACAACTTGTAAAAACAACGTGTGCCCTCCACAATTGGCTTAGAAAAACCACAGCAAATTATGTACCACAACAGTCGCTAGAAATGGAGGATTGGGATAAAGGATGCGTTATTCCAGGAGAATGGCGAGAAGTACCATCTTTGGCACTAAACGGTATACCTCCAACTGCAAGAAATCATAGTGAAAATGCTCGGCGCGTGCGAGATGCCTATGCAGTCAAGTTTGTCACCACGTGCATGGTGCCATGGCAATGGAACATGATAAAAAGAGTACGGTAACCTTATGTACATAATATGAATACATTTTAACAATATACTTGGTTGTTCTATTTTAAATTGTTTTATTTATTATTATTTATGTTATTTTACTTACGAGATTCGATATACTCTGCCTCGGAACGCATACACTACTTAGAAAATCCGCAGCCTTAAACCAGTATAGGGAAGGTGTATATACATCATCGGACGAACAGCCACTTTTAGTTGATTGCTTTATTCTAGTCAATTCTAATGTGTAGCGAGTCCTTATTGTCTTTATTTTATGTTTGATGTCCTCTTCGGTTACCTCCAAGTTTAAATCAACAATTAGCGCTTTCATAGCATTTCCTCGTATTGTTCTGTCTTTGTACTCATCAAGCTTGTGGTTCCAAAGACAGGCATATTTTTTGAAACACTCCAAAAATCGCAGCGTGTTCTGATCATTCCACTTGAATACTACTTTTTTCGCAGACCACGTGTTTACAACTGTTCGAGAATTCACTACGCGCGAAAACTGAAGTTGACTGAAAAGCGAAAAATGAACGCTCATTTTTGTGTTCATACGTTTCATTTTTCATTCGTTTGGAATGAAAATGATTGATGCGAATGAAAAAGTCCAGCATCCCTGGATTTGTTCACTAATGAATTCATTTTTCACTTTTCATTCATTTTATGTCTAGACGGTTCATTCGTAATGAAAGATGGCGAAAGAACGACAAAAATGAATAAAAAGTGAACCGTCTGATATCACCTTTAACAAAGTTAACTGTTCTGAGACAAATTTTAGATCTTGAGTGAGTTCGTCAGAACTTTTTAGGTTTAAAAGAATATCAGTCACATATTTAAAAAAAAAAAATTATATTGTCATTGTCAGACTCAACTTTATCTGAATTGGGAGTTTCTGTGGGAGTTTTACTAGTACTGAGGAGTTGACTTGACTCGGTATTTATGGGTATTAACATCATCATATTGTCAATTGTGTCAATTAAACTTTCTATTTCATCCAAACTGCTAGATAAAAATGGTGATTTTAAATTTGTTATTGAAACACAAACAGATTGACCATATAAAAATGTTTCTAATTTTAAATCGCTATTTATAACAATTGCCTAAGTTATTAGGGGACTAGGAGTATATTCAAGTTTAAATAAAGTTATTTTGTCTGTATCCTTTACCCAAAACCACCCTTTCCTTAAATTAAAATTTCGAAATACTTTTAAAAACTCTTCAAAACTTTGAAAACATGTAGCCTCTCTATGTAAATTAAATTCTTCTTTACTTTGCTCTATGGCTTGCCAAAGATGTAGTTCATCAACATTCTTATTTTTTTCATCGTTACTTTTGCGGTCAAGAACGTTTTTTGACAAATAATTGGGGCAATTTTGGGAAAACCGTTGGTACAGAATTTTCTTTTAATCGGGGTTTTTTTTTAAATGTTCTGAAATATCCCAAATTATACTATCTTTAGAAAAATGTAGATTACACACTTTACTGTTTTTATTGGGCACTAAATCATCCTGCGGAATTGCTCGTAGCCATTTTTTTTGCAAATCACTGTCTTTTCGGGAAACTAAAAACAACTTAAACGGCATGTTTACGTGAATTTAAACGTACAAAAACTAATAAATATAATTAAATTTTCACCAAAAATGGAGACAAAACTACTCTATTTACTCTAATTCACGAACAACGACATCATGTTTCACACTGTTTTGTTTTACGTTAGCAAGTGCCGGTTGTCGGCCAATACCTCTAATGGCCAGTTATCACGATACGACATAAGCAAAACTGCATTGGTCTAAGCTTTAATGCCTTTTTTACGGGACCCGACTGTCGGCCTAGATCTGATGACGTATGGCCTATTTTAATTTCAGCTGGTGGGCCTCGTTGTTTAGTAGGTATTGGAATAATACCGATTAATTGATCGGTCTAATACCGATATTTTCAAGATCCCGTAATCTCTGGAATCCCGGGATTAACATTCCTGGAGCCTGGTTATCAGTACGTGTATATTCCTGATTCACTCACGACAATAGAACAGACTCTAATCAAACAATCTTAAGATATCAAAATATTATCTCAAGTATGCCACGTTTTTTCAGTATTATGAATAATAGGTCAAATAATAGAAAGAAGTTGGATTAACATAGTTTAAGAAATGCCTAACGTTTGTAAAATATAAAGCTTTCAATATGTTTTGATATATTTTTCCAGCACCTTCCTATCCGATATATAGAGTCATCTATGTAATATAGGCTTTTTATTTGAAATGAAATAAAAGTCTTTTTAATCTTAATATACCGCTATAACCATTTAAAAATAAGGACTGTTCCTCCGAAATCAAAATGATTTAATCAGTTACAATATAGGGTAAGTCATGTACTTCTATAAGGGAACTTGTATGCTATTTTGACAATACTATAATCAGTGGCGCAACTAGGGGGGGACTAGGGGAAGCTTAGCCCCCCCGACCCGAAAATTAGCTCCCCCCCGCTAGGCCCAAAACACTTAAACTACATTTTGTTTGTAAAAATGGGTAAGAAGGTATTTTTCCGTAGCATAGTTTATTTTTCTCTTGCATCTTCCGTTTTTTAGTTAAGAAATAAACATAGGTTTTTTTTTAATTTAGCATCTTGTATACTTTTGACCAATTTAATTGGACACTATCTGGGCTTAAAAAAACGTAAGGACGCACTTATTTTGAAGTTATGGATCATAAAAGATTGAGAAATAGTGAAAAGTGTAAGCGATATTTTTTAAGGAGTTTAAAGGAGGAAAAAAAATCGTATTTTTTTACGTATAACCGATAATAGTCAAACTGAAAACAGAAATAGGTGGGGAAAATGTTCTAACATTGAAAAAGCATAGAAGTCATTGATGTAGATACTTAATCTTTCTCGACTATACATATTTAAAATAAAATTGAGGTGATATTCCAAAAAACGGCGAAACTTCTGTTATTTAATTTTTTGTATCAAAACCATGTTCGTCTCCCAAGTAGCACAAATTAGCTGATGAGCTTTTTTATTTAACAGTTATCCATAAAAACACATAAAAACCAGAGATTTGTCAAATTTTGGCAAATGATTCTTGTAGTAGTGTATAAAAGTAGCAGTTTTTAATGTAGATAAGCTATAGCATAATTACTTGGCCAAAAAATATCTTTTATAGGATAATTAAACCTCCAACTTTTTTTTTGTAATATTGGATGGCCAAAAGTAAAAATACCTGTCAATTTTGTTGCCACAATATAACCACATATATTCTAGTAAGTATTGAAGTTAAACTATCGTAAGCATAGCTGTTTAAAATGCCAGAGTAATCAGTAGAAATCGAGGTCAGAATATAATCAATAAGTAGGCATTTTTCCCAAATGCCAACCAGACATATTTTAGCAAGTATGTAAGTTTAATTATAGTAATAATAGGTATATAAGAATGCCAGATTATGACATTTTAAGACAACAAAAATTAAGAGGAAAAAATGTGGCATTTATTATCACATTTTTGTTTCAAAATTAAACTAAAATTGGGTAGTTTTATTTCGCTTATATTTAAACCAAACTGAAGATTTATTTAGAAAAACGAAATATAAATTATTTACCATACAACATGTCTAATAAAAAGATTAAATATTTCACCACATACTATAGAAAAACGCCGACTTGGGGTAATCGTCGTTTAATTTTGTTACGCTGGCTCCTGTGTCTTAAATTAGCCATTTTTTAGCGGGTACTAAAAGCAAAACAAGTAGGCATTTTTATTGGCAAAATTTTAGTAAATGTTGCTACATTTGAAAACTATTGCCATTTGATAAATATTTGCTTACAAGGTGGTCAATTTCAAGGAATATTTGCTTAAAAAATAACCCAAAGCTTTTTATGATACGCCATGATTGAAGTTAAAATTAAACTAATTTCCTAGCAACCTTTACTTGACTGCTTTAAAAAACCTATAAAAACGTATTTTCTTGCCTGTTTTCTTACGTTAGCGACTTTTTAACGAATTTTCTTAGTAAATTACATCTCCAAAAAAAAATTGTGGAAAACGAAATTTTTAGTTTCAAGAAGGAGCGCGTGTTTTATGTGCCTATCTTAGATTATTTTAACAGTAAAAGTTCCTACGTAAGTGTTTTTTGTCCCCACCAACCGTCAAATGAATATTTTACACAATAACTTATAGTATACGTATTTCTATGAAACCATTATTTGTTATGTTTGCATTTCCTCTTGGCTCATAAATTCTTACACTGATTGGCTATGTTAATACTTTAAAACTATTTTTTGGGTTTTTCCGCCTTAGAAAATTGAAAAAAATAAATAAAAAATAAAATATAGTTACCCTATAAATTGAATAGATAGTCTTGAGTTCTGGGTCCACTACGAAGGTACCCGAGGAACGACACTGAAAAATGCCTGCTTTCTGGACGTTTCGAGGGAAAGTCTACCCCCGTCTTCAGCAAACCTACAAATAAAATACTAAAAGCAGAATATGTCTTATGTTTCGTATCAGAAATATAACCAGAATGGATAATCTCTGACAAAATGTCAGTGAATGTCAATTTAAAGGTGTTATTTTTAATTGTTAGAATAAGGTGCGAAATAGGTGTACCTAGAGTATGTTCATTTTAATTTATTGTATTTTGAGGTGTCCTTTTTTTACTTCAGTATTTAGCAAATTTAACCAAGTGTTATTAAAACTAACGGAACAAGATGCTACACAATTATCTTTATTTAATAATATTAAGGCACTTTCTTTTATTTTACGTTTTTTGGAACATGGTTCTTTTGCTAAAATACTAGAAGCATTCCAATTAATTTTATGATTGTTATCTAGTGCATGTTGGCAAATGTTTGATTTTTGAAATTCCCTATTTTTTATGTATGTTTGGTGTTCTTTAATTCTTTTGGCTAATGGCCTAGAGGTTTCACCTATGTAAAATTTATTGCATTGACACGGAATTTTATAAATAACATTTTTTGTATTTTCTTGTTCATTGCTAGGTTTTGTTTTTGTAAGTTTACTTCTAAGTGTATTTTGTGTTTTAAAGATCGTTCTGATGTTAAAACGTTTACCTATTCGTTTTATTTTATCTGATAAATTAGGTATGTATGGTATAAAGAGGTTTGTAATTGGTCTATTTTGGATTTTTTTGTTTTTTGGATTCTCAAATTCATAAAAACATTTTTCAACGAAATCATTAGGATAATTATTTTGATTTAAAACATCTTTTATGAAATTTTTTTCTTTAATAAAATTTTGTTCTTTGCAAATTATTTTTGCTCTATCATATAGACTTTTTACAACTCCCTTTTTAACCATGATTGGATGGTTTGAGTAAAAATTTAAGTATCTGTTTGTGTGTGTAGGTTTTCTGTATACTTTTGTTTCAAAACTGTGTATGTCTTTTTTAATAAGTATGTCTAAAAATGGAAGTTGTTGGTCTGTTACTTTTTCGATAGTAAATTTAATTGTTGGTTCTTTGGTGTTAATATGATATAAAAAGTTATTTAAATCTTGATCGTCATGTTCATAGATACAAAAAATGTCATCAAAGTATCTCCACCAAATAAGTGGTTTATGATCGTAATTTTGAATATAATTTAACTCAAAGTTTTCCATAAAAATATTACTTAGTAAAGGAGATAAAGGAGACCCCATAGCCATGCCAAAATTTTGTTGGTAATATTCGTTTTTGTATTGAAAATAAGTGGTTTTTACACAAAAAGTTAGTAATTCTAGAATAGTATTAATGTTTAATGATGTACGTTCACTAAGATTGTTATCATTTTCAAGTTTATTTCTTACTATGTTTAAAGTTTTATCTACAGCTACATTTGTAAAAAGACTAACGATATCAAAACTTACCAGTGTATTATTTATATTTATTTGAATATTAGACAATTTCTCAAGGAAGTGTTGTGAATTTTTTATATATGAATTAGTATTACCTACTAGCGGTTTTAATATATTTAAAAGAAACCTAGATAAAGGATGTGTCGGTGAGTTTACGCTACTTACTATTGCTCTTAATGGCGTGTTTGGTTTGTGAATTTTTGGTACCCCATAGAAATGTGGTGTTTTACTGTGGTGTGGTGTTAATTTAAATCGTTCAATATCTATAAATTGGTTTTTATGTTTTTTAAGCATAGTGTATATTTGTCTTTCTATGTGTTCTGTTGGATCTTTATTTAATTTCGAGTAAGTGTTTTCGTTTATAAGTGAGGTTATTTTTTGATCGTAGTCAGTACAATCCATTAAAACAGTTGCATTACCTTTATCTGCTGGAAGAATTTTAATTGTGTTATCTGATTGAAGTGTTTTTAGTGCTAAATAAAATATACTTAGAAGTAAACTTACAAAAACAAAACCTAGCAATGAACAAGAAAATACAAAAAATGTTATTTATAAAATTCCGTGTCAATGCAATAAATTTTACATAGGTGAAACCTCTAGGCCATTAGCCAAAAGAATTAAAGAACACCAAACATACATAAAAAATAGGGAATTTCAAAAATCAAACATTTGCCAACATGCACTAGATAACAATCATAAAATTAATTGGAATGCTTCTAGTATTTTAGCAAAAGAACCATGTTCCAAAAAACGTAAAATAAAAGAAAGTGCCTTAATATTATTAAATAAAGATAATTGTGTAGCATCTTGTTCCGTTAGTTTTAATAACACTTGGTTAAATTTGCTAAATACTGAAGTAAAAAAAAACACCTCAAAATACAATAAACTAAAAGGAACATACTCTAGGTACACCTATTTCGCACCTTATTCTAACAATTAAAAATAACACCTTTAAACTGACATTCACTGACATTTTGTCAGAGACTAGCCATTCTGGTTATATTTCTGATACGAAACATAAGAAATATTCTGCTTTTAGTATTTTATTTGTAGGTTTGCTGAAGACGGGGGTAGACTTTCCCTCGAAACGTCCAGAAAGCAGGCATTTTTCAGTGTCGTTCCTCGGGTACCTTCGTAGTGTACCCAGAACTCAAGACTATCTATTCAATTTATAGGGTAACTATATTTTATTTTTTATTTATTTTTTTCAATTTTCTAAGGCGGAAAAACCCAAAAAATAGTTTTAAACCATGAATCCGCCACTACAATTTCGTAATTATTTATGTTAATACTATTTCTACATAATTTGAAACAATTGATGATTTATCATATAAATGAATAAAAGGCAATGAGAAATTATTTAGGTAAATTTCGGACAAAATGTTACTCAAATTTCGGCTAAAAAACAAATCAGAATTCAGCTAAAAACGCGCGATTTTAAAGTCAAAAAGTAGCTAATAAACCCAACCATAAAATCAAAAGAGTGGGTCGTCCAATTGGCTATTTTTACCTCATTATGGCCAAATTGTTATTCACCACTTTAGCCATATTTCCGCTTTTATACTTTAATAAAACTGTTATTTTGGCTAGCAATTTTAGCTAATTGGCCAGAGATATTAGCAAATATCACAGCATTTTAGCCCATATATGATTATATGTGCTACTTGGGCTGGTATACAGGGAAGACTAAAAAGGAAGAGGCACTTTGGCAGGTTTCCTGTTAACAGGTCCAGTAAAGCAGGGGAAGTGATAACTTTGAACTCCTTAAAATGTTTATATACGAGTTTCATCGTTCTATGTAACTTTAAGTGTCGTAATTTATTAAAAAAATATATATTTTTTGACAGCTGTCATAGATATTAATCAAATCGTATATAGCCGAAACATAAAAACTTAAATTGTCAATATTATCTTATAAGTGTCAGGGCTTGAGCCCCCCGAAAAGTCGATGTCTAGTTGCGCCTCTGACTATAATGGTACATTTCCCAAATTTATTCAGTCGCAATTTTAAAGATATGTTCTGCCATTTTTTTGCTTGAAAAGTAGTACAATTTATAATGGTATATAGAACGTAGGAAGAGGAAGGGTACTGGGTAATATATTCAGCTCATTGTCAAAATTTAAATTAAAATGTTACAAACCTCTATAATCTTTCCGTTCAATTTGACCTCCTTCATCGCTTGCGTCATCAAAGTAACTAGAGTTGCTTCCACTTTCGTCTTTATGATAGCTATTGGAAAATCCAGATTTATGATGTCCTTTGTGATGACCAAGTTTGCTTTCAAAATTACCTTTGTTATCGGCGCCGTTTTGGTAAAAATTTTCGTTTTGGAAATTATTGGAATCCAAGTGGGCTTTTTTATTGGCTCCCTGTTCTCCATATCTGCGTAAAAATGTAGTGGAATAAATAGTATTTTTATAACATGTCCAGTTCAATCATTAACCAAAGGACATGCAGGACTTTATTCAGGAAATTATATATACATATAGAGCTGGGTAAAATACTTTGCAAATGTATTTTATTCCTAAATACTGGATCCTGCTGTAAATATATAAATATAAAAATATTTCTCACTTAAATATAAAAGTGATTTAAATACATTTTTGTATTTAACTCCATTCGTAATAGGATTTCAATATTCAATACATTGATAGAAATAAAATCGTATGAGGAGGATATATAAATCCTTTAAGGGTCGGCATTTATATAATTACTTCCCTTGTAAAAGGAAAGTATTGTAATCGTGAAAAAATCACTCTCCGAAATTTTTTCGGATCTTCACGTTTCGAGGTTCCTAGATGACGAAAAACATGTTTTCTTAATTCCGTCGGTCTGCCTGTCTGTTCGCGGCGTAGCTAAAAAACTACTTATCCGATAAAATTTTGGTACGAATCCAAGATGGCAGAACAAAATGGCGGCATAATGAAATATTTAAAAATTTTGCCTGAAAAAACTGTTTAATGGTTTGATTTCAAATTGTGTGTCATAACTAATTGTGGCATAGAGATCAACTAGTAAAATAGTGGTACTAATTCAAGATGGCCGAACAAAATGGCGGCCAAATAAAATGTCTGTAATCGTGAAAAAATCACTCAGCATTAAGCTTTTACATATCTTTACGTTTTAGCGTCGTTATATGCCAAAAAATATGCTTTATCAAGTCCGTCGGTCCGTCTGTCTGTTTGTTAGTTCGAGGCATAGCTTAAAGACTACTTACCCGATTGACTTCAAATTTTTATCAAAACTTAAAGATGATATGGGTATGACCTGGTAATATTTTGTTAAAAATCCAAAATGGCGGCCTCGTGAAATGGTAAACAATTATTATGAGAAAACTGCTTATCCAAAGTATTTCAAATATTGCATAAACATCAAGTATTATGTTGGAATCAACTGGTAAAATGTTGGTATGAAGATGGCGGAACAAATGGAGTTTTAATAAATTATTTAAAAATTCAGCCTGAAAAAACTACTTAATGGATTGATTTCAAATTGTGTGCCATAACCAATTGCGGTATAGGGCCCAACTAGTAAAACGGTGTTACTAATTCAAAATGACGGAACAAAATTGCGGCCAAATAAAATATTTCTAATCGTTAAGAAAATCACCCTGTTAGGCTTTACATATTTTACGTTTTAGCATCTCTAGATGCCAAAAAACATATTTTATCAATTCAATCGGTCCGTCTGTCGGTCTGTCTGTCAGTTCTCGACATAGTATAAATACTACTTACCCGATTGACTTCAAATTTTGACCAAAAATTAAGGGTGATATGGGGATGGCCTGATAATATTTTGGTAAAAATCCAATATGGCGCAACAATGTTAAAAAAATGTTTGCAAAGTGGTGTATTATTTGGGGTTAAGATCCAGTAAAAAAAAACAAGTATTTTTTTAAATTGTCGACGTTTTGCAATTTAATTGTTGTATTCTCAGGACACATATTTAGATCTTATATCCCGCACGAAACCCATATTATCAGTACTTTCACTCCGTTGTACCGCGTATATTTTTCAAATATAGTCAAAAGCAGTCTTATCGTGGGGTCATACGATTTATCAATGACAAACTTTTTAAGTTTGTTTTTCTTTTATTACGTGTAATCATATCCTCCAAATAAACTCCGGAAGATGAATTAGATAGACCTATGATATTTGCATATGAAGAAAGAGGATAAATATATAAATATCAGCAGTTGCAAAAATATTTGAGCGATGTCACATCAAAGTCAGATTGACAAGTCAGTGACAAAATGAGTAATAGAAAACAATGTTCGGGTTTTTTGCATCCACAAGCGAAAAAAATGGTATTCAATCTAATAAAATATTCCGAAAATAAAAATTCACTGGCCAATATTCAGGAGACAGTAGCAAAAGCTCTGGGAATCGCTATAAGGACTGTGCAGAAAATTGTGCATCAAAAAAAGCATAATTTACTACCGAAGAAGATTAAGAAACGTACACGAAAAAAGTTGAAGACAGAAGACTTAAGTGACAATGTAAAAATGGATGTTCGTAATGCAATTTACGATTTATACACATCAAAAACTAATATAACCCTTCAAGTTTTATTAGAAGCTTTAAAAAATTGAGGCATATTGGAAATTAAACTAAAATCATTTCAAAAATAATAAAAATGTTGGGTTTTCGATATAAAAAGGACTGTAATCGAACATTTTTATGCGAGTTGCCACATATAGCAAGTCAGCGTATCCAGTTTTTAAAGAAATACACGGAAAATGTTAATTCAAAATTTAGAAAAGTGGTATTTTTAGACGAGACTTGGATATTTTCTAATGGAAGTGGTTCCAAATCTTTGCAGGACGAGTCTGTAAAAAGTGTCAAGAGAAAAATTGGATGTGGGACGGGAAAACAGTTCATCATTTTGCGTGCAGGTTCTTCAACAGGATTTCTCCCAGGTGCAAGTTTACTGTTTTCTTCCACATCCAAAAGTACGGACTACCATGATAATATGAACTGTGAACTGTTTGAAAAGTGGTTAAAAGAACAACTGATTCCATTTAGATGCTCCATCTTTAATCATTCTGGACAATGCATCTTATCATTCAAGAATCTTAAATAAACAACCTACTTCATCCTGAAAGAAAAGTGATGTTTATGACTGGTTAATAAAATAAAAACAAAATCCTTTACCCAATATGCTAAAACTAGAACTTCTTTTAATGGCAAAATCTATTAAAAAACCAACAATATACACCATAGATGAAATATTACGGGAAAATGGACATGAGGTTTTACGACTGCCGCCATACCATAGCCAGTTTAACGCAATAGAATTAATATGGGCTGGGGCAAAATCATATTACGAAAAACACGTGAACGATAGTCTTACATCAGATGAGGTGCAAATTGTTTGGCAAGATTCATTAAATTATATTACGCCGGAGTACTGGGAGAAATCTGTGGAACATACGGAGAAATTAATATAGCACCAATGATCATTGCGCCATTTGAGGACGACTTAGAAGATGAGGACTTTTTAAGTGTTGATGATATTTTTTAGTCTATAATATTAAAAAGTTTCTGAAGGATTATATTAGTCTTTGACGTGTATAAATCATAAATTGCATTATGAATATCCATTTTTGCATTGTAACTTAAATCTTTTGCCTTTGGATTTTTTCGTGTACATTTCTTATTCTTCTTCGGAAGTAAATCATGTTTTTTTTCATGCATAAGTTTCTGTACATTCCTTATACCGATTCTCAGAGCTTTTGCCACTGGCTCCTGGATATTAGCCAGTGAATTTTATTTTAAAAATTTTTTTATTAATTATAAGAAAAAATTTGATAAATAAAAATCGGTAAAATCGCTTTACCAGAAACTCTATCTATAAAAATAAAATATATATATATATATATATATATATATATATATATATATATATATATATATATATATATATATATAGCCTGTATTATTCGCATGCATGGCCCTTAATTTTAGACTGAAATTTGAAGAAATCGGATAAGTAGTTTTTAGCTATGCCGCGAACAGACAGACTGAGGGACAGACATACCTACAGACAGACGGAATTGAGAAAACATGTTTTCCGGCATCTAGAGACCCTTAAACGTAAAGATCTGAAAAAAATCTTACGAGGGAAGTAATAACTAATTATCTTGTGTTTTTAACAAAAGTATATAAATAAAAATTTTTTGTTATCACAATGCAAAAAAAAAGACAAGGTTTCTTTGCACCGGGGTGGCCCGCATTTAAATAAATGACACTGTATAAGTAGTTAGATTTTTAGGTCAACGGGAACTTCTAATTTTTGGTGATTGATAAAAAAATCTCACTTTCATTAAGTGGCTGTATAAACAGAACATTCCACTGACTCGAATTGCCTTCCGACTTTATTAAGGGGCTTGCCATTTTGTGTATTTTTGTTTTTGCCAACCAAATACATATTTAGCGAATTTCCTTATTTAGTCCCTCGGCATTTAATATATAAAATAATATTAAGTAATAAAAAAAAACTATTTTCTTTCTCCCGGTGTATTTGTAAATAGCCCATCGAGATTTAATAGCTCGATAAAAGAATCACACAACATTTTGGTATTCACTGTGTTTTCTGATTTGATTCATAATGTTGGTGACCTTTGGACCCGCACGATAAGACCGCATTCGACTATATTAAGTTTCTAAATGTGTTTCATTAACAATCCTCTTGTTGTTATGTTACAGTAGTGTAATATGTGTAATATTTGGGGCTTGGATCCAGGAAAAACATAAACGACATTTTTTAAATTATCGACGTTTCTAAACTTTATTGTTGCTTCCTCAGGACCCATATATTTTCAGTCTTTCGCTGTTTTTGGACTGTAAGATATATTGATGTAGGGACTGTTTTACCCCCTTAGGGCCGCTTGATATGGTGGAAAAGCATTGTAAACAAATAATAAAACAAAATTGATGTCTTGCAAAAATGTACAATTGTATTTTTGTTTTTTACGATCTTAGACTAACTAAACTAAATAGAAGAATATAAGCCTTCTATTTCTTTATTTGAATTTTTCTCTCGCAATATATCGTTCGCTTCTTTGTTATGGAAAGTGTACGTGTAATTGTGTTATCTTGCCCCTTTCTTAATAATGGGAAATATTTATTACCAGGAAAGGTTTGAACTCTCAGTAGTAATAAAACAATATTTCCTTTTTTAATAAGAAGGCAAGATATCAAAATTACATGTGCATATTCTGTGATATAAAAGAATTATATACTACGAGAGAAGCTTCGGTTAAAACGAATTTAGCGGTTTTCTTTATTTTATTTAATATTTTTTAATTATTTTATACATCCATCCATATTGAGGAAAAAACCTTCATATGAACATATGCCCTAAAAGTCTTAACTTTTGAACTACAGTTTTAAGGTAAAAAATTGCTTTTTCAAATATTTGCCAAACTACTCTAGATATTTTTGTGAAACTTGGTATGCAGCTTTTATACACCAAGAGGCATTTTCTGACATACAATTTATTTTTTATACTTGCTGCTTTAACAATCGATGGTGTTTGAAATTTCTAACTATAACACCATAATTGTATATACCTAATACTGTGAACTATATTTAAAAAAAGTATTATCTTTAAAAAACATATTAACTGTCTACATCATGTACAGGGTGTCCGGATTTGGTTGCAAAGGCAGAGTATCTCGCTTATTTTTAAAGATAGAACCTTGCGGTTTTCACGAGCCTGAGCGAATTTTTTGTGAAACTTACGAAGTCGTAAACAAAATTTTCATAGCCTTCTTCGTTTATGAGATACAGGGCGAAATTTTTGCATTTTGGGACCCCCCTCGTATCTCGGTTATCCTTTAACTTAACGCAAAGGGAAAAATTGCTGCTTATGCAGTTTTTTATGCTGGATCCAGTGGCGTAGTCATATTTTTCATTTGAGTTGTTATTTTTTAGATATGACTCAAAGTTGTATTTTTTTAAGCTGGACACCCTGTATATTTGTCCAGAAATTGATTTGTCCTTTTAAAAGTTTCTCAAAAATATATAATAGTATGGGTCTATTTTAATAAACAACAACAAAAATCCTAATTTTTATAACTATCATCCCAAATTTTGCAGTAGGCCATGCAAAACAATGCTGCCTTTTATTTAAAGTCGTTAACAATATCTACATCCTAACAATAAATCAAAATAAATATGTAATTAAATCTATTTATCAAAATATGTATTGATAATTTCGCACCAAAAAAGTACCACCTACCTAGATTTATGTAACACAAGAACAAAACAGTAATAAATTATTACGTAACAAGCCTTTCAGCAAAAATCAACTGTAGTATAAGAACTACAGTAACCAAGGAAATCAAAAGAACTGTTCAAACTGATTTCCATTTTGTTCTATACATGCTTCGCACTATTTTCGTATTCGCTTTAGGGAATTAAGCAAAATAACGGGATGATTGTGTAAATAGCGAAATTGTTCTCTTATTGCGTTTCCTAAATCTTGGACATTATCATAGTGGTCTTTGTAAATTCTATTTTCCAGATATCCCCATAGAAAGAAATCTAAAATCGACAAATCTGGGGATCTAGGGGGCCATCTTATAGGTCCATTTGTTCCGATCCATTGATTGGAAAATTATTGTCCAGAAATAATCTCGTCATTCCAGAATTGTGTGCAGGAGCACCCTCCTGTTGAAAATAAATTTCGTTAATTTGCGTTACAGGAACATCGTCAAGTAATTCAGGTATAGCTGCCTCTAAAATTTCTATATAGAGATTGGCTGTTAGATTTCCCTCAAATATATAAAATTTTATATGTGTTCCTAATATGAAGCAGGACACATTTAGACCAAACCTGCCCTGCTGTCTTCTGGGAAATATTTAGTGTTGATTTTCCTGGGACCAGAATCTACTATTGTGCCTATTGAGTATACCAGAATTACTGAAATGTGCTTCGTCTGACCATATAACCTTCCTTTCTCCAAAATCTCTAACCATATCGCATCTTTCTCGAAACCAATTGCAGAAGACTACCCGACGCTCTGCATCCCCTGACTGTAAGTGCTACACGAGCGTAAATTTGTATGGGTGGTATTTGTACTTTTTTAGAATTTCTTGAACTCTAGTTTTTTGAATCCCTATGCTCTTTTCACTGGCCCTACAAGAGTTTGTAGGGTAAGCTTCTGCATTAGCCAAAACCGTAATTTCCTCAGCCTCCCGATTTTCTTTATTATATGTTTTCGTACGAGGTTTGATAAATGATCCGTGATTAAGTAAATTCTTTTTTATTCGATAAAAAGTGGATATGTTAGGTTGCCTCCTTTACGGATATCTAAATAAAAATTAAGCAAAAGTATTTCAACATACCTAAAAATTAACTATTTTCCTGTTAAAATATAACTTACTTAATATAAAACAAGCTAACATATCGTACTTTTCATAATGTTCGAAAGTTTGGTTTTCTTCCATAATAATACAAATATATTTTTACACAATAAATAAATACAAAAAACTAGCGCTATATTTTATATACGCGTACAAAATTGGGAAATGTCATTTGCTTCCAAGAAAACAAAAGAAAATTTTGCATGGCCTACTGCAAAATTTGGGATGATAATTATAAAAATTAGGATTTTTGTTGTTGTTTATTAAAATAGACCCATACTATTATATATTTTTGAGAAGCTTTTAAAAGGACAAATCAATTTCTGGACATATATACAGGGTGTCCCATTTAAAAAAACACAACTTTGGGTCATATCTAAAAAATAACAACTCAAATGAAAAATATGACTACGCCACTGGATCCAGTGTAAAAAACTGCATAAGCAGCAACTTTTCCCTTTGCATTAAGTTAAAGGATAACCGAGATACGAGGGGGTACCCAAAATGCAAAATTTTCTATTTCGCCCTGTATCTCATAAACGAAGAAGGCTTTGAAAATTTTGTTTACGGCTTCATGAGTTTCACAAAAAATTAGCTCAGGTTCGTGAAAACCGCAAGGTTCTATCTTTAAAACTAAGCGAGATACCCTGCTTTTGCAACCAAATCCGGACACCCTGTACATGTAACATCTTTCAGTTGGTTACAATTTGGAGACGTAACAGGTATGAAATTCGAGGTGTGTTCTGTTTCCAGTGCTTGAAAAAGTATCAATAAAGATACGAAACTTCGCACAGGAATTATTCAGTGTGTTTTTTGAGCCTTCTCCTAACCCACGAATAAAAAAATGATTTTAGAATAATTTTCGAATAATTTTTGAAGAAAATTACAATAAATAACTTTAAACTTTGATTCAAAATAAACAAACAATGTCATCTTTAAATATCTAAATATTAATGTGTTTAAACCTTAATAACAGAACGTACCTTCCAGAATCCTGTGCCAATACCGAATTTATTTCATCATTCTTATTGAATCCTTCCTCACCCTCGAAGTTCGCGAGCCCTTTATGAATTTTAACATCATGTAGGTTGTCGTTCTGTGCCTGTCCTTGACTTTTCACAACACCCGATTTTATAACGATACCGCTTGTGATATGGCCACTTGATAAAAAATGTAACAACAAAAAATTAAATGGTAACAAACTCATCTTCAGCACTAACTCTGATTGTGGGGATCCGATGGGATTTTACTTCAAAATACCGAAATACATTTAAGTTTTTTAGCTTTTATAGTGGGTCATTGTTATTTCGGCCTTCTGCTTAACAATTAGTCTTAATATCCTGTGAGGTATAAGATTTTTACGGTGTAATCAAACGTGGAATGCCGTGCTTCATAGAATAAAGGTTCCGAAAATTGCCGAGTAATGTTTTCATTATCATTTTCGTTTTTTTTTTCGCGATGAACTTCCAGATTTGTACTGAGCAGCATCAGATTTGTTTAGAAATAATAAATTTATATTAACGTAGAATAAGGAATCTATGTAAAAAAAATCGACACATTTGCTTTACCCGGAACTTTCCTTTCATTAGGAATAGAAATGAGCAGTGACGTATATAGAAATTGCTTTGTGGGGTTTGAGGCAATTTTCAACTACAAAAAAAATTAGTTCTTCAGTATATGATCTTTATCTACTAATTACCTAATTGAGCGTAAATAATATGAAAAAAAAAGCCAATACTTATACTATTTCTGCCTTTTCAAGTATTTTTAATGCCCGCCATTTTGTTCCACCATATTGAAATCGTACCAATATTTTACCAGTTTGTACAGGGTGTTTCACTGAATTTTGACTTCATGTACAGGGTGTCCCGTTTTCGTTGTTTTTATTAGGTATCTCGCTTATTAGTGAAGATAGAGGGTTGCGGTTTTCGCGATATAGTGCTAGTTTTTTGTGAAGCGAAAGATGACATGATGTTTTTAAGATACACTGTGAAATTGAAAATATTGCATTTTTGGGCCCCCCTCGTATTTCGGTTGTTGTTTAACTTATCGGAGAGGTAAAAACTGGCTCTGATACAGTTTTTCATGCAGCATCCAGTGGCGTAGTCATATTTTTTATGTGAGCTGTGGTTTTTGAGATAAAACACGAACTTATAATTTTTAAACACGACACTCCGTATATTTTTATTTTATATTATTCAGTTTACAATAAGCTTCTCGAAAATATATAATAGTATATACTTTTCTATTCGAATCGCCCAGTAATTTGCCTTTTTTTGGAGATAGACTCAGTTTCTGGTAGTAGGCTGGGATTGATTACAAAACAAATGAATTTTTCAGGTATATTTTATTTAGAGTAACAAGAATTTCTTTAAAAATTCTACAATAAATTATTACCTTGTATGTCCTTGTTTTATACTATTTTACAAGAAATGTTAAAATTTTGGTCTTCCATAAAAAAATTGCCCAATAAAAAAATCTGCAGGGCCAGATGAGGTACCTATTGCTTTGCTAAAGAAGTGTTCTTCTAAAGTAATCGCTTGTTTGGTTTAGTTGATAAATATGTCAATTTATGAAGGTATTTTTCCCTCGCGAATGAAAGACGTTAATATCTTGCTTGTATTTAAAAAGGGTGATCCTCTTTTAATTGAAAATTATAGCCCTATATCTTTACTTAGCTGTTCTGTTTTTGAAAATGTTATTTAGAACAAGCTAACTCCCTTTCTTGAGAAAAAACCAGCTTGGTTTTAGAGAAAAACACTTGATATACACATCAACTTGATAAGAATGAAAAAGTTTTAGCTCTGCTATTCGATCAAATAAGGGCATTTGATACCATAGATCCTGACCTTGTTAAAAAATTTGAAGAGCTAAGTATTAAAGGACCATTAAGTAAGTGGCTTAATTCTTTCTTAAAAGGTAGAAAATTTAAAATAAAAATAGGTGACAAACTGTGGCATAGGGACTCCTTTAGGCAGTGTCCTGGGTCCTCTAATTTTTTTATTATTTTTAAACGACTTACCAGAATACATTTCATGTGGAACCGTTTTTATGTTCGCTGATGATACGACCATAGTCATCTAAAATGAGAATCTTTTGGAGGAAAAAATTAAGATTACACTGACTGAGTTCTCAAATTGGTGTGAAAAATAACCTTTAATAAAATAAAAATAGATTTTTTTAAACATTTTGACATAACTAAAGTATATTCTGCATGTACTTTGTTATAAAAATGTATGTCCTTTATTCTGTCCTATTTGTATTACTGTGTAGTTATCAATCGTTTAAAATGCAAAAAAGTGTTTAATAGTAAGAGTTTTTTTACTTTTTAGTGTTACTTAAGTTGGGATCATACATTCTTTTGTTGGCATGTCTTCTCTACTTTCTGTAGCTGAAAAGCCGAATAAACTGGCTATTGTCTATTGTCTATTACAGCTTCTTTAAAAAATCCGATTTTCTTAAATTTTTTTCCTGATTTTTTTGATGTAGCTCGCTAAAAAATATTTTTATGGAAAATTGCCATAAGACAGAAATAATGGGGAGGTACAAAACTGAGTTTAAGTTAGATGCTTTAGAAGAAAAACTACTTTCGAGCAAAGTATACCTACATGTATGTAACTTGCCGTTTGGTGTTTTTTTGTCTGCACTGACTAAAAATAAAGTTTATTATAAATCAGTCTTACCTCTTGAAATTTTGTCCTTGTGGTCCTGTCAAAAATCTGAACTTATCGTATAAAAACTCTAAAAGTTATAATTTTTCAAAATTGAACTTAATCCTAAAGGGTACCTTTACTTTCAAGCCGACTATAACCAAAATTATTTAGTTTTTTTCATACAATAGCAAAGAAGATTCAGAAGCCTCAATATATTTTATACATCTTTCAAATTTACTATTTGTTTTTAGAACGTACCTAAATACTAGAAACTCTGACTTAAAAAAAAGTCTGCATATATTTGCACACATTTTTCTTGTAATCTAAAACACAACTGAGGGCAACTACAAGGGGAAAACATCACCATCAATTTTGAATTTCATTCAAATACAGCTTGGTTATTGCCGCTGTCAAAACTAATGAATGAGGTGGATCGGGGTAATGAGGGACAGTTACTCAATTTTGAAATATTTCGAGATCTACATGAAAACTTCGTCAAGCTTTGGGATTAGGTCAAATAGAGATATATGTTTAAGAAAGTGCTGAAATAGCCTTGAAGAAGAATGAGACATTTATGTTACAGTTAAAAAAAAATGTCCGTGTCCACAACTGCTCCCTTATCTGGGGTAAATGAAAACAAAGTGTTTTCAGCCACTAAAGCTAAGAATAATGTAGATTGCGAAAAGGTAGACGCAACTTAAATGCTTCATTCGATTTCAGTGCTCTACAATAGATTTATGTAGTTTATGCACCATCGTTGAATATTAAAAACCACTGAAGTGACAATTTTGAAACTATTACGAATCTTGTATTTACGTATTTTGAACTTTCAAAAGCTTTTGACACCATCAGTCACGCGTTGCTTATTACAACTTTATTCGGATATGATATTTCGGCCTAAAGAGGTCAAAAAACACAACATTATTTGTAGTTTGTTAATTTGCAAAAAGGTGGTTCACACAGCACAAGACTCTGGTCTCATATCTCTTCTGTTTCTGTTCTACATAAAGAGTATCAATAAGGGATTTTGTCTAGAATCATCTGTCAGTATCGTAACATGCATAATCGCTTAAGATGCAGTTCAAGCTAAGATACCCAGATATCTAAATTAAAATCATGTATTTTTTATAATATTGTGTGCATACAGCTCTTTGACTTTGTTTTGTCATTCTGTATGATTACTCGGTAATAGTGAACCTAACTTAATATTAAACCAAAAACATCTGAAACGATATATACATAGACTACATTTAATCTTAACATCGGCAGAAATAATCTATCTAGTCTGCTTGTAAGGCTTTGTACCTTCCACAACAGCAACACTAACAACAGCTACTTCTACCCAAGTTCAAAATAAAATTAGAATAATTAATTAATGTAAAATTAAAATATTTTCAAGAGTACGGCCCTGTAGTAGCACTTTGTGCATATAAGCTCAGGTGCTAATGATCCTGAAAAATCTAATTAAAATATTGGAGACGAATTTTTTCGTTGACTCATTGTCTATTAGCTCCTTTGTCACCATATATATTTTTTATAATACGTTTTTTATTTTATAAATTGCTTTAGTTAATCGCCTCCATTTTAGTAAGAGAGCCAGTGAACATTTTACTTACGTCATTTATGTGTGGACCAGTGAGGCGGAAACAACCATCGTTTGGCAGATGGGCTGGGCGATAAAACAATGGAGTGTGATCGTATCTGTAGTTCCGTGATGAAATGGAAGAACTGCATTACCAATCGGAACCCTTTATCGTTTTCTTTTCCCGGAGTAGGTTTATTATATTTTTTAATTGACCATTTAATATTCTTAGTTTGTTTGTTTCCGATTGTCAATAATTTTAGTCACAAATCGCTAGGGCTCTATAAACCAATGAATTAATAACTGATTGCTTTTGTGCAGGATGATGATGTGAATTTGCATTTAAGTATCTATTCGTTTGTGTTGGTTTTCTATATACACATTACTCTAAGGAACCATCCCCTTTCCTGTGTACAAGAACATCTAGAAAGGAAATCGTGCCCTCTAATTCAATTTAATACGAAGAGACTTTCTGGACCATGCGTGTCATCTACATAATATCTAAACGACGATTTTGGCTTTATTGGAGACGACCAGTGGTGGCTCGTGGTGAATTAGCTAAATCGTACATACTTTTGCGAAAGTTTCGATTTTTATTTTTCTCTTTACTAGTTTGTCGTATACTAAGTTCTGGCAAATTGCGACCACTTACCTTGAATTTGGTTATTTTCTCAAAATTATGTTCGTTAGCACTCTTTAATTGTTTAATTTTTTGCACTACCGACATTTTATTTCATCTACATTCATAACTCAAACATGGACCACCTTGAAATTGGTTATTTTTCCAAAATTAAGTTGATAAGCACTTTTTAGTTGATTATTTTTTTGCACTAGTCACTACAAACATTTTATTTCCTGTATATTTCCAACTCACACATGGATCATAAAAATAAAAAAATATATATTACAAAAAACAGTATATAAATCAATTTTCATCGATTCATTTCATTCCTAAATGTTTGAAGTTGGCAATTGTAATTCCATTGTTTAAGGGTGGAGATAAAAATTCCCCATCAGACTTTCGCCCAATTGCTCTGCTACCTACATTGTCAAAAATTATTGAAAGAATAGTGAAGAAGCGTTTAGTTGCCTTTTTGGATCAGCATAATATTCTGAGTGACGCTCAGTTTGGTTTTCGCTTAAACAAGAACACACTTGAATCTGACTCAGAGAGACTTTGCTGCTGCAATGTTTTGCGACTTGACTAAAGCGTTCGACTGTGTAAGTCATCAAATATTGTTTCAGAAACTGGAAACTTATGGGATTAGAGGTGTGGCTCTAGAATGGTTTAGGTTTTATCTCTCCGGAAGAGTTCAAAGAGTGTCTTTGGATGGCTGCCATTCAGCAAATCAAGACATACTACATGGGGTTCCTCAGGGTTCAGTCTTGAGGCCCATACTATTTTTACTATATCTTAACGACCTGAGTTATCTAGATATCAAAGGCAAGTACACTCTTTTTGCTGAAGATGCAACAGTCTTATGGCGTGACAAAAACCCCCCGACTCTAAATGAATCAGTTAATAGGGATCTCAACAAAATTAAGAAATGGTGTGTTGCAAATGAACTAACTTTAAATATGAACAAAACTGGTATTATGAATTTTATACATGTACACTTAATATAAGTTTAGATAACAGTTAACAAGTTTAGATAACACAGTAAATGAAAATAAATTCTTAGGACTGTTCGTTGATGATAAGTTAAAGTTTAAGGGTCATATATTAAATTTAAGAAATAAACTTGCTTCTGGCTGCTATGCTCTTCGAGTTTTGAGCCTGCAACTTGATAAGTCAATTGTTCGGAATTCCTATTTTGGACTAATAGAAGCGCATCTACGATATGGCATTTGCTTCTGGAGAAATTGTACAAGACAACTTTTTAATGCTATATTCACCCTTCAAAAACGGGCGGTCAAGTGTAAGTGCAAAGCCAGTGTTTGCGACTCTTGTAGGCTGCTATTTATTGAGAATAAACTGCTGAAATTGACCTGTATTTATATCCTGGAGTCCGCATGTCTAATTCACAGAAATCTACTATGCATCTGTCAGGACTACCCGGTCTTCTAATACAATTGCTTTACCTATCCCATCCTCTACCCAAATAAAAAAGTCTAATATATACCAGTAAAAACATTTTTAATCATCTGCCATTAAGACTGAGAGGCATTCAACAAGAATGTCACTTTAGAACAACCCTAAAATCACTTCTCTTAAACCACGCATTCTATTCAGTGGTGGAGTTTTTTGAATCAAATGTTGTATAGTTAAAATTAAAAAAAAAAATAGTTAATAAATTTTGCCTTGTATTTGTTTGAATCCATATATGTTTATTTAATTTATTTTTGTATATATTGTTTTATAATTTTTGACATTAACATGAACTTTTAATTTAAGATTTACCAATTTATTGTAAATTGTATTGTAAGCATTTATTTTAGGCTTATGAAGATTTAATTTTCAGCTTTCTCAAAACGTCCGAAACAAAATCGAGGTAGAATATCGACCGCTCGACCTGTGAAGAACTGAACTTCCGCATGCCGACGTGATACCGCTACCGATCGATCGAATTATGAGAAGAGACTGGTTGATGACCCAAATCGCGATTTCATATTCCATTTGCTATCAAGTTTGGCTGCCGCTCGGTAGCTGTGAAATCTTCGGGTACTTTCATCAAGCTTTAATGTAATCAGGGCAATTCGGACTGCCCAGCCTAGCTTAGTATAGCGTATTTTATTATGCCCAAGGAAAGCAACGGAACCATTCAAACGCTGCACTCTGGAACGAGCCTGTGTTAATCTTTGGACATTTGGCAAAATGTGAAAATTATAATAATAATAAAGTAATAAAATTTTTGAAATTTTAAAGTATGTATCTGTATACATAATTTTTTATTTTTTAAAAATATTTCAGGGGAATATGTTTTTAGGGCTATGCAAGTTGGGTGTTTTAGAATTGTACAGAATAGTAAAATTTTTATGACAAGTTCTAGGCAGTTCATATTTTGGTTTTTTAAAATTAAAATTAACTGTATCATTACATTGTGCTTTCAGAGGATTTATTTGTGTTTTCAAACAACTTTAAATTGCTTAGACTGTTTGACGTTTTCTCTATGACCATAAATGTCAAATAAGTGAATTTACATTGCAAGCAAAAATTAATTCTTAATTATCATATATTTATCCGAAGCATTCCACAAAACTAATGCCTGTAAACACATAATAAAACGCTGCCCCAATCTGCCCCCTTAAGGGAAAGTAATGATGAATGATTTAACTATGTGATTTTTCTCGAGTTCCTAATGATTTTAATTTACTCAATCTCGCAAAATAATCAAACATGGTGGGTAATAAATGTATAAGTTAACGTGTTAAATTTAGTATAAAATGCTGTCCTAACCTGCCCCCTCCCCTAAAAGAAAATAATTAAAATTTAGTTAAAATAAGTTGAATTTTTATAGGAGCAAATATTCATTGGTAATTTTTCAAATTCATCGAAAGTTTACCAACATTTTTTTTATGTTTAAAATAAAACATTAAACACACCACAGCATTTTATGCATATTTTAAATCTGCTTAATGTACAACGTCTGCTTCTAACGGGCTAGTGGTGAGTTAGATTTAGCCGTCACAACTTTTATTTGTTTACATCGGGGAAATCCAAAGCTGTAACAAAAAATACGCGCAGCTAATAAATTTCCCAAAAAATGCTGCCGGAATATGCCACATGAAAGACAGTAGTAAAAAGACTTCTTTTAATCAACTCTTTCAAAAGTGTTGTAAATTATTATTTAACTAACGGTTATCCGCGGCTTCGCCCGCGTATGGCGATAACGGGTGGGATATAAAGATGTATTTAAATTGCCTTATTGATCCTTTTTTTAACACCTTGTATTATTTTTAAAATATCCTAAAATAGGTTTAAGCGTTTTCTTGAAAAACTGACTGTTTTTTAAATAAAAAATATTGTAGTAATTAAAAGGCTTTTTCACAACCCTGAAATTTCAGTTTTAAAAAGCCTTTCTTATTGCACCTCTATACTCTAAAATCAACTTGTGTGCCAAAATTCAGCTTTTTACGTCAAGCGGTTTGAACAGGATTGTAATTCATCGGGACCTGATTTTTTAAAACACCTTGTATAAATGAAAAAAATTTTGAAATGAGTACCAAAATAAAGTAAAATACACTGTTCAAGTGTTTTTCCAAATAGCGTCTCGTTTCTTAAATAAAAAATATTGCTATATTTAAGGGCGGTTCACCCCCTTGGTATTTGATTCTTGAAAAATCCCTTCTTACCCAAGTTCTACAACCTACAAACAACCTGTTTACCAAAATTCAATTTTTTATTCAAGCGGTTTAAACAGGGTAGTGTTTAAGGTGTCAGTGGTCAGTTAATTAAGCTTTTTATTAGTATAGATATGACTTATCGGATATTGAATTGTATTTTAAATTCGACATTTTAAAACTATTATTTAGTGTCCTGTTCTAGATAATACAAGTATTATTAGCTTTTTGTTAAACCGTTTAAATAATTTAATAAATCATTCTTTGTTTATATATTTACGGGATAATAATATTGATTTTAATAATTCTCAAAGATATCAAATAATTTAATTGAAACTTTTAATATAAGAAACGAATGTAGAGTTAAACAGTTAACAGTAAAGTTGCAAAAATATTGTCATTCATTATCATTCATTAAGTGGCAGCAGTCCAACAGAACATATAACAGATTTTTACGTAATCATCAGATGTGGTTACAAAAAACATTTTCAGTTTTAAATAAAGAAGAAAATAACGACGAGAAGATGGCGACAACATCCTCTACTTCCCATACATTTGACTCGTTGGGTGATCGGCAAAAGAGAAGAAGAACGCGATACTTAAAACAGTATCCTCAGGGACGCACTGATTTTGATGCTAGAAAAAATGACCAAATGACCCTATGGAAGAGCCGCCACTGAAAACGACTCTAAGCTTCAGTAAGGTTATTGGATACCACAGGTGGCAGTAAAGATCCCATGACTAGTCCTGATGTTTGTTCATAAAAAGTTCCTTCATTTATAATTTATTTGTCACGGAAACAAATATAGTTTGGCAGTTGGACTGGGCAACAGAACAGTGCTGTGGGGGAGTATGCTTAAATCGCAAGAAAGTGATGAAATTGCGTAATTTTAAAATGGCTGACGCTTCGAGGGTTGATTAGTAACATAACCGTTTTCCAGGTACAAGATTCCAAATAAAAATATTACCAAATAGAACTGGTAACGACGCTACATCAAAGTTACCTAGTGAGAGCTAACAGGGTTGCTATTTTTGGGACCGGAGACACAGAGAAAGATATATGTTTTCTCTCGCACCCATAGCACGCGAAAAACAATAATAGATCCAACTTTCGAAACTATTTATAAATGAAATGTTGAGTCCATCCTTTGTTTTATAGTCTAAGGTTAGATCATATTGGGGTTAATGCTTGTACAAAATTAATCTAATAAGTAGTGTTTTCAGGCTGATTTTTTCAATATTTTAAAAGGCCGCCATTTTATTTTGCTATCTTATATTCATATCAAAATATTAGTTCATTCCTATATAAGACTTGATTTTTGTGGAAAATTTGAGATAAACTGACTAGACCGCCATCTTATTCCAGCAAATTGGATTTTTACCAAAATGTTACCAGGTCATCCGCGTAAGAATAACGACTGGTAATAGCCAGTTTAAATTAGCAGTAGACGATAACTTTTTCTATTCTGCAACGACTCGTTTTACTTTATAGTAATACATTATAGGAGTACATTTGAACATAACGGAGTAGTCTCTGCAAAGTTCAAGAAGGTACCGATACTTAATACTTAAAAACGTGTAACCCAAAGTGTTTGTTGATATGTAGTAAGATTATTAGTAATAAATACGTAAAAACTCCTAAAGAGTAGTAGTGAAAACAGTTGTAGCTATACTTTAGTGCTAGCTGGGTATGACAAAAGTGTCGTCTACATATCTGAGCCACGATTTTAACTTTAATGGAGAAGACTCTAAGGCTTCCTCTTCAAAAGCTTCCGTGAAAATATTAGCTACTACAGGTCACAGCGGAGCTTCAGAGGTTTGTTCATTAAAAGTTCCTTGAAAAACGAAATATGTTGATACGAGATATGCTTCGATCAGATCTAAAAGTGAGTGTCAAGATTATTATTACAAAGATATCTTTTGGATTGCTTTTAATTCCTCAGTGTACCGATCTCGTGAAGTAAAGATCGACCACGATTTCTTAATTGACCAAAGCCGTGAAAGCTCACGTTCTATGTTAAAATACCCATATTCAAAAAGCAACAACAATATTTATATTGCTCTAAGAATACACATAACTTTATTTATTAAAAATCTGCGACAATTTTCACAAGGGTCACACAAATCTCTACGAACGCTGAGATAAAATAACAATAATTGAAATATATAGACCCATTCCGTTATAATGAAAATACGAACATCCATAAAAGAACAAACCACCCTCCGAGGAATCATGTATTACAGCAAGAAATGGCTAATGATAGTTATTTATAAAGGTGCATGGGAATATGACGGCTGCGGCACATTAGCGCTATCTCTGGTCTTTTCTTGCTCTTATTTCTGTGCTCCTCCTCCATTCACCATCATCAACTCGGGGAAATGTCTTTATTGTCGGGCCTCAAACAGCGTTTTTGATAAAGCCACGATCGAGGCTCCGAGAAACTTAAATGAATCTCCTTGAAGGTCTAGTATTTTGCAAATTAATTTCAAGGGAATCTTTTATGATACCCTATAGTGGCTGTCCATTATTGTTATATAGCGCTAGTGTCATTTGAAATAATCACTAAACTGCTGGCCAGAAATAGTGCATCAAGATATTTTTTTTATCAAAGTTCAAAAATGGATATTTTATATTTCAATTTCAAAACGCGATATCAAGATGCGGTGTTTGGTGTTCATTTGGCTGACCTATTGGGTATGTGTTTGTACTTGCAGGACTGACTGTATACGTCCATAAAAATAATACATACAGGATAGTGGCGTGTATAGAAATTGCTTCTGGGAAGGGGGATTTGAGACGATAAAAAAAAGTTTTTATTCTTTTGATTGCTATATATGTGGACTTTTCGAGCGTAAATAGTGGGGACGACCAAAAAAAGTCATTACTATAGTTAGATTCTAGAAAAGCTGGCTTTGGGGAGGGGCGGGGGGAGTTTACCAGCCAAATTCGTAAAAAGGTCCTTCCTACTTAGTGTTTTGTAACAATTTTCTTTAAGAAAAAACAAAAAGATATTTTGCTGCAAAAATGCCATATTTTACCCTTGTAAAAGCAAATCAGGTCCATATAAGGAAAATATTCTGATGATGGCTATTTTTGTACCCAAAAGGTCGGGAATCATATTTGAATTGTATATAACTTTAAAATGAAATTAAAAGTTATTTTAAAATATAAAATAATAAATCCAGGTCCGTATTTAAAAAAATTAGGATGGGAGCGGTGGCCCGAAAACGAAACGTCAAAAATAAAATTTGAAAATACCATGTTGTAGAGCGCAAAAAATTATAGGGCTTTCAAATTTAAACTGCGTCTCGAAAATCAGTAGTTTTTGAAATATTCAACTAAATTAAATTAGAGGTTTTTCACATATCTCAACACGGTAAAACGATTTTGATTGGGTATAAAAACTGCTACTTTTCTCTAATATAACCAACCTCGTAACACTTATTACCGTTTCTGAGACAGCAAGAGTGGTATCACTTAAAACGGATATATATATATATATATATATATATATATATATATATATATATATATATATATATATATATATATATATAGATAGGTATTTGTCCCATTTTCGTTTAAATTTTAAAATATATTGTTCCTTTTTATTCTAAGATATACGATATTTTAAATGTAAGTTTTATATCAATTATAACAATTTGTAAAATTTCAAAATTTTTTCAGGTTTAACATGTAATTTCAAAATGGAAAAAACTTAAATAATAAATAAGACCTTTTGAAAAAGCATACTAAGACGGTCGAAACGTTAAGGAAATAGCAAGTTTCATTATAAAACATAAACCTATACCCAAGAAAACTAAACACTATATTATAATATTTAAGGTTTAATAAAAAGATAATTATATTCTATATATATATATATATATATATATATATATATATACAGAGTGTCCCACGACGAACTGCGGCGATCGATTTATCAGAAAGTAGGCTTTAGAAAAATTTTAAATTTTGGCAGCTAACTAAAGTTGATGGGGGCAATTCTCAAAAATATTTTCAAGATGGAGACACTTCCGGTTATACCGTTAGTAGACGTCAACTTTTTTATTTTAAATGGAACACCCTTTATATAATCAAATTTTTGGACTCCTCTAAAAATTCTAGGTATATTTCATGTATAATATTCTATACCTAAGTTCTACTGTTTTTGAGATATTTTGAATTTTATGTAAAAAATGACGTTTGCAGGTCTAGACATAACTATAAATATCTGCTTATCGAAGTCTCTATTATTTATTTGCGGTTGGCTTCCTTGTCCAAAAGGGTACACTTTAGTGGCCTGTGCTGATATTTTTATAAATAAATATAGGGTGATCAAAAACTGACATTATAAATAAACTTTAAAAAATCGTTAAAAGTTAATTTTTTCAAACGGAAACCTCCAATTTTTATAATTTTCTCTTATTTAACACTTAAAATAAGGGTGACTTTGTATAAAGTTGTCTATTCCAAAAATTTGTAGTTTTTGAGTTATTGACGATTTAACATTTTTTATTCTAATAATACCAGACGGCTTCTAAGTTTTCTTGTTAGTTGGCTATGACGGGGAGGTGAGAACAAAGCCAATTGGTTACTATAGAAGCGTAATATTTGTTGTCGTTTAACAATTACCTACTAAAATATTATTTATTTATTATAGTATTTATAATAATTATTAAACTAAACATGCCGGGGCGATGAAATTACACACATGAGGATTATTTGAATTTGTTTATTGTATTTATGGGGAATCTAACAGAGTTTTAACAAGAACATGCCAGATATTTGCTGATAGATATCCAGATAAACAGAATCCATCACCGAACAGCGTTAAACAAATGTTGGAAAACTATAAAAATTGAAGTTGAAACCGTGAAGATAAAATTTAATTAAAGAAAGCCTATTCCCGTTATAGTCTAGTCTACAGAAGAGCACAATTTTTTTTTCATCAAAGGTAAAGGTAATTCAGATATCTTTCTCCTACAAAAGTTTATAGACATAATTTTACGGAAAGAAATGCTTTGATGATATTTATCGATTTATTGATTTAAGAAGAAACAAAATACATTAAAATTCAAATAATTTAATCTGAAGAGTGCTCAATAAAAAAAGAATGTTTAGTATTTTATGACTTTCTAAAGTACCCTGTATAAATAGATTTAGATATGATGTGTTACGGTATGTGGACCAGTATTTGTATGAAGTAGTATAGTGTGACTTGTATAAATAATTTAATTTAATTTATTTATGTAATAATATTTACTAAATGATTTATCTAATTTTGGATTAACGCTAAGTTGATAAAAAAAATTATTATAATATTACCTAAATGGATTATTTTTCATCAAAAAAGTCCTTGTGTTTAGGCAATGTATAACTTCCCATTCAAATTTTCTTCGTAAAAATTCAGTTTTATTATTCCATCGTTCCTTACTGCACAAAATACATTAAATTGCCAGGATTCTTGAAAGTTCCGCGATCTTAATGCATAAGGATTCGAATCACTCCAAAAATGGGAATTGTGTCTATTGAAAAGGCCTTTTTTAGTAAATTTTGCTTCATCGGTCCAAATTATATTGTCCAAAAATCTAGGGTTATCTTGTACCATTGTTAAAATAAACTCGCAAAACTGTACTCTTTTTGGCAAGTCAGTGTCTTTTAGATGTTGAACCAATGATATTAAATAAGGTTGGAAGTTATGTTTTAACAGAATCCTATGCACTGAGTTCCTCGAGATTCCTGATTGTCTTGCCACGTTTCTAAGGGATATCATTGGATATGCTGCAAAATATCCCAGAATTGCAATCTCGACATTTTCATTATCAACAATGGGCTTCCTCTTATTAATTTTTGCCTTGACGTTTCCAAAATTTTTATGGTTTTCCAACATTTGTTTAACGCTGTTCGGTGACGGTTTCTGTTTATCTGGATATTTATCGGCAAATATCTGGCATGTTCCTGTTAAAACTCTGTTAGATTCCCCATGGACCATAAACAAATTCAAATAATCCTCGTGTGTGTAATTTAATTGCATGATTATTAGTTTAATAATTATTATAATTACTATAATAAATAAATAATATTTTAGTAGGTAATTGTCAAACGACAATAAATATTACATTTCTATAGTAACCAATTGGTTTTGCGCTCGCCGGGCCTTCCTATCATGGCCAACTAACAAGAAAACTTAGAAGCCGTCTGGCCATAACTCAAAAACTACAAATTTTTGGAATAGACAACTTTACACAAAGTCACCCTTATTTTAAGTATTAAATAAGAAAAAATTATAAATATTGGGGGTTTCCATTTGAATATATATATATATATATATATATATATATATATATATATATATATATATTTAAAGATATTTTAGCCTTTTTGTAAGACGTATAAGGTTCTGTAAAATACTAATCCTTAATTTCGAGACATCCTTTATATATTACTGACTTTTTCTCATTTTATGTAGGCATATTCTGTTTAATACAATAATACTCTCTAGGATGAGTTTACATACACGATAATTTATTTTACATGAAAAATTACATGAGGGAAGAGTTACAATCTGGAGTAAAAAGTTGGTACAAGGCCATTTCATGCTGCTTGCTTTAGCAAACAATTTGAGTCAGTTTTGGTAGCTTTAAGATGATTTTCATTCACTTTTCATCAAAAATGGCAGAAGGGAAGTGCTTGAATCTGAAGGCGCTAGAAAGCTGATATTAGGCCAGTTTATGCTGCTTGCTTAGGTAAAGATTTTAGTCAATTTTGGTATCTTTTGGATGACTTTAAATGCCCGGTATATGCCCCATTATATGAAAAACTGCAAGTGAGAAGTGCCCCAACCGGTGGGGATAGAAAGTTGATATTAGGTTTAATGCTACTTACTATACTTATAATTTAATCACTTCTAATGCAAATTGCAAGAGGGAAGTATAATTTTGATAGTTTTAGAATGACTTCAAACCTTTGGATATTTATTTTTATGAAAAATGAGCGAAGTACCTTAAACTGAGGTGCTAAAAAGCCTCAGCTATTTATGCTGCTTGCTTTAGTGAAGATTTGAGTCAATTTTGGTAGCTTTAGGATGACTTTCAACCCCGGTCATTTACTTTTTATGAAGCATTTAAAGAGAGAAGTGCCTCAATCTGAAGGACTAGAATATTGATATTAGGCAATTTTATTCTGCTCGTCTTAGTAAAGATATCAGTCAATTTTGGTAGCTTTAGGAGGGCTTTAAGCCACGGTCATTTCGCTTTTTATGAAAAATTGTAAAAGGGAAATGTCTTAATTTGAGGGACTAGAAATTGATACTCAGCTGTTTTATGCTGCTTGCTTTTATAAAGATATGAGCCAATGTTAATAGCTTTAGGGTGACTTTAAATCCCCCGTCATTCATTTTATCTGAAAAATTACAAAAGGGAAGTGCCACAATGTGAAGGACCAGAAATTTGTTACTGGGTCATTTTATGCTTCTTATTTTAATAACATTTCAATCTTATTTTGGTAGCTTCTTTTTTGCTGTCATCAAATTACCGGTCATTAAATTAGTACGTTAAATTAATAAAGATAAAACTCACTGCAACTTATCGAATCCCCGCCCGACCCTGATTAAAATGGCTGCCAGCAGCCTCCGTTTTCTTGGCTGTCTAAATAATCGCGTAGCTCACGCTTCAACTTAACCGCATCGAGACATTAGAGGTGTTCTACGCCAACCTTAATTTAATCATTTAAGTCAAACACGTTCTGAAATCAAACCACACAGGAGTCAAATTTCTAGAAAGGTGTCGGAAGATTCCCGGTTATAATTAATCCACTTAAGATGTTTAGCGGAACGCGTCGCAAACAATGTCGAGTGAATATTCGTCTGGATATCAGGTTTAGTCAGTTTTAGTTTGAGGATGGCAGATATGTCGTGTTTACTCTACGATCTTTATGAAGTTACGTTGCCAATATTTAATATTATCTCTAGTTTAATTAAAATTTAACTCAATTAAGAATGCAACTGGGTTTTTGACGAGGTAAAAGGCTTCGTTCTTCACTGATTCAATTCCGATACAGTCAATCGTTAGATTGATTTGTCTATACATTGTGTCCGAAATTGGAAGAGAATGTATAGGGATCTTGAAAACTATAATATAAGAGATAGAAAATTGGTTAAATGGAAAAAGTTATAGGCTATTTATTTATCAGTTCAATGTCGCTTTGATAATGATTGTGCCTTTTTAGGTTTTTGAGATATTCTGTAAAAACAAAAGATTTGCATTTCAGAAAAAATATTTTGATATGAGTGATATCTCTTTGTGTTCAGTTTTTAATTCTGACGTTTCGGTTTTGAGATACCATCATCAACTTTGTTTTTTCTTATTTTGTTTTCTAGCACAACTTTCTTTTTCCTTTTTTATGATATGTAGTACTTTATAAAAATATTTTATTTTTATGACAAATACCAACAAAGTTTATTTTCTGTTGAGTAGGCCATGGTTGTGGAGGTCATTTGTATTTAGTGCAATCAAGATAGCGGGAGAATTGAGTTTGAAACAAATGATTTGTTGAAGCTCTCAGAAAATTTAATTACACATTTTATTTCGACAAGTGTGCTTTTTTTTTTTAAAATGTAATTATCAATTTAGTAAAACACACGTTAGAATATACATGTTGCAAACAGCAAATGAATCATTATATTAAAAATCAAACACACATGTACGGAATAATTTCGATGACATTGAAATCAAAATTGCAACTATGCGACCTTAAACTCTATGATTAATTTTGTTAAACAGAAATATTTGCAGAATGTAGTATACAAAAAGAATTAAATTGTTTTTAATCCAATACCTAACAAAAATAATTAAGAAGGAATGTTCGACAGTTCTTTTCTATATAATGATTTACAAAATTTTTTACCAACCTACAAAAGATTTGAACATGGAGTTTAGTTTTAAAAAACTCACTGAAAAAAAAATCATTAACGCTGTAAAAAAGTATATTTTGGGATAGAAAGTCTGGCAGATTGTTGTAAAGTTTTATCTTGTAAATAATTGATTTTTTTATTAATTCTGTGGAAAATGGGAAGATAAATATCAGAGAGTTTCTTAATATTGGCCTTTCTGGGAGGGTGTTTATATGTTTTCTCAAAACCGTTTCCAAAATAAATAATGCATGTCTTAATATTTCATGTTTTTTGAAATAGTATTGGCAGTGAGCTCTATTATTTAGACCAAACAAATAACGAATGGCTCTCTTTGAAGCATAAAAATACCCGAAATTCTCGGTGGTACACAGCCCCAAAAGGAAGGCCATAATTAAAGAAAGTGATATGTTGAGAGAAAATTTAATTACACATTTTATTTTGTTAAATTTGGAATAGTTTGACATGTTAAGGACTTATATTAAAAATCAAAATGCGGAGAGCGCTGTCAAAGATTATTTTGAAAAAATTTGTCATATGCCAACCTAGAAGAAGGATATTCTCTACATTTTTTACCAACCTACTTGAACAGACGTTTTTCCAAAAAAGATTCTACGAATTTCTTAATATAAACCATGATTAAAAATATTAATGTCCCATCTTGACAAGGATGATGATTCTTTTGTTGCTAAATGTTGACTTTCCAGGATTCTACGTCATAAATCATGATTAAAAATATTAATGTAGACATCATGATTCTTTTATCTAGATATTCATATCTATCTATATATATATATATATATATCTATCTAAGTGTATTTCAATAAAATATTTACCAAGAACTTTGAACTACATTTCTACCAATATGATATGTAAAAGGAATCAAGTCCCTAAAGATTACAGCATGACAGATATCTGGCATAAAATGCATACCATTTTTTTGAAACATTTCCTTAAGTTCAATTTCAAATTTGTATTTATTAAACGGCTGAAAACTTCTTCGACGTTTTTCAGGTGTTCTTCGAATGATTCACTCATCACCATCACAGCGTCTCGGTACGTCAGACAGGTTTTCAATTTGATCTTCTAAAACATACTCCATGAGTCTCTTAAAAGTGACGGGAGCGTTGCATAAACCAAAATGCATTACTTTGAATTGGTACAAACCGTTACCGATAGTAAAAGTTATCCTTATCGTCTTTATGAATAGCCACTTGCCAATAACCACTCTTTTAAATCCAAGGTGAAAAACCATCTGGATTCTGAGAAAGTGGTTCATGTATTGTCAATTCTCGGTAATGGGTAGCTGTTCTTTTTGGTGACCTCATTAAATCTACGGAAGTCCAAACAAAATCTAATACCTCCATATTTCTTCGTTACAAGGACTACCGTTGCTGACCATAGACTATTTGACTCTTCAGTAACCTAATCTTCACGCATTTTCTTGCATCATCCTTATTAAGTACTTTATAGCAAAATATTAAATCAAGAGCAAATAGTACGTATTTACTATTTCCAAAGCTATTATGGACATTGTTAATGAATGGCACACCTGACAGAACCTGAATTGGTTATTTTATATTTTCCAATGTATGGACAATAATTGTATGGGCTATTGTCAAATACCTTTGCGAATTTGCTATAAAGAGTGTGAACTCTGCAACCTTTCTACAAGGCCTTAATCACATAATTAACTCATAATAGGCCAGAAGATTAAGTTACGTTGTTTTTCCAGTGCAAACTTGACCTCAGGAAACCAGATATCAAGCTTTTAGAAAGTTCAAAAATAGTACTCAGGATACTCATTTTCCAGTGGTTTTGAACATTAGCCCTGTTGCTACATTTTCGGACTGGTGCAACAAAACGACTCTTCTCACCTTAAGCTGCTACGATTTTCTATGATGGTTGAAATTACAATTTATTGCCTATTACGGTAATATCTAGGTTATCAGTATTCCAATTCTTTGGGCAATTAGTAATTTTTGCATTTGGAATTAACAACCACTGAGACTTGACAGTTGCTTTTACCGCTACGAGACTTTCACTTCCAGATAAGCAAACTTATGATGTTTTGATATCAGTTTAACAGTGACGTTTATTTCACCTAACTGTGGCGCCACTTGCGCCACTTTTCTTAACTTCGTTGAAGTTTCCGTAAGGCATCGGTTAGGTGATTGGTAGAGTTTTGGATTTAGCCATACGAAGGTTCCGTATTCGAAACCGGATTCGAGCGGATGACTTGTTAAGTTTTTGACTTTTTATTAAGTTATCCTTGAACAAAATTAATAATTATTAAAAAAGGAGATTCTGTTAAGCGCGTGGTAGATGAAATACTTGTGTTTTTAAAGTAAAATTTGTTTATTTTAGCCTTGGATGATTGCAAAACGCCTCCCTGCTGTTGTTGGCACATATACTAAATTGCAATATTTTTGCACTCTACGTATTTCAAATAAAACGAGGTAGCTACAAAAAATGGCTTTATTGTAAACAAATAACTTTAACAAATATGAAGTTTTAGATTACTAACAGTTTGCTGTGATAATGCTTACTTATTTAAAAATTACGATACATTTAACTTCTCAAATATACAAAAAAAGTCATCTTTTGTTTAATCAAAATATACAATAACTTAAATCATAGGGTAAGAGGTGTCCCAAAAATTAAATTAAAAAATACTGTTAAATATTTTCTTATATCTAATATGCTTTATTTATTGACGGATGTGATACTGGTAAAGAAAACATAACTCTAAATTAAAGTAAGGCTATCAAATGTGATACAAAGAAGCAGCATTATCATTATTTTTAACGGCTGCTCCATTAGGTCATATTTATTTCAATATTTCCAAACAGAAAATATTAAATAATTTATATTTTTTTAATTTCTTTTAAATTTGGAGATTCCCTCTATTATTCTAAGCGTGTAAACTCGTTGAACGTTCACTTGATTCTTTGGAAGTCGCTATATCGATGCCTCGCACAGCGATCTCCAGAGATTTCGTTTCGTTGGATCATGAGGCTGGCGGCCCGCGATGACCTCGTGGTTATAAACGTAAGTCGAGGTGTTCACGAGGGTTCCCGATTGAATTCGCATAGGGCGCATAGGTAATATACGGCTTACGTTGGCGAATTTTGGGTCAACAGCCACGCCGAGGGAAGTTGGTGCGTTTAATGTGAATCGTGTGATAGGTTGTTGTTACCTTTGCCTATTTTTATAGAATTTATTTTATTTTCAAGACTTGTTTGTTGATTTTGTAGTTTAAAATTATTAAAAAAACTAATGTTTTAAAGAATGGTAGTCACACGTCTCGAATTTAAGGCTAGTTGTCGCCTTTTGCCGGAACTTAAAATTCAGCAGACAAGTAAAGATAAAAACAAAAAAGAAAATCGTTATTTTAGTAAAAATATGTACAATTTGTGTGACTGGACATGCGATTGCGAAGGGATAAGGGCATTTTATTGTTTCGTGTCTTTGATTTTTTCAGATGTTTCTTTGTGGTATAAATGTTATATATATATATATATATATATATATATATATATATATATATATATATATATATATATATATATATATATATATATATATATATATATATATATATATATATATATATATATGTATGTAAAATCTAATTTTAATGTTAAGGTCAAAGTGTGTTTGTTTTTCGCAAGAAGTTATCGATACGAATTGCAAAGCACCCTGAAGAAGGTAATAATCATTACCGAAAGCTTGGCGTAGCCAGTGCCGGAACTAGGAATTTTGCGCCCGCGGCCTGTGTTAGGGCGGCGCCCCTATTATATACATTTTATAACCAGATGAAAACAGCAAATAACTTTTTCAAATAATTTTTATTATTATAATTTTTTTGTTTTTACAGGTACTCAGGTACAAAAGGGCTAAATTTGGCATTAAAATAAAATATAACATGAAATACAAAAAAAAAACAACTCTGATGTTACGAGATAATATTACACCAACTAAAAAACAAAATAAGCGAATAACTAGGTAAAATAACAAAAAAAAAAACAGAAATTAAAGCTAAACTTTGGGTATAAAAAAACAAACTAAAATTGAACTTTTCTCGCTTTTGAAGCCGCAAACTCATCAATGACTTCATTAAAATCAATAGAAAAAGATAATTTTCTTTCTATGCTCAAAATGGCCATATTAGTGAGCCTGTCCTGCCCAATCGTTGATCTTAAGTAATTTTTTATTAGTTTCAATTTACTAAATGATCTTTCACATGAAGCTGTTGTAACTGGCAAGGTAAGAAACACTCTAAGAGCGATATCAATATTTGGATATACAGATTCCCACTCGTTTTTTCTAATAAAATTTAAAATTTCTAAATGGCTTAAAGATTGTAAGTCTTCAATATGAGAAGATGCTTGAAACCTAAAACTATCAATTTCATTAACAAATTCAAATGTATCTAAATCTTGGTCCTATTTTAGAGCCAAATCAGCAGCATGACGTTTCATGTCATCTGCAGAAAACATCTTAAGTGATTTACCAGTTAAAAAATTAAAATCATCTGCAACGCTCTGAAGAGCACAAAACCGTGAATTCAGGTTAGTTAGAATGACATCAACAATTTGCAAGCATAAGATTTTAAATTTGTTAATTTCACTTAAATTGCTTGCTTCGTCAGAGCAAGACTCGTCTACCATTTTTTTTACTTTTCTCTTTCTTCTAATTGCAAATTCTGGTTCCATATCTACGGACTCAGAAATTTGAATAGCTTTTTGCAGGACATTTTCAAGCAAATTCTCTCTAAGGGATTGAATTTCCTCAACAAGCCCTTTTATTAAATTAGACCCATCCAATACCGTTATAGATGTTCCCTGCAGAAGTATACTAACTTTATTAATTTTACTTAAAATTGCGTTCCAGAAAACAAGAAGACATACAAATTTATAGTCCAAAAGCAACTTTAAAAATGATTTAGAATCGGCAGTATCAGAATCTGAACTCGAATTAGTACCTCCAACTTGTATTTTATTAAGTAAGTCAATTACTTCTTTAAAGTTAAATACAAGAGCTTTTATAGCTTCACTTCGGGTACACCACCGGGTATCACTGTGACCCTTAAGCCTAGTTTTTAAGGTGGAAACTAAAATTTCCCAGCGAGTTGTTGACCTTACAAAAAAATTAAACAAATTTTGAACAGTCCCAAAAAAAGTTATTATTTCTGGGGAACATTTAGCTGCATGATAAGCTACTAAATTTAAACTATGGGCAGAGCATGGGACAAACCGGGCAAACTTATTTAAATCTAATATTTTTGCTTGAACGCCGTTATATTTTCCCGCCATACTGGCACCGTTGTCGTAAGCTTGACCCCTGATGTTGTCAATATTAAGTCCGTCATCAACCAGTTTTGAAGTAATTTGATTTGCCATTGCATCTCCAGTTTTGCCCGTAACCTTTATAAAATCGATGAAGCTCTCTTCTATGGAACATTTGGTTTGGCTGCATCGGACATATCTAATAATTTGTGACATTTGCTCCTGGTTGGATGTGTCTGGTGTGCAATCCAACATTAAACAATAATATTTTGATTCGACTATATTGGAAATAATTGTTTTTCTTACTTTCTGTCCAATCAAATGTATAAATTCATTTTGAATCATAGGCGAAAAATATGATATTTGGTTTTTGTTATGAGATTTAATGTGACTTGCAATTGTGGGATCGTAATGACTTATAAGTTCAATTGTATTTAAAAATTTACCACAATTTGGATGTCCAATAATTTCTGATGATCCCCTCAATGCATCATTGTTTTTAATGCAATGTAAAATGGCGTCCAATATGACACTAAGAATATGGCGCCATTTTTGTTTTCTGTCAAAAGTAATTTTTCAGTTTTATCGTCGATTAATGCGCTCATCCTAATACCTCTATCGAATTCCTTCCATTTCAAGTAGTTCTCTTTGTGAGATAGTGAATTTTCATGCCAAGGAATAGCAGGATTTAAATGTTTCCAGTCTGAAAAACCGGTTTCGCAAAAAACACCAAATACCTTTCGGTCAAAAAGTTTACAAGGAAAGCAATATAAGGAATTATTTTTCCTGCAATAAATCAGCCAGGATCTTTGTATTGTCTCTCCATTCACCAGAACTTTATGAAACCATTTTTTGTCAAACTGCCTATTATTTACAACTGGATATACATTCATGTCATCTCCCGGGTCTGGTCCGCGTTCTACACAAACTCTCAAGTTTTCTTTTGTCCAAGTCTGGGGATCATTCAAATCAAGAGTTACTTCTGCACAACTTAAGCTTTCTACTGAATTTAATGGCTTATTATTATTGCTAATAATTAAATCATCTTTTTCTTCGGATTCCCGGTCTACATTGGAATTGCTCTCACAAGAAGAGGACGGAGAAGTAACTGATTCTGTTATTGAATTATCATTAACACTATTGGACCTGGGCCTAGGTATTACAGAAAAAAAGTTTTGTATTAGGGTCACGATCTTTTTAACTTCATCTGTTTTCAACTGCCGCAATTTTTTATATTCAGCCCCAGATGGTTTTTTGGGTGGCATTTTCTTTTTTTATGCTCTAAAAAAATACAGGATGTTACTTAACCATAGAAACGTATTTTGAAAAAAAAAATACAAAAATAAATAAATATAGTAAATTATTTTTCTGAGCCTTTTACACACGGAAGTATGCCAAGTTTTGCCTAGAGCGAATATAATTTAATGTTTATTAAGAGACTTTTATTTTAAAAAGATAAGGAAATGAGAAATGCTTATTTGGTTCTCACCCACCTCTTCTAAAAAATACGGAAACATAACCACACAACCTTAAATAAAATTTGAACGATATTTGTAGAAAGAAAAAAACTCTAAATACAATTATTATTGGCCCTAAACAGTCTCAATATAATTAGTAAATAATGCACTCTTAAAATAATATGAATTTACCTGTAATACAGTCACAACACTTCTTGCACAGTCGCAGTAATAATGAATGATGCACTTGCCGCAAAAAACAAAGAACAGTACTCCGTAATTAAAATGTATTGTCATAACTCGCATCGTGTCAAAATTTGGTAGGATAGAAAAATGTAAGTATTTACAGATAAAAGTTAAAAGAAAAGTTTTTATGGAAAAAATATGGACTGATTGATAGTGATGTTTTTTTAAACAGTAATTTAAAACTACACCTATATTTTTTCCTTTATTAAAATAATTATAATTATTGTCTAAATAAATCTTGTTCTTTTATTTTTTTTTTATTATGAAAAGCCTTTTTTCTATCGAAGGATTTGGCGCCCCCCAAAATCTCGCGCCCGCGGCAAATGCCGCCCACGCCACGCCCTAGTTACGGCGCTGGGCGTAGCTTAAAAGCAATTTAAATCTAGCCCTAAATTAGGACCGATACCCCAATAATTAGGTTACTTGTTGTTCAACTAGTCGGTCAAGACTACCCTTCTCTTATATATATATATATATATATATATATATATATATATATATATATATATATATATATATATATATATATATATATATATATATATATATATATATATATATATATATTATATATGAAAAGTTGACCACGAGTCGCCAAGAGTTTTAATTACCAATCTTTGAATTACCATTCCAACCTTATTTGGCTCTGTGTCACAGACATTGTTAAATTATGCCACGCATTAAAAAATGTTATCTATCTATCTTTTTGTAATATAGTAATTACATTGGGAACGTCGATTAATTTTCTTTCTTTTTCTGGTCTCTAAATAAATGCAGAAGTATGTTAATGAACACAAGAGTAGACCTCACTTGGTCCCCTGACTTTCAAAAACGTCATGCGCGCCAGAGTCATTTTCATTAAACATGCTTAATGTTTTATCTAAAGGTGCTTTGCATAGTAATTAATTCCAATAAAGCTGACTCAAAAGTCCCGTATTTACTTCAAATAGGCGAATTTAAATTCCCTACTGATTTAAAGGACAATAGCTAACTGACTACCTACTTAAGAAACAATATGAATTCCACAACATCCCAAGCAACAATCGCTGACCTTCCACCAGTGGCGGCTATTCAGGTGAAGTAGGAGAAGTGCTACTTCACCAGGAAAAATAAACAAGCAAACATCTAACTATATTTATTATATATCTCTTAAAATTTTAGTTTTTACATTCATTTATTCACCTAAATGGTAAAAAATAAACTGTGCATTACGAATAAATATTTTACTCGACCGTTGGCGGCATGTCTTTTTAAAACTTTCAATCGAACTTAATATAACAACTATAACCGTGGCGCAAACCGCTTTGATTTTGCTGGAGGTGCTATGTTTAGTTTACGATTTTCCTACTATGTTGCCATGACAACGCGTATTCGATGACGTCGAGGCCAGCGCCATACAACGCTCTCCGTGAATTGCAGGCGGAGTACACTATACCCACGTGTCGTTCATTTTGCGGTGGTTGTTTACTTTTATTTTCGCGGATTTTGCTGCAACCGGCGAGTTCCTTTGCAGTTAACTTGACTGTTTTGTGTTATATTTATTTATGGTGTTGTAAACTTCAAATTCGAAGTTAGTAAATGTGATTGTTCAAGACTGAAATAAATTAAAAGACGTCTTTGACTTTATTACAAACTGTGACAAATCTGATGAAAAATCAATCCGCCTTGCGAAAAGATTTTTAGGTGAGATTAACGATTTTGAATTAATGTTTCTGGCATTAGTGTTTAATGACATTTTCTCAATAACGGACATACTATTTGACGTTCTTCAAAAAAAATCGCTTGACATTCATTTTTGCATATCTAATATAAAACGCTGTCGTGAGGCGCTCTGTAAAATATGTTTGATAAAGCAAATTCTATTACAGAAATAAATCGTTTTCAAGCTTTATGAAGAAATTAGGGCTAAGTATAGAACCCTTTTTTGAAATATTGGAACATATTTTAATGGAAATGATACTAAGATTTCAAGACCGTGAAAAACTTACATTTTCATGTTTGGCAGGTTCTGCTAATTTTTCCGAATATAGTTTAAATTTTCCGACTGGCCCGTTTGAAAATTTGTTACAGGGGGGAAATATTTTCAAAAAGTCAACGACTTAAAAATGAGCTTGGTCTTATTTTGGCAATGGAATATATCGCTGCAAGAGCAAGTGAAAAAAATTAAGGAAAATAAAAATATTTTAACCAAAGCATATAAAGTGTTTTCCCTTATTTTGACGATACCGTCGACAAGTGCTTCATTGGAAAGGAGTTTTTCTTGCCTCAAACGTGTAATAAACTTTTTTAAGAAATACAATATCTCAAAAAAGACTTACTTCTCTAGGCAATATTTCAATTCAAAAGGAATGTCTGGAGGAGGTTAGGGCAACTCATCCATTTTATGAGGATGTTATAAATAAATTTGCTGCTATGAAGGATAAGAGAATTGATTTAGTATACAAAATTTAGGTAAGTCGTAAAAAAATATTCTACCCCTTCCACATATAAAAAAAAATTCTGGAAAAAAATTATTGCCATGTTTTCTTGTTTCATTTGCACTTCACTTACTTTTTCACCCGCGAGTCGCCACTGCTCTACACTCACCTGTGCTCGAATGGGATTAAAAAAATATTGGGAAATAAAAATCATGAATTTTTGGCCATTTTGTGGAGATGATTCCAATAATATGTTTACAGTATCACGTATTACTGTGACACATCCATTGTCTATACGATAACTGAATATAGTTAATAATTTCATGCCTCAGAAATATAAAATATTAAAGTCAGGTAGTTACTAAAGGCTATATTTTAGCTCGTTATGAATATTGACCTCTCTGGAATTACATTCGATCAAGAGTCTCCTCAATAAAAGTTTAACCCTCGAAACCGGCATATAAAACTCCTTTCAAATTACAATTTATTGCAGAGTTGAAAATGTAATATTGAAGAATATATCGTGTTGCTTGTAAAGGGTATAAGATTTACCCTTTATGAAAAAAAAGGTAATATAAAAGGACCCTAGCCATTACAAGTTCAGTATTTCGTTCGTTGGAGTAGCTTTGTGTGGACACTTTCAATTTTGTTCTCATATTATTCTGCGATTATTAAATTCTTTCGAATATTTATTATTCCTGATTTATTATACAGGTATGAATTGTTTTAGTTTTATTTAAATACAGTTTTTGGTCTGAAATGTTTATTTAGAATTGATTAACATTCATGCATAATAAATAGATTAATAGAGCCTAGCGCATATATTAAAAAATATCTATAAAAGTAAAAATAGATTAAATACATTTTGAAATTTAAAATAAAGTACTTTATTCTTGTTAGGTTTTTAAGCGTTAGATCGTTTCAACCAAAAATATATTTTTGGTTGAAAGAATTTTTTCTTAAATATACAAGTTTTACAAGTAAAAAAAAATGTTCGTTTTTATATAGTGGCATCACAGTTGCCCCCTTTAATCGCATATTGAGCGGATAAATAAATCTAATATGTTAAAACTTCACACAAAGCAAATCCACAACTTTTCAACAAATTATTTGAATGTCCTCATGTCCTGTGGCATCCGAGTTCTTTAGGTAGCAGAAAAAAATGTATTTATACAAGGTGGCACACAGTTATAACCAAATGCCTTGTCAATATTATTAATATGGGGTACACGAATAAAATGATGATTAAAATTACTTGCAACGACTTTATTTATTTATTTATTTATTGCACTTAACAGATTCCTTACAAGAATGTATACTATTACAAAGTACAAAATCGAACTTAATAACTAAAAATTAAATATAACTAAAGAACATGATCTAACCTATTTCTTAGGGATCTATAACTAATGTTAAAAATATCAACATCCTTTTGTATTCTGTTATATAGATTGCATATATTATATAAAGGGGATCCTAGCTGTCGGTTATTGTGAGCTACATTTGGTATGTAAAAAGTGTTCACATTTCTCATGCCATAAGCTGGAACATTAAAATGTAGAGATGAGAGAAATGAGGTATCATCATTAAGTCCGTTTATTGTTTTGTGTAAATATAGCGAACAAAATGTTTGCCTGCGCTTATAAAGGGACACTTGAGAATATCTTTCACAGAGTGACAGTGAGGACATACCGCGGCCAGATACTCCCGTCTCCTTGAAGTATATGTATCGAAGCATCTTATTTTGCACCCTCTCAAGTATATGCCTAAAGCACTCATAATGTGGACACCAAATTATACATGCATATTCTAGCAGACTTCTTACATATGATATATATAGCTGTATTAAGCATTGGGTTCGAGAGAAATCATTTGTATTTCGCACTATAAATCCATCCATCTTACAGGCTTTATTAACTATGTTAATTATATGTTTATTAAAAGTCAATTTGGAATAAAAAGTTATTCCTAAGTCCACCATTTCATCCACTTTTTTAAGGCAGATATTTTCAATAGAATATGTAAATGTAATTGGATTTAGTTTTCTCGTATAGGTAAGTAGTACACATTTAACTTTATTAAAGTAGAGTTTATTATCCAAAGACCATTGAACCACATTATCTATATCTTTCTGAAGTGTTAAACAGTCATTAATAGTTTTAATCCCATAATAAATTTTAAGGTCATCTGCGAATAGTAAACTCGAAGCATTTTGAACCACTTGAGTTATACTATTTATAAACAATATGAACTAAGTTAGAACCCTGTGGAATACCAGAAGCAGGAATAAAGTCTTCTGAGGTATAACCTTTGATATTAACATTATACCTACGAACACACAGATATGATTCTAATAGTCCCACCAGACTGCTATGAAAACCAAATTCCTTCCCTAACTTGAAGAGCAAAATTGAAAAAGACACTCTATCAAAAGACTTCTCAAAATCCATATAAATAACATCCATTTGGCTACGACAATTTAAAATATCAGAAATATTTTGTGTTATTGCCAATAGATTGTGGTAGATTTATTTTTTATGAAACCATGTTGGTATATTGTTAAACTATTCTTTACTATAGGGTATATAGCTTTAAAAATTATTATTTCAAACAATTTGGCTGGTGCTGACAATACAGCAATTGGTCTATAATTACTTATATCTGATTTATTACCTTTTTTATGGACTGGACAAATTTTAGCTTGTTTCCAGTAACTAGGAAATGTCTTAGTTTTGAGACTTAAGTTAAATAGAAAGCACAATGGGTAACATAACGTTTCCATAAACCCCTTAAATATGAATGTTGGAATTTTATCAGGATCAATTGCTTTACCATCTTTTAGATCTTTAACAGCTTCCATGACATCAACTATTTCTATCTTATTTAGCAACACAGTGGGGGCATAACTATTTTCTAAAATGTTTGACATATTTGTTGAATCCTGTGTGTAAACGCTGTTAAAGTAACTAGCAAAGGCATTACATATATCTGGACCACTACTATACTCTACATTATTTAAAAACATTTTATTGGACATATGTACAGAGTTTTTTTTATTATTAATATACGACCAAAAAGATCGAGAGTCCACGCCGATGTTATACTGTATTTTTTCAATGTAAGTTCTTAGGGCAACTTTTATATCATTTTTAAGTTCAGCCCTTACCCTTTTATACTCTAATAGCAAGTCAATATTATTAGTTTTTTTATAATTTTTCTTAATTTCTCTTTTAACTTTAGTTTGACAATTATAGGTTTATTAAACCAGGTAGGGCATTTTTTGTTACTATGTTTGCTTTTAGGAACACACATATCAAAGATATTATATAGTTTGTCATAGAAATCTGAAACTGCTTCATTTATATCAGTGTGAGATTCAAGGAAACTCCAGTCTATTTGATTATATATATAGTACAAAGCTAGATAATTCGCTTTGCGAAAATTATACAGTGAGGCTTTAGAAGATAATTAATTTTCTTTTAAAGTAGTTATGGAAATACTGAGTGTGGGGTGATGTTTATCTTCAATAACAAAACTGAAATCATTTCTCTCGACCCTGCAGCTTAATTTGGTTATTATAATATCCAGTAAGCGATTTAAGGAATTTACAATGTGATTAACCTGTTTGGTATCATAGAAATTTAAAAATCGGAGTAGAGTTTCAACAAATTTATCTGGTATACCAGATTGATAATATTGGTTAAGGTTAGTTATATTAAAATCTCTAATTATTACAAAATCATAATTATAAAGGTAATATTCTTCCTCAATGAAATCAAATAGTTTTTCGTATGATAAAGTGTTGGAAGAAGGTGCAGCATATACCGCTAATATGTATAAATATTTATATCTACTTATGTCTAGTTTTATACATAAAACATCAATATTTTCATCTTGAAAATTTAGATCAATTTCGTTAACCTTAAAATCACTTTTTGTAGTTATTAATACCCCTCCACCTCTAGTCTTTCCACTTAAGGTGTAATTTCTATCTTTTCTAAACACATTAAAAGTATCTGGAAACACTTCTCTCACATAATTATGTAGCCAAGTCTCACTTAATATTACTAAGTCATACTCATCAGATGTAGCCCAAACATTGTTATAAAATTCAGTCAATTTTGTATTCAACCCTCTAACATTCTGGTAAACAATATTTATACATTTATAGGTTCTATATTTACTTGGTCCTGGGGAAGCGTCTGTATTGGGAACCTCTCCGAAAATCCGAGAAGCGGCCAGATGTATACGTGGGCCCTGTATTTCGAAAAACAAATGGTTTCACGACCACATTCACAGGCCAAACTTCACAATTTAACACTGCACTCATGAGTTGTGGATCAACTGAAATTTTAAATGAAGATCTATGATCATCGCGACCGCTCAGTTTTTCACAGCTCAGAATGGAGATTTTTTTGCCTTCTAAGTGTGTTCTCACCAGATCTTCACTGCATTCTGGGGATAAGTTACCTATGTAGAACCATTTTCTTTCCGCTGCTGCAGATATTATAGAGGGATTACTATCTGTACCCTTTACTGGGTTATTCGATTGGGTGGATAACCTGGAACTTTATCTAGAACTACTTTGCAATCTTCAATTATTTTTAGTTTCTTATAAGAATAATTTTTATTTTGTAATGTTTTTATAATTTGCCACATGCCTTTTGATTTGTTGTTTGGGTTTTGAATTATTCTACCATTTTGCTGTGTAACAAAAAGTTTAAGTTTTTCTTTATAAATACTGTTTTGCTAATAGCCTTATGTCTAATATATTTTTTTGATAGGTGCAGAAATCAACTGGGTCACCATTCACGATTCCTAAGAAAAAAAAATTATATCGAGGGAAGTTCCAGGTAAAGGAAATTTACCGATTTTTGTTAATTTTTTGTTGTGTTGTTGGAAAAATATCGTACACCAGTGGCGGCTCGTGGTGAATTATATTGGGAGGTCAATAACAAGTTTAAAAATAGGCATACTTAAATTAAAAATAAATATCTTATCTTTAAATTGAGCTTTAAATTCTCTTGAAGTTCAGGTCTACTCTTCGTTCTTTAGAATTGGATTAGATACTTAACATTGTTAAAGCGCATAGGCTATCTTGGCCCAACTCCTCAAAAATGTATAAGCCCTCGAAAAACCCCTGGATTTTCAGACAAAGCCGCTTCATCATGGCCACGTAGTGTCAGCTTGAATGCTCTACAAAATTTTACACAGTCTATAATTTTGTTTAAAATATAACGATTTTTGGATACATTTTCATTAAAATCTGTAAGGGATTTTCTATAAGCTGTGTCTAGCTGAGTGCGAATATCAACACTTTCGACCGTGGCATAGTTCACCGAACATTTCATGTAATCTGCAGAAAACGCATGGTTTTTTATTTTTTTTTAAGTGTTTTAAGTCTTTAACACCGATTTTGCACCATAATAAGTCCGACGAGTCCTTAAGTAACAACAAACAAGCAAAACAGTAAAATGAATTAGAGACTTCACAACCACATATCTAGTTAGCTAAATCGTACAAACTTTTGCGAAAGTTTTGATGAACCTCTTTATTTTTGTCTTTACTAGTTTGTCGTATACTAAGTTCTGGCAAATTTCGACCACTTATCTTGAATTCGGTTATTTTCTCAAAATTAAGTTCGTTAGCACTCTTTAGTTAAATTTTTTGCACTACCAACATTTTGTTTCATCTACATTCACAACTCAACCATGGACTACCTTGAAATTGGTTATTTTTGCAAAATTAAGTTCGTAAGCACTTTTTAGTTGTTAATTTTTTGCACTAGTCACTACCAACATTTTATTTCCTGTATATATCCAATTCACACATGGATCACAAAAATAAAAAAATATATATTACAAAAAACAGTGTATAAATCAATTTTTATCGATTAAAAACGTCCGAAACAATATCGAGCGAAAATATCGACCGCGCGACCTCTGAACAATTGAACTTCTGCATGACGACGTGATGTCGCAACCGGTCGATCGAATTATGAGAAGAGACAGGCTGATGACCCAAATCGCGATTTCATATTCCATTTGCTATCACGTTCGGCTGTGGCTCGGTAGCTGTGAAATCTCCGGGTACTTTCGTCAAACTTTAAGGTAATCAGGGAAATTCGGACTGCCCAGCCTACGCTATGTCCTAGGTGAACACGGGTTCTGCGGTGCGTGCGGTGAGATGCGTGCGTTGCGAGAAACGTTCGAGAAAAAACAACGCGAATCGTATAGCGTATTTTATTATGCCTAAGGAACGCAACGAGATCATTGGAACCGCCGCGCGCGGCTAATAGTGTAGCGTATTTAAATTTTCCCAAGGTTCGCGTTTTATTACAACTATTAGGAGGGTTGGTCAACGGAATAATTTATTTTCTGAAATATTTTTAGGGAGGCATTGAACAAATGACCCTATGGAAGAATCGCCACTGTTGTACACCATTCGCTGGAAAGAGCACTAACATACTCGTGCGATTTACGCACTCGGTTCACGCTTCGTGAATAACATATTATTTCCATCACTTAATCCTATTTACTTCTTATTTAGGTCATTTTCAAAACAAGGCATTATCAAAAGAAAACACCTCAACATATTTATTTTTAACTGTTTTTCACATGACTTGACAAAAACAAACCCGTTTTCTTTAGAAAACAAATAGACGAAACCTTAATCCCCCAAGCAATTAAATTTGATTGCTTTATTCTCATTCAAGTTAGTTGCAAACTAAATTAAAATTAACAGAAACAACAGTGGCGACGAGGGAGAAACAGGAATTATCTCCCGAAGAAAATCTTAGTCACATAAATCTCGACTTCGATTCGGGGGTAACCTTAGTTAGCAGTTTCAGAGAGGATAATCACACTTTTGTTTTCCACTGTTTCTAACGATTATTAGCTTGTTATTCCCCTAATAGCACCACTGTATCTTCCCTACGAGATTAAGGACTTACAAATAAACGTATTCCGATGGCGCGAATTGAGAAAGAACTTTCTAAGCGCTCAGGACTTAGAAAAGTAAATGTAGAAGCTTGTAAAGATATTTTGATCGGTTTTATCGCTCCTCGCTCGGCATGTCTGAGGATTTATCGCATGGGACGATGTGAGGAAAATTAATGGTTTAAAAATTTTTCAGTTCTAAATAATCCTGGGGTATGTGTGCAGAAATTGGCAATAACAATATACGTTCGACCAGAGTGCACAAAGTTTTATATACATATTTCAGAATGTTTGTTGTTATATAAAAACTAAATTTTTAAGACGTTATTTCATTTGATTTTTGAACAACATGAACTTAACAACGTACCTCGAGATTTAATGGTAGTCAAAATTACATAGTAATTTAGTAACACATAATATATAAAGTGCGTGACACGAAAGAAAACCGGGCGGTCCTTAAAATAAAGGTTCTTCGTCTTAAGCAAGCGGAAAAGTAAAATTTGTGTAGGCAAATAAATTTTATGTTATTTTATTTGTTGTAATAGTTTGCCGCTTCACCTACAAAGTGCGCCAGCTAAGCGGTACGAAAAATTAATAGAGGATTTAGTAAATTTCGCACTGGTCCACTTGTAATTGGGGTGTGCCTAGAGTCTCCATGCACTTGCCGCTAGAAGCTTCTAGCTAATTCCAGTGGCGCCTATACATTTCGAGCATTTGTTTTCATTTCTATATAAATACGTCGCGTTGAATTTGAGTTATTGTTTCGAACTAAAGATGGCGAGCAAAAGAGGAAAAACAATTCGAAGCGGTGCACGTGAAGTTATTGCGAGCGTTATAGAGGCCTGTACTAGACAAGCTGAAAATAATAGTTTGACTATTCCAATTCAAAATCGAACAGAACGTGCTGCATTTTACACTGGTGTTTCGGAAAGTAGTGAAAGAAAAATTTAAAGAGAACATAAAGATCGCTCATGTTCTACTTCATCTTTAAAATCTCCTGGTAAAAAAAGGCCCCGATTATCATACAAAGATAAAATTGACGAAGCTGATTTTCAAGTAATTCGACGAACAATAGAGGATTTTTATATAAACTTGAAGAAGGTTGCAAACCTCTACTTCGTGCTGTAAAGAACAAAATAGATTTTCCGTACGGGTATAAAATCTTAAATCGGCTTTTACGATCAAATGGTTTTGTTTGGCGCAAGTGCCAAAATAAACGAAAATTGCTCATTGAGAGACTAAATATTTTTCACTGGCGGGTGAAATATCTATCAACTGTAAGGCAATATAAAAAACCTAGGTAGATAATGATATGACAGTGAGCACATGCTGACAACGTGAAAGTGTTACAGGTGTTGTTCAGGGAATCCGCTCTAGTAGTCGCTTTATTATAGTTCATATATTTCATGGTTCAGAAGCCGGATTTGTTCCAGGTGCTGCTTTAGTTTTTCGCTCTGGACTAACAACTAGAGACTATCCTGGACAGACGAATAGAGATAATTTTGAAAAGTGGTTGCTCGAGAAGCTTCTACCTAACATTCCTCCCAAATCAGTCGTGGTCATGGATAATCCGTCTTATCGTTCTCACGTAGAAGATAAAGTGCCAACTAAATACTCTACAAAAGCTCATTTCATATCGTGGCTTAAATTGAACAATCTTGTATATGATTCAACTTGGAAAAAATATCAATTATATGAAGTAATATCAGCCCACAAGCCTAGAGAAAAAAAGTATAAAATTGACGGTCTTTTACGTAACCTCGGTCATACACCTTTACCTATTAAACTTGCATGGGCAAGAGCAAAAAAATATATTCGAGAGTGCAACATCGGTGAACTTTCAATTAATATCGGCTGAAAATTAGAAATCGTATGTTAAACATGTTCGTTCTATTGAAGATAAATACTGGGAAGTAGATGGCAAAATTGAAGCGGTTATTGATGATTTAGTTATCACACTGGGATCTTCAAGTAGTGACGACGAAACCTCATCATTTTCAGAGGAAGACAACGATTTAGAAGGAATCGAACCATTAGAATCACAGCCGTCAACCTCAAAAACGGCTTAGTTTTTTTTCATATATTTTGTAAAATTGTTCATAAAGTAGCTGTCAATAAACTGCTTCAAAATAATTAATTTTCTGTTCAAAACCGGGTGTCAAAAAATATCTAATATTGCAATTAATATTTGAAAAACTACAGAACTCATATTTTTCCAAAATTAACACATCAATGTAGTTATAGTAGGGAAACCAGCACTAATTCCAGTGAACAAGATTTATCAAAATTTTAACTTATGGAGTTCGACTTTGGGCTATTCAGGTATGCCAAAAGTGACCGTTTGCCTCCGTCTGTCATACTACTTTATACAGGAGGCGTCATTGTATACAGGGTGTTTCCTAACTGCATGCTAAGGTTAAAGGGGGGTGATTCTTGGACCTTTTTAAGAAAAAACTTTAACATGAACCTAAAAGTCTTAACTTTGGAGATACAGGGTTTTAAAAAAACATTTTTTTAAAATCCTAATTCTGATGCTATTATAGATAAATAACTGTGTGAAATTTGATACATGTCTTTTATGTATAAAAGAGCATTTTTTATTAACAATCAATTTTTGAAATTTCTACCAGTGGCGTGCATATGTAATTAATATGGGTAAATCCGTATGCTCCTTAATGCATAGAAGACGTGTATTAAATTTCATGCAGTTATCTTTTTAAACTTTACCATCCTGTATCTCAAAAGTTAACACTTTAGTTAGGACATAAAAACACCTATTTTAACATCAGCACACAATTAGGAAACGCCCTGTATAGCACTTCACAATGACGGCCCCTGTATAAAGTAATATGACAAACGGAGACAGACGGCCACTTCTGGCATACTCGAGTAGCCCAAAGTCGAACTGCATAAATTAAAATTTTAATAAATCTTGTTCACTGGATCTGGTGCTGGCTGCCCGTGATAAAATCGTGTATCACTATACTGGGTGGTCCAATAATAGTGGACGTAGGCAGTAGCCCGAGAACCGTTAATGACAGAACTCGAGAAAAAATATATTTATAGCTAAACCGATCAAGAAAAATCAAAATTAAATCATTTTAAAATCCGAAAGTTCGCCGTTTTTGCAACACAAAAGAGATATAGAAGTGCGGTACACGAAAGAAAACAGACAAATATAGATAAAGGTTTATTAAGCATAGTTACATTTTTTAATTATCTGAAGTGCGTATAGCAAAAAGGAGTGCCATATTATTTAAAGATACCACTGGTTTAAAGAGATTTCTTGGCCGACCGTCCTAAACCGATTGACTCCGCCCTGTTTTCTTTCGTGTCCCGCACTTTACTATCTTTTCAAATATTTTTATTTTTGTTAGTTTATTATGTTCCATGATATTGGATTCCTACCAATAATTTACCAGTTTCTAACTATGCCATAACTATAACATATAACTTGAATTTAAAATAAATTCAATAAGCAGTTTTTACAATGCCGCTCACCGCCATTTTGTTACGTCATGTTGAATCCGTACCAGTTTATCCTTATATCACATTTACATTTTCTGCAAAATTTAAAGTCAATTGCATAAGATTTTCTCTACGTTGATTTACGTTTGAATTTAGTCTTTTCAGGCATATTTGTTAAATATTTTATTAGGTCGCCATTTTGTTTTGCCGTCTTATATTCACACAAAAATGTTGTTAGTTCGTTCCTATGTAACATTTGATTTTTGTGCAATATTTGCTGAAATAATTTTTTAAAGGTTTCACTAGGCCAAAATATTACCAGTTCATCCCCATATGAGCCTTAATTTTTGACTAAAATTTAAATTCAGTCTTTCAGACGGGCTGGGATTGACAAAAATATCTTTTGGGACTTAGAAACGCTAAAACTTGAAATATGTAAACCTAAGAGGGTGATTTTTTTTCACGATTAAAACATGTTTTATTTGAGCGCTATTTTGTTCCACCAAACGGAATTAGTACCACAATTTTACTAGTTGATCCCTATACCACCATTAGTTACGTCATACAATTTCAAATCAGTCCATTAATTAGTTTTTTTCAGACTGGATTTTTAAATATTTAATTAAGCCACCATTTTGTTTCGCCACAGAGAAATTCTTATATTTTCTTTTCAAATATTAAGTGTGATTAAACGCTTGTTAAAAATGAAGTAAAAAATGCAGGTCCGTATTTAAAGAAATGAAGTTGATGATGAGATCTCAATGACGAAACGTCGGATTTTAAATCTTGCAGCCTCAATAAAAAGGCATTATCTCGATTATTATATAAGCTTTCGCAGTATTTTATCGACGCCCTAATATTAATTTTAATACATGTATTCTCGATTTTGATAATATTCTTTCTACTCTATACCCTATATTTGATGAATTGTTTTGCGTGGGTGACTTTAACGTCAATCTTTCTAACTTTAATAATCCTCTTATTAACCTTTTCGATAATTATAATCTTTTTCAAATTATAAATGAGCCAACGCGAATATCCGCAGGTTCCTTTACACTTTTGGATGTAGTTTTTGTTAGTGATCGATCTTTAGTGAGTCAAAGTGGTGTTATTTCTGCTGATACTGTATCTGACCATAAATTGGTTTATTGCGTTTTGAACGTACAAAAAGACTATACGCAGCCACGAATTATTCGCTTGAGATACTTCAGAAACTTCAATATATGCCAATTTCAGTTAAGCTTGGAAAATTTGCAATTAGAAAATCTTTTGTACGAACCTTATATCGACAATAAAATCAAATTGTTTAATAATCATATTACAAAGAATAACAAAACCCATGGCTCCATGGTTAACCGCTAATTTAAAGACATTTATAAAACAGACAGATTCGGCCCTACAAAAATTTCAGAGGACAAAGAACAACGATAACTGGAATAACTATAAATTTTTACGTAATTTTACTCTTTAAATGTTGAGAAGGGAAAAGAAAAAATACATAGAAACTTTAACATTGCGCTATCCCTAAAAGATTAAGTGATTTAAATGAAATTAATAATTTTTTTTTAGTACTTACTTACAAAGTATTTCCAATTGTGACGATAAAATTTATTTTTACAATAATACCAATTTTAATCAACAATTAAAGTTCTCTTTTAAATTAACAGATATCTCCGAAGTGAACAGATGTTTAAATAATATAAAAACCGATGCAACAAGCGTTGATGAAAAATCCCCTTAATGTTAAAGTACTGCAGCCCATTAATTGATAAATATATTGTGCATATTTTGAACTGCTGCATTGAAGCAAATTACTTTCCAGACCAGAGGAAGATATCAATAGGTGAACCTCTTCTTAAAACTTCAAATCCAGAAGATTTTAATGAACTTATAAGCATTCTTCCAAGTTTATCGAAAATTTTTGAAAAGATATTATATAATTAAATGTACTCTTTTTTCGTTGATAATAAAATAATACCTGATAGTCAATGCGGATTCAGAAAGAATTTCAGTACTGCAGTAGCCATAACAAATGTTATTAACGATATAATACGTGCAACTGATAAGAAACTTATCACTGTGTTAATCCTGTTAGACTTTTCGAAAGCTTTCGACTCTATAAACTATAAACTTAATGTATCTATGTTAAAATATTACGGTTTTAATGAAAATTCAGTCAATCACATTCAGTCATTCCTAACAGATAGACATCAAAAAATTTATTCAGATAACAGGTTTTCCGAACAGTCGCAGATTCTTTCTGGGGTTCCTCAGGGCTCAATATTAGGCCGTTTGCTTTTCTTGGTTTATACCTCTGATGTCCTTCAAGCTATGGTTAACTGCAGGATCCAGGCATATACCGATGATACCCAGGTTTATTTTTGCCTTGATGGTGACGATTACTTGGAGGGCCAGGCAATAACTAATAATGACCTTAACAGATTTTACCAACTCTGTAGTGATCATAATCTTCATCTTAATCATAACAAATCATGCTGCTTACTGTTCGGTAACAAGAATAAGATTGGATACTTGCGTAATCATATTAATATTAATATCAACGGTACTAGACTTCCTGTGGTTGATTCAGTGAAAAATCTTGGAGTTTTGGAGAACAGTGATCTTAGATTTAAAGAACATCTTAAAAAATTATCCAAAAAGCATTTTTTTCTTTAAAAATAATGCATAGTAATAGACAAATATTACCTTTAAACTTAAAAAAATCTTTGTGTGAGTCCTTAGTCCTCTCCAACTTCAACTATTGTGATTTTGTATATGGTTTTTGTTTAGATGCTATAAGTAAAACTAGAATACAAAAGTGCAGAACTCCTGTATACGTTTTATTTTCGGGCTAAGGAAATTTGATCACGTATCTTATAAACTTCACACGAATTAAACTGGCTAAATATGGAATCCAGAAGGCATCTGCATTTTTGTAATTTTATTATTAAGATTATCAACAATCCTAATTCTCCTGCTTCCATTAGACACCGCCTTGTCTAACGTAGAGATGTTCATAACGTTAATGTTCGACCATCAATTAGATTAACGATACCGACTCATCAGAGTGCCTTGTTAACGTCGTTCGTTTATACAATTCGATACCGGAAGAATTGGTAAACTTAGATTACTTAAGATTTAAATATAAATACAAAACGTAACTTTTAGATAGTCAAGGTAGATAGTTTAATGTGCACAAATTTTGTTTATTTTATATTTCTTTCCCCTTAATTTTTTTTTCTATAAATTATATTCTATATACATAAGTATCTATTGTCGACACCATAGATATTTCTTTGATTTGTGGAACAGTCTTAGTATCATTTATTAACTTAAATAGTTTTTAATAATGCTAATATAAGAAATAACTTGTTTCTTTAAAATTGCTGGTGATTCTCTGATTCAGTAGAGTAGCTACTAACCTAGACTGCGCCAGAGACTTTCCGCAACTAATCTATAGTTAAATTGATAATTTAAAATTTGTGTATTTTTTTTGTTTGTAATAATAAAGACTTCGTTTATTTATTTATTTATTTATTCCAACTTTGTCAATGCCATATTATTCGACATTAAACTACGAACATTTATTTAACTAGCTTTTTATTCATTACGGCTTTAGAATGCCAATGATATCCCATCGAATTTGTAACACCCTGTATATAAAATAATTAAAACCAAAAATTCAACACGTTATATCTATAGTTTACAGGTTAATTTGCTGAGATTCTTATAGTAAGTTGTGTGTTCGGACGCAGTAATAGTGAAAAAATTGTTTTTATTAGTCACTAATTTTAAGTACGTCTAAATTGATTTGGCTACTGATCTGGCTACCTTGGTTTTTCAAAATTATTGCCTTGACATCGGGTTATAACTTGCTAGATAGATATCTGTTGCCATTTTCAACTTAGATTAGCTTTATCTGCATTAAGAAACAAAGAGGTCTAAACTTTCGCCAACTGCGCCAGTTTTTTCATGTCAAAATAAAAGAGATAAATTTAAATTAGGTTATGTAATTAGCAGAGAGAATATAAACCTAACCCAAATTATAGAGGCATAAGTTTGTTAACAAGTATTTGAAACATTTTTGAAATGAATTTGAAACACCAGTTATTTTACTTTTTTAATAAAAATATTATTATTGGTGTTTCTCAACATGGTTTTACAGAATCTCGTAGTATTGAAAGTGCCCTTTGTGAATTCCAGAGGACAGTTGTCGATGCAATTGATAAAAAACTTCATGTATTGGGTTTATTTGGGAATTTTTCCAGAGCATTCTATATGGTCAACCATGAGCTACTGTTCTTAAAGCTGCATCGTTATGGTATTAGAGGACAAGGACGGAAGCTCATGGAATCTTACTTGACTTGGCGACAACAGTGTGGTTTGGTAAATGGGCTGAGGAGCGGCTCCCTGACAGTAGACTGGAGTATTCCGCAGGGTTCAGTTCTTCGACCGTTGCTATATCTTGGTTATTCTAATGACCTCATTTCCTACTTCAAAATATCTCGACTGGTATTTTTGTTATATCATGTGCAGATGATACCAACATTGGGGTGGTGGAAAAAAGTGTAGTATCTCTTAAAAGAACAGCAGATTTGGTTTATAATGGTATACTGTTAAGGTCCAAAAAGAATTGTTAATTGATTATAAACCAAAGTTAAAAAAAATTTGTTGTATTTTCAAATAAAAAACAAAATAATGACACCTTTTTACTTCACGAAATTTTAAGTGCTCCGATACACCTTCCATGTCCTCAATAATGTTAGGTTTAGAAATTGATGAAAGTTTACCATGGGGAAACCATATAGAAAACCTATGCAAAAGTAAAGAAAAAATTGTTATGGTTTAAAGTCATTATCAAATTACTGTAGTCAAAATGTTATGTTGTCAGTATATTATTCTAACATACACTCTCACTTATCGTACGGTATTATAAATTGGGGTTCAAGCACGGATGTGACAAGAACGTTTTTTGCTTCAAAAGTATGCAATCAGCATTATGTGTGGTCTTTCATGTACAGAGTCGTGTAGAAACTATTTCAGACAATTCGAAATATTGACCTTGGCAGAAATTTACATATTTAGAATTTGCGTTTTCTGATAGAAAACAGAGTTTTTTATCACGGAAGTTTTAATTAAACTTGTTAAAAAACTGACCGGCAACAAAACAACGTGCTACTTGTTGAAATATATTTACTGGACTATTTTTAACAGTCACCGTGTGGTGGCGCGCAGTACAGAGTACAGAGAAACTGTAAATCTTACATTTTATAAACATAGATGGCGATACTAATTCTAAGATATATCATTATTGATTTTCAACACCCCCACTCAATATTGATATTTCAACATTTGAAATTCCTAAATCTAAACAAAACTTTTTATGTTTAATTGAACATGGACTCTTAGTAAATATGTCCGCAGGCATATCATCTGTTCGCAGATACTTAATGGAAATCAGTTTATCAGAAACAATGTCCCGAACAAAATGATATCTAATGTCAATGTGCTTGGCACGTTTATGGAGGATTTAAACACAATTTTTGTGCACTTTGATTGTCGTTAAACAGGCTTATGCATCCATAGCCTTCAGTCAACTCGCCAAACAAATTGCTTCTTTAGAAGCTTCTGAAAGTGCAACATATTCAGCCTCTGTGCTTGACAGTGCGACTGAACACTGCTTTCTACTTTCCCATGACACTATTGAATTAGAAAGCTTGTAGCAAAAATCACTATATGACTTGCGGTCTACAATATCTGCCGCCCAATCAGCATCGACAAAACCTTCTAGTTCAAGAGTGTCTGATTTTCTAAACACTAATTCCTTACTCTTAGTCCCATGTAAATAACGTAACACTCTTTTGGCACATTTCCAATGCGTTTCATCAAAGCAATTATTGAATTGACTCAGATAACTAATACTATAAGAAATATCTGGCCTAGTGAGTACAGCTAAGTACATTAGACTCCCTGTAAGTTGTTGATAGGGAAACTTTTCAGTTTCTTGAGCTTTGCCTTTGCTCAGCTTTAAATTACTTTCCATAGGTGTACTCATAGACTTGCAGTTTGTCATGTTGAAACGCAACAACAGCTCATTTACATACTGTTCCTGATCTAAGGTTATCGTTTTGTTGGCTTTGTTAATGCTAACTCTCATACCTAAACACTGTTTCATTTCACCCAAATCTTTAATCTTAAATTCTGAACTCAATTTATCTTTCAAAAAATTCGTTTCATCATGACAGTTTGAAAAAATGAAAAAATCATCAACATATATAGCTATAAAAGTCTTAATATTATTTTTACATTTTAAAAACACACAAGGTTCATACTTGGATTTCTTATATTCTAATGAAAGTAGTACATTTTCCACTTTCTCATACCACACTCTTGATGACTGCTTTAATCCATAAATGGCTCTCTTTAATTTGAACACTTGGTCTTTATTCATACATTTTTTATAGCCTTCAGGCTGCGTCATGTAGACAGTTTCTTTTAAAGAGCCATTTTAGAAAGCCGTTGTCACATCTAAGTGTGTAATATGTAAATCTAAATGAACTGACAATGCTATTAACAAACGAAGTGTAGAATGTTTAACTATTGGTGAAAAAGTTTCATCAAAGTCGATTCCAGGCCTCTGAGTGAAGCCCTTTGCCACTAACCTACATTTGTAACGTATATTACCTTCACTATCATATTTCTTTTTGAAAACCCACTTGCACTGCACCACACTTGCATTCCCTGGCCTCGAAACAACTTCCCAGGCATCATTCTCTTCAAATGAGGCTAGCTCGTCTTCAATTGCTTGCTGCCACAGCTGTTCATCAGGTCGTGAGAGTGCATCAGAGACACTAAGTGGAACATTTTCTAAGTTAACATCTACTTTGCAGGCATATGTGACATAATCATTGAAACGTGTTGGTTTCCGCTCTCTAGAGGATTTTCTGACTGTCAAGTGCTCATTTAAAGAGTCATTTGAAATATCGAGATCAGACTCTGATGATATATCTTCATCTGGGTTATACGAGTCATCCAAAAACTGTTTACTTGATTTGTTTTCACTCATATCCCCCACTGAGTCCCCCACTAACTCTGGTGTCTCTTCTGATATTTCAAAGTTTGTACTGTTTAAATCGAGAGCTTGGAAACTTTTTGATATATTTTCATTAAAAATGACATCACGGCTAGTGATTATTGATCTTTGCGTTGGATCAAATAGTCTATATCCTTTAATTTGGTCAGAAAAACCCACAAATATCATTTTCTTAGACTACTTATCGAACTTTTGTCTTTTGACTTTGGGTGTATGTACCATCGCTTCACTCCCAAATATTCTAATGTGGTTGATATCAGGCTTCTTTTCATGCCAAAGCCCATATGGTGGTGTAAACCTTTGTACACCTGTTTCTTAAATATAACTGTATTAATGGCCTCAGCCCAAAACATGGCAAATTAGCTTCGAACAGCAAACATCTAGCTTTTTCGATGATGGTTCGATTCATACGTTCGCTTGTGCCATTTTGTTGAGGTGTATAGGGATTGGTCTTTTGGTGTACAATTCCCTCTTTCTTGAGATACTGCTCAAAAACAGCCCCACAAAATTCCCCACCATTATCCGATCTTAAACACTTCACTTTAAGCCCAATTTGTGTTTCTACTAGCTGTTTAAACTCTTTAAAGTATCCCAGTGCTTCATCTTTGGTTCTCAAAAAATAGACATATGCATATCTACTAAAATCATCTTCAAGGAGTAGGAAATATCTGGATCCTCCTAAGGAAACTTCCTCCATGGGTCCACATAGGTAAGTATGCACTACTTCCAATGATATTTTAGCCCGTTGACCTTCATGTCTAAAGGGTAACCTTGACTGTTTGCCTTCACAACAAGTTATACAAAATTTATTTGCACAGACACTCCCTGTCATACTCTGCAAACCTTCAACTGAATTATGATTTTTCATGGCTGTTAGGTCTTGAAAATTTAAGTGTGCTAATCTACGATGCCATACCTCTTTTGAAACTGCCAGATTCAAAACTGCATCTGTTGACTTCATCACATGACACACTTCACTACCTTTTGACGAACACCTCCAACTTATAGACATTATCAGTAAACTGAGCTATGGCAACGATGTCTCCATCACTGTTAGTGATCTTGCAATTTTTTTCACAAAATTGAACTTTGTTTCCATTTTTGATCATCTGTCCTATGGATAATAAATTCGTTGTCACTCCTGGTACATATAAAGCATTTCTGATCACTATATCATGCTTTTCCTCATCTACAATGGTTATAAGTTGAATGTCTCCTGTGCCTAACACTGGTAGTTTAGTTTGATCAGCTATGGTAATTTCCCTTGGTTCCACCACATCTTGAAAGTCACTCATCCAGTCCTGTCTGCATGTAACATGATGACTAGGCCTCGAGTCAATATACCAGTCACTGCTGCTAAACTCTCCGCTCATAAAAACTGCACTCAGAGCACTGACACCTTTTCTTTTGTCATTTGACTTCAAACTGTCATCATCGAAGCTTTCACTGCTGCCCTTAGGACACTTATTCATATAATGACCTAAACCCTTGCATCTGTAACACCTAACTTTGCTTTTTTTCTGTGGTACTACTGCTCTTTTTGAACTGCCCACCTTTAAATGATCTCTGCTTGGCAGCAAATGCACCTGCTGCATCTGATTTACTATCCTCCATATCGAGCAACTTGCTCTTGATCACATCAGTACTAATAGATACTCCACTATGTTCTATTGCCATAATCATTGGTGAGTACTTTTCTGGCAAACCTGCCAAAAGTAACGAGCCAACCCATTGTTCACTGATGTCAAATCCAGTCCTTTTCAACTTTTGTGAGGTGTCTATGACTTGATTTACATAACTTTGCATAGACTCACAACTATCTAGTCTCAAAGAAATTAAGTTACGTAACAAACTTATTTTTCGGGTGAAACCCTTGTCTGCATACAGCTGTTGGAGGGTATCCCAAATTTCTTTAGCAGTAACTGCACTTCTCACATGCACGTATAAGCTTGCATCCAACGTAAGTACAGGGTGTCCCATTTTCGTAGGTTTTACGGGGTTTCCAGCTTATGAGTAGAGATAGAGAGATGCGGTTTTCGCGACACCGTGCTACTTTTCGATGAAACTAAAGAGGCCGCAAACAGATTTGCCCTAACCATTTTAGTTTCCGTGCTACAGGGTGATTTTGAAAATTTGTCATTTTCGGACACCCCCTGTAACTCAGCTATCGTAAAATATATTTAAAATGTTTCAACTGGTATTTATAGATTTTTTCACGTAGAATTCAGTGGCGTACTCAGATTTTTGCTGAGAGTCATAGTTTTTGACATATTGGCATAACCTACTATTTTTTAAATGGGACACCCTATATATTATTTTTTCATCTTATTCTTCGTGTCGAGAGCTTTTCAAAAACATACCATAAGTCATATTTATTTTCATAAATAACATGAAAAAAATGCATTTTTCTTTAAACGGATTTATGGCATAGCAGATCAATCGAAATAAGAGAAGGTGGCTGTGGAGCCATGGAAAAAGTTAACAAATATTTATTAACGAAATAACAAAGTAACAGCATCAGAAAAAATTAGGAAGTAGGTAAAAGGTAATAATTATAATTTCATTAAAACTACAAATATTGTTCAAATTGTAGACCATTATGTGTCCTACAAGTGTGACAAACTTTAAAAATTCTTTTTAATGCATTTTCTATTGTAAATGACTGTCTTTGTAACTCTGCAAAAGCGTTTTCGGTGGCCATTCTTAGTTGTTCTAAGTTTTCGTATCGCCTTACATAAACCTTGTTTTCTAAATAACCCCACAAAAAGAAATCTAAAACTGAGAGGTCAGGGGATCGTGGTGGCCATCGAACAGGTCCGTGTGTTCCTATCCATCTTCCAGGAAAATGGTCGTTAAGCCAGTTTTGACTTATTCTGGCATTGTGGGCTGGAGCTCCGTCTTGCTGGAAATAAATCCTATTTAGTTGAGCCAAGGGAACATCATCCAAAATTCCTAATGCGTCTTCTAGGATTCGCACGTAACCAATCGAATTCAGATTTCCTTCATATATTTGGTAAACTATTTTTCGGTTGAAAATAAAACAGGAGACATTGAATCCAAATCTGCCCTGACGCTCCCTAGGAAAAATAACATGGTTGTTTTCTTGACTCCAAAATCGCGTGTTGTGTCTATTTAAAATCCCTGAACTAGTAAAATGTGCCTCGTCTGACCAAATAATCTTTTTTTCAAAATCGATATCTTCTGCCTTCATATTTATAAACCAATTGCAGAACTCCAATCTGCGCTCTGCATCACCAGGATGCAGATGATGCACAAGTTTGTATTTATAGGGTTTGAATTTGTGCTTTTTCAAAATTTTCTGCACTTTGGTTTTCGGTACACCCGCCTCTTCGTCTATTTTCCTGCAAGATGTTTCAGGAGCTGTCTGAACGAGGGCTAAAACGTTGACCTCAGATTCTTCCTTGTCTTTATTGTAAGTTCGCGATCGAGGCTTGTTAAAACATCCATATTGGCAAAGATTATTTTTAATTTTTTGAAAAATTCTTTTTTCTGGTTGTCTTCTCTCGGGATATCTAAGATAAAATAAAGCGAACCAATAAAGTCAAAATGCAGGAAGATAAAAAAGAACTAACCTGTTCAGATAAAGCTCTGCCGCCTGATCTGCATCTTCATTAGACAATATAAAACACGCGTTCATATCATATTTCTCAAAATATTCAAATTTTTGATTCTGAGCCATATTAAAAACAATAATTATAATAGACGTCAAGAAAAATTTAAACGCAATAATGCCAAAAATGACAGCAGTAATGGCTGCCTGATCATATTTTTGTTGGCGTTGCCATGGCTACCACAGCCACCTTCTCTTATTTCGATTGATCTGCTATGCCATAAATCCGTTTAAAGAAAAATGCATTTTTTCATGTTATTTATGAAAATAAATATGACTTATGGTATGTTTTTGAAAAGCTCTCGACACGAAGAATAAGATGAAAAAATAATATATAGAGTCTCCCATTTAAAAAATAGTAGGTTATGCCAATATGTCAAAAACTATGACTCTCAGCAAAAATCTGAGTACGCCACTGAATTCTACGTGAAAAAATCTATAAATACCAGTTGAAACATTTTAAATATATTTTACGATAGCTGAGTTACAGGGGGTGTCCGAAAATGACAAATTTTCAAAATCACCCTGTAGCACGGAAACTAAAATGGTTAGGGCAAATCTGTTTGCGGCCTCTTTAGTTTCATCGAAAAGTAGCACGGTGTCGCGAAAACCGCATCTCTCTATCTCTACTCATAAGCTGGAAACCCCGTAAAACCTACGAAAATGGGACACCCTGTATTAATTTTGCTTTGGCTTTTGCCACCAGCGTAGTGTCAGATTCAGTACCTTTAAGACATTTATCCAAGCCCTCAAGCACAAGGAAATTTTCCACTTCGAAAGCCCATTCCTCATAGTTTTCGCGCCCGAGCAACTTAGGAACGCTTGGCAAATAGTTGGCCATGTTTTGTATTCAATTTACGTTTACAAACGAAAAAACCGACTTTTTTACACACTAAAAACTTCCATACACTTCCCGTAGTGAATTAGGCATTCTGGGCCCATAACCTGATAGAAAACAGAGTTTTTTATCACGGAAGTTTTAATTAAACTTGTTAAAAAACTGACCGGCAACAAAACAACGTGCTACTTGTTGAAATATATTTACTGGACTATTTTTAACAGTCACCGTGTGGTGGCGCGCAGTACAGAATACAGAGAAACTGTAAATCTTACATTTTATAAACATAGTTGGCGATACTAATTCTAAGATATATCATTATTGATTTTCAACATTTTCGCCTATTAAAATCATAAAAAACTTCAATCGCGCTGCATATAGCTACAATACTAGAAACAAAACTTTACTGCTGCCTAGTGCACATAAATTCACATTTTTTCAAAAATCTTAATGTTTAGTGCGTGTATATTTTTTAATAAATTGGGTAATGGCATTAAAAACGCTGATAACATCAGATCTTTTAGAGGCAAACTAAAAAAATGTCCTGTAGAGGGTAACTTTTATTCTGTTCAAAAGTTCTTAAGTTAGTTTTTTTCCTTTTTTAGTCAAATTTCATGCAAGTATTAGGAGATAACATAGGATAGTATGAAGGATTTTAAACAAAATATTTTTATAAACCATCGGTTTTCTAGATATTTAATTTTAGAGAAGGTTTCAACTAATTGCAAGACAACATGCAACACTAGTATACAAAATAAACACGTTTGGTTTATTAATTTCCACTTATTTATTTCTGCTTGACAGCTGTTTCGACACACTGTGTCTTTGTCAAAATCTAACTTAAAACTGACACTAAAATCTGTACCAAATATAAAAAAAATATATATATAAAAATCTTAATGGTGTCAATAAAACAATATCGGTGTTTACCCACCTTGTCTATTCTTTAGGTATAAAGATTTAACAGAGGGGAACCATTTAAGTCTAACTGCTCATTCAATAAAATATTTCGGGTTTTCCTCTTGTTAATTTCTAAACTTTCCAAATGGTTCAATTTGCAGCTTTTATTAGCCCTATGCAAAATTTTATATTCGTTTTTAAATGTATGCTTTGCTTCTATCAAATATTTAGCGTAATTGGAGTTTGTTTTTTCTTTATTATATGAGGATTTGTGTTCTTTTATAAGTTTATTGAAAGATCTACCCGTTTGGCCAATGTAAACTTTATCACAGGAACCACATTCTAATTCGTATACCCCTGATTTTTTAGATTTATCAGACTTGGATTTATTATTTTTAATATATTTCCCTAATGTATTATTTATACAGAAGGCAACTTTATAATCTGCTCTCATGAGATGTTTACTGATTTTAGAGCTAATTTTGCCTATATATGTTATTGTATTAAATTTGGTTATATCTTTTAAATTATTATTTGGATAGATTAAATTGATTGCTTTTTTATATTGTTTTTTATTTACTATTTTGTCGACTATATTAGGACTATAGCCACTGTTAATAGCAATCTGCTTTATAATATTCAATTCAAATTCAACGTAACGCATTTATATAGAAATGAAAACAAATGCTCGAAATGTATAGGCGCCACTGGAAATAGCTTAAACCTTCTAGCGGCAAGTGCATGTAGACTCTAGGCACATCCCAATTACAAGTGGACCAGTGCGAAATTTACTAAATCCTCCCTTAATTTTCCGTACCGTTTAGCTGGCGCACTTTAAAGGTGAAGCGGCAAACTATTACAGCAAATAAAATAACATACATTTTATTTGCGTACACAAATTTTACTTTTCAGCTTGTTTAAGACTAAGAACCTTTATTTTAAGGACCGCCCGGTATTCCATGTCCCGCACTTTAACCAGGGCAGAAATGTTGATAGCGATTAATCTAAGTTTTCAGTTCACTATTTTACTTAATTTTATGAATAAAAAATATTTTCGTTGATTATTTCTTTGTTTTTTTTCCTATATCTGTAAGTTATAAAAAATCGAATATTTTTAGCTTCAAATGCCTATATTTCAAAAACTTTTCGAGACAATATCAAATGGGTATTTTGAAAAGCTCTTTTAATGGTCTTTCCAATACCAGTAAAAAATACAGGGTGTTCCATTTAAAAAAACTATGCTTTTCGCTCCACCCAGTATGTTTTATTTTTTTTTAATCCGAGTGCGGATTCGGAATCTTCGAGAAATTTCCCATAACTCTTATGTGCGATAAGTACTATAAAAGTTAAAGGGGATGTTACTTTATAACTTGTCATCCGGTACTTTTATCCTATCGCTTGTGGATAATGTGTTCAACGTACTCCACGGGTTAACCTTCGTTCGATCAATGGCAGCCTCGTGCGGAGAAATTAATTTTCCACACTTGTTATGAACAATACTATTTCTGATTTTTTTAAAAACTGTTGACGATATTCAGACATATAGAATATACAAATATATCAAAAACATTTGGAACACATACGTAGAAACTTTTAAAATAACTCCATATAAACTTTCTGGGACCATTCTCAGGATTTGTATGAAACAAACCCTTTAAAGTCTTATTAATGATATAGGATAAAACATGATCTTTGAGGAGACAGTTCAAAGAAACCTTAATTTCCGATTGCAACCGGCATTGTTAGCTTAGGGTTGTGAAAAAACCTATAATGAATTTCTGATCCCCTAATCTGCTCTACTTAATAATGTTTTCTAATATTAGGGTTACCACATTTCTTTTCTCGAAAAAGAGGACAATAACTAATAATTTGTATTGCGCATTCACCATTTCGTAGGAAGTTATGTTTAATTAAATTATTAGGGAATTTTGGTAAAGGTAAAGAAAGTCTCTATAATAAGGTATTTAGCAGCATATTTATTATTTTTTAAATTTGCCTATTTTTTTCAACAAAAGTAAAATATAAAAATGTCAATCACAACAAAATTATATATGAAACTAAGCTACATTTGTATCATAACATTGTGACAACAAATAATAAAAGTTTAATAAAAATAATAAAAAAAACGCAAACTACAATTTTAAAATGAGCTTCTATTAGCACTCGTTACAAAAAGATAAAAAACTTTTGAATGCACCAATTAAAATAAATATATTAATAGTCTTAAAACGCAGTCTTAAATCGAAGTAGAGGGTGCATTTGAACCAGTTAGAACTGGTTCATATTTAGCCGATCCACTTATTTTTTTAAGCAAATCCCGTTGTGTTAATAAGTAATCATAAAATTGGAAGCAGCTAAATTCTTTTAAATCAAACTGCGTTCCCAATCTCGACTTAATAGCCGATACGGAAAGTCGATGCCTTTCATCGGTCCATTGGGCACCCATTAAAGAAAAAACACACTCGCATTCGGGTTACAGGATGGAACGGCAAAAAAAAATTGACAAAGTTTGAGAAACTCGCAATGTGTTTCTTCATTAGAAACAGTTGAAAAATACTTCACCCATTTCTGAAAGGATTCATCGTTTAGTGAAGATGAAACAAATTCCTTTAAATTGCTAAATTCGTTAAATAATTTTGAATCATTTACTTCAATATTTTTCTTTTGAAAAAACGGTAGAGAATTCTCGATACTTTTCCATTCTGGAACATTTTTTAAATTCATCCATACAAGTAATTTAAAATCTTCAAAAGAGATGGTCCACGATCTTAAATATTTCAGAGATTTTTCGTAAATAAACAAGAAATTTTTTTCTAAAACGGTTACCTCAACATGTGGCCTTGTATACTCAGTTTTCGAAACATTTGCCTAACTCTCTGCGGTAAAAATTTTTCATTTAGCCTCTCTAATAACGATTTTTCAGATTTTTGCAATATTTTTAAGATTTCCAACAATGAATTATCTTCTTTTTCCATATTCTTGATAGAGTCCTCAAAAAGAAACCTTAAAGAATGACAGAACCAAAAATAAACATCGTTTAATTTATTGGAAAACAAATTATTTAAAGTCACGGGAGAAGAAGGATCGGATAGAAAAAAATGACACCAGGCCTTCATAAATTTCTAAAATCCTATTTATAAATGGAAATAAGGAAAGCCACCTAGTTTTACTATGAAAAAGTAGCTTTTTATATTCAAGATTCACAAAATCACAGAACGATTTCAGTTTCTCCGTTCGCACTGTGTAAATAGAAAAATGATTATACATTTTTAATACGACTGATTCGATATCTATAGGAAGTGAATCCATTCCGTTGTGAACACAGTTGTTCAAAATATGGTTTGGGCATCCGATTCCAATTAAGGTATTTTTAACAGTTTCTTTCATATTAGCGTAAACATTATTTTTTCCTGCTCTATTTACTCAACCAAAATTAGTGTTGCAGTTATCTTCACAAAACGCAATACAATTATTTTTTAAATCAAATTTTATATGCATATTTAAATATTGTACAGGGTGATCAGTTAAGGGTAGCGAGCGGCCATATCTCATAAGATATTGGTCGTATAGATTTGAGAAAAAAAAATCGTAATAAAAGTCGCCAAGAGAAATTGCTGAAAATTATTTTCGATCAAACGTCCGCTAGAGGGCGTAACAAAACACCAAGTAGAAAAATGGGGTTTTTATAGAATTTTGCCTAATGAGACCATTTCCCACACTTTTTGTCTAAAATGTTTTGTTCTATATATCAAAATAAAGCGGTTTCAATTGTTTTTTCAAACAAACCAAGATGTCTCCCGTTTCTTTTGACCGATTTTAGCAAACTCATATGAAAGAGCATAATTTGCACTACAAAACGCTTATTTGGTTTTGAATTTTTGACTTTTGCTGACGTCACTAGATGGCGTTAACTGAATTAGTAGCATATTTTTTAGTTTAAAAAAAAAAAAACAAATGTAATGGTATATTCATGTTTACATATTTTAAAAGGGGATAAATTTCTCTATAATTTAAAGAAAATAATTTATCATCTACCTTTTTTTGAACCGTTGAATTGACCAAAATATTATTTTATTTTATTAAAAAATATTGCTTTTTGTCAAAATAAAAATCATTTTCGTAATCACTTATTAGTTGCTAACAAAAAGAACCTCTTGACTTTTTTTCGTTGAACGGTTTTGGATTGAAAAAATAAATGTTTAACAATGATAACTATAAGGTTCAAAATTATTTTTAAATATTACATCTCCCAATAATAAAATTATTACCTAATTTTTATCATTAGTAATCATTTAATTAGCGAGAGAATGCTTTAGTTCATAATTTATTATTAATAATTATTATTATTTCATAAATTTAATTAAAAATCAAACTTAACTAACATGCATTTAAGCGAAGCAGGCCATGATCTACGTTAAGAAACAAAACACCAAATTGTCAATCACGTTGATATTCATTTTGATAGTTCCTGCTATTGACATCTAATTTAATGTTATGTAAAAAGTGCCTTTTACGAATGAAGAAGCCTTTTTTTATTTTCAATGTTTTGAAAATGCGGCGACTAGGCAGTATGCACTGCATTATCCCCTCCGAAGACACCATTCGAGAATGGTTTTTCATCGTTTAGCCTTACGTTTAAGGCAACATGGCCAAGTGTAACCAACTCCAACTTTGAGAAGAAATCGTAGAGTAAGAAGAGAAGATAACATTATAAATGTGTTGGCTTATATTGATGCAGACCCCCATTTAAGCATAAGAGAGATCTCCAGAGATTTAGGAATATCCTATGGCTCAGTGCAAAAAATATTAATGGATTTTAAAATGCATCCATATCACATCGTGATTCATCAAGCCCTAAATGACACTGACTTTGAACGTAGGCTCGATTACTGCTACTGGCTTAGAGACTTCATTAGGGAAAACCATCATATTTTGTCACAAATATTGTGGAAAGACGAAGCATCGTTTTGCAGTAATGGCAGGGTAAATCTTCATAACGTGCATTACTGGTCGGACACTAATCCACACTGGTTACGTGAAGATTATCAGCAGGGTCGATGGAGCGTCAACCTCTGGTGCGGTGTTATTAATGGTGCTATTATCGGTCCGCACATCTTTAATGGCAATCTAACCGGTGACATGTATTTGAACTTTTTATTTAACGATTTACCAGGACTCTTAGAAAATGTGCCTTTACAAGTAAGAAGAAACATGTGGTTTCAACAAGACGGATGTCCGGCATATTATTCACGAAATGTGCAAGATTTTTTGAACAGGCATTTTCCTAACCGTTGGATTGTTAGAGGCAGTCTATTTGTCTGGCCACCACGGTCCCCCGATTTAACCTGCCTTGATTTTTATCTGTGGGGCCGAATAAAGGATTTGGTGTATAAAACTCGACCAACTACTCGAGAAGACATGATAGTCCGAATTCAAAACGCCATAAATATTATACCAAGAGCGGAAATTGAGACAGCTGTCAACTCCACCCAGAAGAGATTGGACCAGTGCATTCAAAATAATGGACAACATTTTGAACATTTACGACAAAACTATTAATTTATTTTTAACGTTTATTTTTAAAGTTCCATGTTCTTGTTTTTAGTGTTATTGCTCCTGCTGTTGTTGGACAGTTTTATTAAGATTTTTCATTGTTAAACATTTTATTTTTTCAATCCAAAACCGTTCATCTAACGAAAAAAAGTCAAGAGGTTCTTTTTTTAGCAACTAATAAGTGATTACGAAAATGATTTTTATTTTGACAAAAAGCAGTGGCGTGCCATTTTTTAATAAAATAAAATAATATTTTGGTCAATATCAACGGTTCAAAAAAAGGTAGATGATAAATTATTTTCAAAAAATTATAGAGAAATTTATCCCCTTTTAAAATATGTAAAAATGAATATACCATTACATTTGTTTTTTTTTGAAAAAAACTAAAAAATATGCTACTAATTCAGTTAACGCCATCTAGCGATGCCAGCAAAAGTCAAAAATTCAAAACCAAATAAGCGTTTTGTAGTGCAAATCATGCTCTTTCATATGAGCCTAAGTTTGCTGAAATCGGTCAAAAGAAACGGGAGACATCTTGGTTTGTTTGAAAAAACAATTGAACTTCCCCCACCGCTTTATTTTGATATATAGAACAAAACATTTTAGACAAAAAGTGTAGGGAAATTATCACTAAATATGAAAATGATATCATCGATATATTTTCATTAGGCAAAATTCTATAAAAACCCCATTTTTCTACTTGGTGTTGATTGTTACGCCCTCTAACCGACGTTTGACAAACTCGAAAATAATTTTCAGCAATTTCTCTTAGCGACTTTTATTATGATTTTTTTTCTCAAATATCTTATGAGATATGGCCGCCCGCTACCCTTAACTGATCACCCTGTACAATAGTGTCAGACTTTTCGTCACTTAGATTTTGCAGCTCAATCATTTTAACAGTAATACCTTTAATTTTGTCAAAATACTGAATTAATACCGGAAATATTTTTAAATTGCGGTGGTTATTGGCATCGGTACTTATTCCTATAAAATTATTTTTTCTGGACTCCGCAATTCCCAAGTTTACTCCGTGTGGCGCCAAGACTGAAACTACAATCGCTTCTGTTTTAATACGCGCACAAGATATTTTTTTTGCCTATTCGGAATCAGGTATAATTTTTTGAATGGGTTTACTATTACAATCTGCTGATTTAAAACTAAAACGATGTTTAACTGTATGAAAAGCAAGCGCTTCTTCTACCGCAGCAACTTGCTGCTCTACTTTAGAAAATTGTTTCACGAAAAAGGTCGTTAGTTTTTGCGACGCTGATCCGACACTGCGTATTTTTTGCTGATGCTTATTTGACGACAAATGTTGTTCTATATCACATTTTCCTTTATTGGCTATCGAAAAAGGTATATTGCATAGTGAACATAGCACTTCATATTCTAGTGTTCCCTTTTCCATCATTTTAAATTGCTCTTTTAAAGCAGGGGTAAGATAACATTTTCTCTTTGGCATTTCATAAATATATCAATCTACAAGTTAAAAAATGCATTTCACTGTCATTGCTGTAAAACTGTATAAAAATAAACTTAGTTCTTGTGTTGATCAGCAAAATTTAGAGAAAAACAGGTGAAAAAACTGTTAAAATAAAATTAAAAAGTTGAATTGCTGTTAGCTAAAAGACAACAGATGTTGCACCTTATCTTCAAAGAATCAAGAAGCGACATACGGCTGCCTTTTCATAATATTGGAACTTCACTTCATGATCGATTAAGGTCCGAATTGACTGATTTTGTATTGTCTCTTTTCGATAGAAAAAGAACGACAACTGAACTAAGTGATCTTGGCGGTATTTTCGAGTGACTTCAGTCGTACTATTGAATATGCAGGGCCGTGGTTTAGTTAAATAACAAGAGCAAATGAAAAAAAAATAAAATACATTATTTATTAATAATATTTATATATATTTTTAATGTAGTTTAACGGCTGTGGTCGAAAAGAGGACAATTCGATTAAATTGTAAAAAAGAGGCCGGACGCCCGGACGCATGTCTAAAAAGAGGACATGTCCGGGAAAAAGAGGACGTCTGCGGTAACCCAATATATCTTTTTTTAAATATCCTATTAGGCTGCCATTTTGATTTGCTATTTATATCCATACCAAAACGTTACCAGTTCATATCTATGTAACACTTGATTTTTCTGCAAAATATGTGGAAATTAGATATTACTAGTTTTTCTAGTAATATTTTTTTTAATGTTCACTAGGCCGCCATCTTATATTCATACCAAAACGTTACCAGTTCATTCCTATGTAACACTTATTGCTTTTTATGCTAACTTTGAGGAAATCGGATGATTAGATTTTTTAATAATAATTTTTTTAACGTTTCACCAGGCCCCACTAGGAGTTTTACCAAAATATTACCAGGTCATCTTCAAATGACCCTTAATTGTTGACTAAAATTTGAAATCAATTTGATGCTTAATTTTGAAGCTATTCCTCGAACTGACAAACAGACAGACAAACCAACATACGGACATTGGCATCTAAAAATATGTAAAACCTGAGAGGGTGATTTTTTTCACGAAATATTTTATTTGAAATCTATTTTGTTCCTCTATCTTGAATTAGTACCACAGTTTTACTAGTTCATCTCTATACCACAATTAGTTATGGTACACAATTTGAAATCAGTCTATTAGTAGTTTTTTCAAGGCAACTTTTTAAATATTTTATTATGTCGCCATTTTGTTCTGTCATCTTGGATTCATGCCAAAACTTTACCAGTTGATTCCTACAAAATACTTGATCAAAATACAAGAGTTCTAACCACACTATACCACAACTTCTTACGTTCTGGACGCGCGTTTCGCTAACCAATTTAGCATCATCAGCAGATGATATAAACTAAAGTAACTTATCTTAACCGAGACTATTTATAAGTAAATGTGGTCACCCTTGGTTGCGCCCGACTGCACCGTTGTCAAGTAAACAATAGAGGGGACTATAGGGAATAGGCTCTCTGTCTTTATTTAGTGCTTTCTTACCACATTTAACTATTTCTATACTTTCTGTTAAACTTCAATTAAACCACGTCGAAATGTGAATATATTTTAATAAAAGTATTGCATGTTACAACAACGGTTTCTATAAAACGACTAACTAACTAAGAAAAAGCAAGCTTATTTGGTACCCTAAAAAGTAATAAAAACACCTGTTGTCGAGCACAGTCGACGCTTTCTTAGAATACCATCGCACTGAAAGAAATCAATATTCTAAAAATAGAAATGCGTTTACAAACAGCTTCTTAGAATGATTTGATAAAGACTCGAATATAACACATTTTTATCGCTTTAGCAGATTCATTTTAATATGCTTAGGATTTTAACACTCCCACTTATTCGAGGCTTTACAAATTAAAAATCTGAAAAATACAACTTTTAAAAAAAAACAAACCAAAATAATAAAATACACTATTAAACCATTACAAAATTTAATTTAACAAGAAGATTGTTAAGAATGGCTTTCGTTAGTGGTTTCGTAAATAAGTCTGCTAATTGTTCACTAGAACACACGTAGTTTACGAAAATATGACCTTTTTGACACTCATCCCGCACAAAATGTACCTTCACATCAATGTGTTTTGTTCTGTTGTGAAGTTGCTGTGCCTTGTCAATAACTTTGCAACCGTCAGGAAGTTTTACTAAGTCCCATGTGTGATTTTTCCTGAGGGCGTCCATTTCTTCTTCCATTGCTTGAAGCCACTTACTTCGATCTTTGGACCGTATTGCTTCTTCATAACAAAAGGGCTTTTCTGTTGCTATAACACCATAGTAGTCAGGTTGAGATATTTTACTTCTATCTCGAAGTTGTCTTCTTTCATTTATTCATTTTCATTTTCATTTAGTTGTAAGTCACATTCAAAATCATCATCTTAAAATTCCGTATTATCTGAGGTGTCTGTAGGACTTTCGCTCTCTGTCTCACTATTGTATTCATCATTTTCTTCTGTCTGATTTTCTTCACTGTCTTCAAATTCTTTAAAGAGAATAGAGAAATTTTCTTTTTCAGGTTTTATTGTCTCAAGCTCATTAAAGTTGACATTACAGCTTATTTCGATTCTTCGTTTCTCAGAATCCCACAGTCTATAATTTGTAGAATAGCCTTCGTACCCAACAAACATCAATTTCCGTGACTTTGGATCCCATTTCTTACGGAATTGGGTTGGTATGGACATATATGCAGAACTTCCGAAAATTCTTAAATATTTTATTTCTGGTTTTCGTCGAAACCACTTTTCATATGCTGTCATATCTTCGATTTGGCTAGATGCTGCTCTGTGTAAGATGTAAACAGCTGTATTTACTGCTTCTGACCACATTTCCTGAGGTACATTTTTATTTAACATCATTGTTCTGGCACATTCATCAATAGTTCTGATTTCTCTCTCAGATCGGCCATTCTGTTGGGGTGTGTATGGTGCAGAACATTCATGGGATATGCCCTCTTTTGTTAAAAATCCTTGGAATTCTCTGTTCATATATTCACCCATTCCCTGACCACTTCGTAAAACTTTGATTTTGTTTCCAGTCTGATTCTCAACTAAGGACTTGTAAACCTTAAACTTTTCAAAAACATCCGATTTGTGCTTTAGAAAGTAAACATTTCGATAGCCACTAGCGTCATCTTTGAACAAGACAAAATATCTTGATCCACTTGGCGACGTAACATTCATAGGTCCACACACATCACTATGGATCATTTCTCCTGGGTTACTATTTTTGCTTCTAGATAAACTTTTATGTGGTTTTCTCGGTTGCTTTCCAAATTTACACATTTCACAGAACACTTCTTCTGTATCGCCAATGTTAAGGTCACTTACCATATCAGCTTTTCTTTTAATCATGTTAAAATTAACATGACCTAAACGATCGTACCAAAGTTTTAAAGAATTTTTGCTGCTAGTACTCAAGTTGCATTCTGGTTTAGATTTCATTCGGAACTGCATTATCCATAGGTTATTCTTCCGAGTTCCCACACATGACACTTTTCCTTCAGGGTCACGAAATTCACAGCGATTTTTGCTTGAATGATGACTAAAATTTTTGTCAGTCATAGCTCCCACTGAAAACAAGCTTCGGCCAAGTTCTGGAATATATAACACATTATTTATAGTTCGGTTGAACCACTGACCGTCAACACAGGCTTGTATTTCTATTACTCCCTTTCCAGTTGCGCTTATTAGCTTATCATTTGCAATTCTAACAAATATTGGTTCATCAACCAATTGCAAGGTCGAAAACCAATCCTTTTGGCCAGTCATGTGCATACTAGCTCCTGAATCACAAATCCAATCCGTCTTCTCGATGCCTGAGCTAGCAAAATACAACGTAGAAATATCACAAATGTAAGCAGAACTAGTACTTACTTTGAGATTTTCTGTATTTTTCTTTGAATCTGCAATTCTTTTTCGGCACTCTCGTACCCAGTGCCCTTTCTTTTTACAGTAATTACAACAGCTATTTTTCTTTAAATTTTGTATGTTACGACTACCAGGTGACTTCTTCTGCTCAACATTTATATTTTCTAACCTACTTTGTAATGCCTGAACTTCCAAAGCCAAACGAGAAACTGTGGAGTCATCACTACTCATTCTGGTCTCTTCTTTGAGTAATCTTGCTGCCAAGTTATCAAAGGTTTGCTGATCACTTGCAACAGAGTCCCATGCAGTTCGAAAAGCATTAAATTTAGACGGAAGACTATTAATCATTTTTGAACAGATCGCACTGGAACTAATATTCTCCATAACATCCTTAAGTTGTCTCACAAGCAGCTCGATAGAGGAAATATGTTCAGCAATGCTTCCATTCTCAGGCATTTTATAATCATAGAACCGCTGCCACAGTAGCTCTTTTGATATCTCTGTTTTTTGTTCATGTATGGATAATAACCTTGTCCACATTTCAGCTGCATTTTGACAGTTTATTAGATGCTGAATCTGATCTTGGCTGATGGTTGACAAGAAAATCACTTGGGCCTTACTGTTACCAGAGTCCCATGTTTTCCACTCTGCTGACGTCTGGTCGGCTGGTTCTGTTTTCGTTCCATCAACTATCGAGAGAATATTCTCTACTTTAAACAGAATTTTCACACTAAACTTCCAAAGTTGAAAATTTGAGCCGTCAAACTTTGGTATATTAGCACTTTCAAATTTTACCGTTGCTGAAGCCATCACTACTAGTACAATGTTTGTCCTTACACGACTTAAACGTGTTTTTATAAACGACTCGAACGTTAATTAAAACAACAAACAAAACACAGCAAAACGCGACGCACTACTCGAAAGTGTCTATTTTCGCGTCCACACTGTACATATATCCACCGAAGTATGGTTTCCCAACGTAATCTGGGCCCATAACCTGTTAAACTTCAATTAAACCACGTCGAAATGTGAATATATTTTAATAAAAGTATTGCATGTTACAACAACGCTTTCTATAAAACGACTAACTAAGAAAAAGCAAGCATATTTGGTACCCTAAAAAGTAATAAAACACCTGTTGTCGAGCACAGTCGACGCTTTCTTAGAATACCATCGCACTGAAAGAAATCAATATTCTAAAAATAGAAATGGGTTTACAAACAGCTTCTTAGAATGATTTGATAAAGACTCGAATATAACACATTTTTATCGCTTCAGCAGATTCATTTTAATATGCTTAGGATTTTAACACTTTCAAATGCATCCAATAATCTATTATTAGATACATTTTTAATCAACAAGATTATTTTTTCCTATTTGGTGATTGTTTTCTAAAGCATGTTGGGCAACGCTTGACTTTTCTGTTCTTCCATATCTTAAATGTGCCATGTGTTCTTTAAAACGAATGTTTATAGAGCGTTTAGTTTGCCCAACATATTTTAGATCGCAGTCATTACAGCTAATTTCATAGATGCCACTCCTCTTCTTCAAGTCGACTTTGTCTTTAGGATTTCCAAGGAGATTTTTCAAACTGTTTTCCGTTTTGTAGGCTAATCTAAAACCTACGTTTTTAAATACTTTTTCTAGACCTCTTCTATATCTGGGATTACTATGAACTTATTGGGAAGTGCTTGAAGAGTAGTGGCATCTTTTAAAATTTTTTTATGTTAATGTCTTTTTAGTAATTTATGTACTAAATTATCATTATATCCATTACTTTTATAGCTATATTTTTAATCCGATTCATTTCATTGTTAAAACGTTCTTTACTTAATGGAAAATTGACTAATCTGTGAGTTAAGAACTGATATGTTGCCATTTTGTGTTGACGGCAATGAAATGAGTCGGATATTATATACCTTATATCAGTATTAGTAAATTTCCTATACCGGGTGTCAACGATATCGTTTTACACGATGCCATTCAATTGCTTTTTAGGTTAGGATTTTTATATTTGGGTTAACGAAATATGGTAATAAGACACATATTTTTCATGAAAAAACAATTGAATATTACTGCCAGTTTTTCCGATATCAGAACCAAGTTAGGAATTTCAAATGGAACCCTGTATATTATTTTACATAGTTTGATAGAGCTTAGAATTACCTTTTCAATGACATATCACACGTTATATTTTTTTTCAAAATGGCGGACCAGGAAGCGCTTTTTCAAAATTCAATATGGCGGTCGTTTCCCGATACCGATGAAATTTTTGTTTAACAAATTATTAAAATATTAAACAAAATCGGGTTTTCAATGGATTTTAATCAAATTTAAAATCAAATTTTTAATTTATCACAAAATGGGATAAGTTTAATTTTTTCTCTAAAATGTGAACTTTTTCTTAAATTTTCTCAAAGATTTTAAATAGAAAGTTGTATTTATTAAATATTAGTATTAAAGTATATCTTATTAGCTACACTAAACCGCATAACAAGCCGTATTTTTGCTTTTTGTTTGAGAAAAAATTGACGAAACTCTGCCGATATACATTTTTCGTAATACATAACATGAAACACACACACCCACACACACATATTTTATGATTTTTGCTGTCTTATTTTAGGAAATCGAGAAAAATTCACAAGTAGTATTAATTTTATTTTACCGGTAGGCTTTCGGTTTTTCCGGAAATACCTAGACCTAAGTCAAGAAGTTTAAAAAGAACCCTGTATATTTTTTCACACAGTTTGATAGAACTTAGAATTCCCTTTACATTGACATATCACAAGTTGATTTTTTTTCGAAATCGAGGACCAGGAAGCTTTTGTTCAAAATTCAATATGGCGGCCATTTTCTAACACAGAAGATATTTTTGAATTATAGTAGAAATAATAAACAAATATGGGGGTTTTTATTGGGTTTAATGCTAATTTAAAATCAAACTTTCACAATTAATACAAAAGTCACTCAATTAAATGTTCTATGCGCTGTCCGCCTTGTTCTTGGCATAGTGTAACTCTCTCAACATTTTCCGCGAGCAGGTTTCGTAAATGCTGTTCTGAGATACTCTCAACGGCTCGTCTTATTCTATTTTCTAACATTTCCAACGATATTACAGGAGTTGCATACACTTTTTCTTTCAGATGACCCCATATAGAAAAATCAAGCGGGGTTAGGTCAGGCGACCTCGCTGGCCATCGAATTGGTCCATTGGTTCCCAACCAGTTCTCACCAAATCGTTCATTCAAGTAATTTGCAACAATTCTTGAATTATGAGCAGGGCGCCATCTTGTTGGTAAACATTATTTTGCTGCAAATTATTTATAAAATGTTCAATTTCATTTTCGAGAAAGTCCAAATACATCTCGCCAGTTAAAGGCTGATGGAATAATATTGGACCAATAACGCTTAGTCCTACAACGCCTAACCAAACATTAACTCCAAAACGTTCCTGGAAGGCACCTTCTCTTACTAATCTTTGATTTTCCTTTGACCAATAACGAAAATTATTTCTATTAAACATCCCTAGATTAGTAAACATTGATTCGTCCGAAAAAATAATCTTATGATGAAACACAGGACTTATTCTATAATTATCTAAAAACCAATTGCAATAAATAAGTCGTCTTTGGAAGTCATTTTCAAATAGGTGGTGGTGAATTTGATACTTAAACGATTTAAACCCGTGTTTCTTTAAAATTTTTCTGGCGCTTTCATGGGACGTATTGCACTGTTTGCCTAATTCACGAAGGGAAGCTGTACGGTCATACTCGATGTACGCTAAAACGTTTGTTTCCACTTCTTCGCTTACTACGAAACCATCATTGCCATTAGCATGGACACCACCATTATTTTCATTTTTTAAATGTGGTACTAGCCAAGGATAATATGCATGTGAAGGAGCGTCACGATTCGGAAAGCGTTCCTGGTATAATCTCTCTGTGTCCCTTGAATTTTTGCGACATTCCCCATAAATAAGGAGCATGTCAATTTGATGTTCTCTTGAATAAACCATAATATATATTTTTAAAACTAACTAGAACCACTTCTCAGTGTAAAAATGTAACGAAAGTTATCAGAAATGTCGATACAAAACAGTACTTTTGACGTTTCTGGTTAAATCTAATGAAAATTATAATGGCATCCCTATGCAATTGTTTCCAAGGCCTACTTATCTTAGTTAAGTCATCTTTCATGTTACCGCACCGTATCTACCGGTAAAATAAAATTAATACTACTTGTGATTTTTTCTCGCTTTCCTAAAATAAGACAACAGTCATAAAATGTCAAAATAATACAAAATTACTTATCAATAAACAATAAAAAATATTCCAGGATTTTCTGATTAATAATATGTGTGTGTTTGTTTCATGTTATGTATTAGGAAAAATGTATATCGGCAAGGTTTTGTCAATTTTTTCTGAAACAAAAAGCAAAAATACGGCTTGTTATGCGGTTTCGTGTAGCTAATAAGATATACTTTAATACTAATATTTAATAAATACAACTTTCTATTTAAAATCTTTGAGAAAATTTAAGAAAAAGTTCACATTTTAGAGAAAAAATTAAACTTATCCCATTTTGTGATAAATTAAAAATTTGATTAAATCCATTGAAAACCCGATTTTGTTTAATATTTTAATAATTTGTTAAACAAAAATTTCATCGGTATCGGGAAACGACCGCCATATTGAATTTTGAAAAAGCGCTTCCTAATCCGCCATTTTGAAAAAAAATATAACGTGTGATATGTCATTGAAAAGGTAATTCTAAGCTCTATCAAACTATGTAAAATAATATACAGGGTTCCATTTGAAATTCTTAACTTGGTTCTGATATCGGAAAAACTGGCAGTAATATTCAATTGTTTTTTCATGAAAAATATGTGTTTTAATACCATATTTCGTTAACCCAAATAAAAAAATCCTAACCTAAAAAGCAATTGAATGGCATCGTGTAAAACGATATCGTTGACACCCGGTGTATATCAAATTCTAATTTATCGTTATTTCTAATAACTAACGTGTAGAGAAAAGGTAATTACACATTGTTTTCTTTTTCGTACGTAAAATTAATAGAAGGATATTTGTTGTTTGATGTTTCTAAGAAAGTGTAGTTTGTTTAATGTTTCTAAGAGAGGTAGAGGTAAAGAAAATACTTGATGTTTGTGCAAAATTTGGGATAAATTGGATAAGCAGTGTCTTAGTAAATTTGTTTCAACTTTTCACTAGTCAGCCATTTTGTTTTGCCATATTCTATTTTTACCAAAATTTTTATATGATCCTTAATTTTTGTCCAAAAATTGAAGTCAATTGTGTAAGTAGTTTTTAGCTATGCCGAAACAGACCGACGGAATTGAGAAAACAGGTTTTTTTTGGCATCTAGGAACTATAAAACATGAGGATCTGTAAAAACCTGGAAGTTGTCGCTGTTTGAGGTCGTCAGGCAACGAGGGTTATCAATTGTTTTTGTCATGTCTAGATAGACCATTTTTCTAGTTACCTTCGTATTTTGGCAATAATATAATTGTTCAGGTGCAATTTTATTAAATCGAGATACTCCGAATTACCACGAAGTTACTTTGCGCCATGATAATGTCATCGCGGCCAATATAATGAAACTATAAAGGTCACTTCATCCTGGAAAGAATTTGATTAAATTATAATGGCGACGGGGAAAAAGGTTATTCGGTATTCATATCAATTGACAGTGCTTGTAGATGTTCCGGAAAGGTTAATTTGATTTTATAATGTGTTTTCCCGGAATAAACTTAATTAAATTTCGGAGATAGGAAAGGCGAAATGTCAATATAATACCTAGGAAAGGTGGAAACGACAGTAATGTTAATAGTATTTTTAATAATAGAAGTACACAGAACTTTTTGCATTAAGTTGACTATTTATAAGTAAAGTCATTAGCGGCTTTGCTACGCTCTCAATGTAATTAATTTTTATTAATTTACAAAATAAAAGAAAAGCACCGTAAGTACAAACACGTGGTCAATAGGACGTGGGGAAAACAAGATTAAAAAATTTTTTATAAAGGTGATCGCTTTCACCTTGATGCCCATACTGGAGGGCTTCTTGATTCTATAGGCACTTACTTGATTACTGATGCTAAATCAAACAGTGAGCTAAATAAAGCAACAAATTAAAGAAAACAAGGAATCTAATAACAACAGTTAGTTTGAGTTAGTTTAGGTTATTGCTTTTTTAATATCTAAATGAGAAATAATAAGATATAAAAACATTACCAATCTGTCAAAGTAGTTTGGAGTAGGCTTGTACCAGCACCAAGATTAGTGTTACTGTTACTGCGAACGAAAAATGTGATTTGACTATAGACGAATGCGGTCTTATCGTGCGGGTTCAAAGGTCACCAACATTATGAATCAAATCAGAAAACACAGTGAATACCAAAATGTTGTACAGGGAGAAAGAAAATAGTTTATATATTAAATGCCGAGGGACTAAATAAGAAAATTCGCTAAATATGTATTTGGTTAAAATTTTTTGGTTGGCGAAAACAAAAATATACAAAATGGCAAGCGCCTTAATAAAGTCGGAAAGCGGTTCGAATCAGTGGAACAATCAGGATTTGTTCTGTTTATACAGCCACTTAATGAAAGTGAGATTTTTTTATCAATCACCAAAAATTATGAGCTCCACTTGACCTAAAAATCTAACCAATTATACAGTGTCATTTATTTAAATGCTGGCCACCCCTGTGCAAAGAAAACTTGTTTTTTTTTTTGTATTGTGATAACACAAAAATTTTGCAAAAATATTATACACTTTTGTTAAAAACACAAGATAATTAGTTATTACTTCCCTCGTGAGATTATTTCAGATCTTTACGTTTAAGGGTCCCCAGATGCCGGAAAACATGTTTTCTCAATTCCGTCTGTCTGTCTGATTTCTTCAAATTTCAGTCTAAAATTAAGGGCCATGCGTGCGAAAAATACAGGCTCTATATATATATATATATATATATATATATATATATATATATAGCCTGTATTTTTGGTTAGTACCGAGTTTCTAGTAAAGCTATTTTACCGATTTTTATATATCGAATTTTGTCTTATAATTAATAAAAAAATTTACTTATTTTAAATACGCTTTAAAATTGGAACAAGTATTCTATAATTATTTATTTATGGCCTACAAAATTACAAATGTACTAAAAAAGTAAAACAAAAAATTGGTGTCAAATTTAATAAAAAAAATGTTTAAATTAAAATTCACTGGCTAATATCCAGGAGCCAGTGGCAAAAGCTCCGAGGATCGGTATAAGGAATGTACAGAAACAAAGACTAATATAATCCTTCAGAAACTTCTTTATATTATAGACTAAAAAATATCATCACTTAAAAAGTCCTCATCTTCTGAGTCGTCCTCAAATGGCGTAATGATCATTGGTGCTATTTCGACATCTAGAACTCGTTCTCGATTCTACCAATCCATATTAATTTCTCCGTATGTTCCACAGATTTCTTCTAGTACTCCGGCGTAATATAATTTAACGAATCTTGTAAAACAATTTGCACAGCATACGTTCACGTGTTTTTCGTAATATGATTTTGCCCCAGCCTATATTAATTCTATTGCATTAAACTGGCAATGGTATGGCGGCAGTCGTAAAACCTCATGTCCATTTTCCCGTAATATTTCATCTACGGCATATATTGTTAGTTTTTTAATAGATTTTGCCATTAAAAGAAGTTCTAGTTTCAGCATATTGGGTAAAGGATTTTGTTTTTGTTTTATGAGCTAGTCATAAATATCACTTTTCTTCCAGAATGAAGTCGGTTGTTTATTTAGAATTCTTGAATGATAAGATGCATTGTCCAAAATGATTAAAGATGGAGCATCTAAATTTGGAATCAGTTGTTCTTTTAACCACTTTTCAAACAGTTCACCGTTCATATTTTCCTGGTAATCCATACTTTTGGATGTTGAAGAAAACAGTAAACTTGCACCTGGAAGCAGGGGCGCTGCTAGAACTTGGTGCGCCCGCGTGCAACCAAATTTTGGCGCCCTAAAATTTCTATTATTTTTGAAAGAAGCTACGGAGCATTTTTAAATAACATATAGTTTTATTAAGTACACAATGTACAACACAGATAGTAAAAAAAATGTATCAAAAACTAAAGGGTATAATAAATGACAAAAAATAATAATGTATCCTTATTGTATACAAAAAAAAACAATAACGATGTCTATTAAAATTATACAAACTGAACTTTTCTTGCTTTAAGTGCTGCAAATTCTGATATGGTATCGTGCATTTTTAAACTATCCAGTATTTCTTGCTCAATTGAAATAAAAGCTAAATTTGAAAGTCTTTGTTGGACCATTGTTGATCTTAAATAATTTTTTATAATTTTTAACTTGCTAAAAGACCTCTCACCAGAGGCAACTGAAACTGGTAGGGTAAGTAGGATTCTTAAAGCTATAGAAATATTGAAAAATGTTGATATGAGATCGTTTTCAAAAATATATTGCAAAATAGTTTGCGATTCACTTAATGAGTTTGTTATTGTAGAATGTAAACGCAAAGCTAATATTTCATTAAATAAATCTATTCCGTCAATGTCTGACTCTTCACGTGACTGATCTTGCAATTTTAGGTGTAGATCTTTGCAAAATTTGATTAAGTCTTCCTCCGAGTAATCTCCTATGTTGGTCAGAAAACCAAAAACGTTGTTAAATGTTTGAAGCTCCTCAAACCTGCCGCGAAGAGATGATAATGTTTGATCTAAAATACGATAAAAGAATTCGATTTTAAAATTTTCTTTGGGATCCAAAACAACATCATCTCTTTTCTCGTAATCAAACATTTTTGGCTTTCTTCGCGGACGTAATGTTTGAGGAAGAGGGAAAGATGGTTCAGTATCCAATTCTAAGGCAATCTCATTAGCCTCGACAAGAATTTTATTAAAACCTTCATCTGAACGAATTTCCATAAAATTATTAATTTGTTGAGATAATCTAAACATACTTTTACATTTATTGTTGAACTTTGCATTATTTTGCTTACTGTATTTATTTTAAATAAAATATTATGCCAAATAATTATTGAAACTAAAAATTTATAATTTTGAATTTTGAGGGCTAATGAGTTTGCCTTATGGGAAATGTTTAAATCCAAAGACGAATCGATGGCTATTTCTAGAAGGGCATCAAATATTTTACACAAATTGTGACGTAATGGTTTAATCGCATCTATTCTGATCGACCATCTGGTATCACTTAAAGGTTTTAATTTTAAATCTGGTACTTGCTTCTCAAAAATGGCCCACCTTTTTGTTGAAGCGGAAAAAAATACATAGAACTCTTGAATAATGTCAAAAAAATTAATAGTTTCATGTGAAATTTTTGCTGCATCATTAACGACCAGGTTTAAACTGTGGGCTGCACATGGTATAAAAAAAGCACGACTATTTATTTCTAAAATTCTTTTTTGCATTCCGCTATGCTTACCACGCATATTGGCGCCATTGTCATACCCTTGGCCGCGCCAATTATAAATATTTAAATTTAATTTTAAAAGCAAAACCACCAAAAATTGGCATAAACCTTCCCCTGTTGAGTCTGTGATTGGGCAGAACCCAATAAAGTGTTCACGCACTTCAACCTTTTTAGAGTCATTGTTCATCAATACAAATCTAATAATAATGGTTATTTGTTCTTTATGACTTACATCAGGGGTACAGTCAAGGATAATGGAAAAATATTTTGATTTTCTAATCATATTAAGAATATTTGTTTTTATTGCTGAACTCAATAAATCAATAATTTCATTTTGGATTTGATCTCCCAAATAATGAGCAATTGACTTATGTTTTATTTGAACCTGTTGGATTCGACGCACATGTTCACGCATTACAGGATCAAATTTTGAAATCATTTCTACAGCTTTTAAAAAGTTTCCGTTATTATACTCAAATAATTTATTAGAACGGCCCCTTAATGCCAGACATTGACGAGATAGATATTGTATAATTGCAATTATTCTTTCAATAACCTCATACCAATGTTTTTTTTCTACATCTAAGAGTCGAAGCTGGCTCTGATTAATAGCAGTATTTGTCTTTAATGTACTATTCAAATTTATCCATAATTTGATATTTTCACTGTGGCTTACACTTGTTTCATGTATTTTAAGTGTTAAAGACAAATGCCGCCAATCAGAAAAGCCATTTAAGTCAGATAAGCTAGTATGAGATTTTCCAAAAATTTTACAACAAAAACAGAAAACAGAGTCTTTAGAAACAGAATATAGCAACCAATCTCTTTTAATTTCTTCTCCATTGGCAAGTTGACGGTTATAATATTTTTCGGAGAATTTACGTCCATTAGCATTACTTGGATAATCAAAATAAATAGGATTTACCTTTATAGGGCCTCGTTCTACCAGTATTTTTGCAACATAACTTGTAATAGCTTCTGGCCACATACCTGGGTCATTTGGTATTAGGGTACTTGTATCGGTACTTGTACTACTTGGACCTGGAATATTTTCCAAATTTTCGTCTAAATCGGAATTTGAACTATCGGAAGACTCCTTCGTTATGCTTTTTTTTTCACTCCCTTCATCTCCTTCCATAGATACGACAGCTGTTATAGGCTGAGATATATTAGTATCTAAAACTTCATTTTCTGTGAATGTTATTTCTACATTTTCCTTTCTAAAAAATTTCTGGAGAGAGCCAGCTAATTTTCTTCTTTCTTCTAATTTTTGTTCTCTTTTGTAACGAAATTGTGCCCCAGACAATTTTTTCCTTTTCGGATCCTACAAAGTTAAGAAACACTTTTAATAAAGATTAATTGTCGACCAAGGCAACTACGCAACGGAGCGTCCTTTAAAAATTACCACTTTGGTTTTTTTATTATGGTAAATAATAAATAATACTTACCATTGCAAGCAAAAGCAAAACGAATTACAATCAAATTACAAAAGTAAAACAATTGTATATTGTATCTAGGTTAACAAACAAAATAATAAAAAACGCTATTTCGATGAAACAAAATCATAAATAATAGACACTTAAAGCACAGTTTACTAGTAAGCGAAGGGCACAGAAAAACGCGCTACATCGGGGAAGTCCCCTATAACCCATAACCTATTATTTCTTCAGCTTCTTCTTCTTCTTCTTTTTTAGTTACAATGGCCTCTTGCTTTTACAGCCTACAGAAAATTTCCCCAACCTATTATTTCTGCATGTTCGCATGTCGCTTTGGTTTAAGGATGTTATATAAAATCGTCGCGTCGCGTCGTCGATATCGAATAAAAAATATCGAGAAAAATTATAACTTCAAAAACAATAACAATGAAACAATGATTTTCTTAAACATCATTCAAGAAAATAATAATTACATAATATAATTATTTACTTGTTTGTTTATTGTGATTAGATATGTAATGTAAAATTAATTGGTTATTCTGAAATTATTTTTTTCTGGACGGAAAAACTTGTAAAACCTTTATAGGATAATATAATAATGATTCTTCTTATTAAATAATAATTACAGTATTTTTATTAATTATATTATAATAATTATATAGACAAAACTACAACACCTCTATAAACTTTAAAAAAGGATTTTTGGTTTTATAATTATAACAAGAAACGCGTAAAGGTGGTATCAAAGGTCAATGGAAATTTAGTAAAACCTCGGAGGGGCGCGCGGCGCCCCTTGAGAAGTGCGCCCGCGTGCCTTGCACGCCTTGCACGCCCGCTTGCAGCGCCCCTGCCTGGAAGAAATCCTGTTGAAGGACCTGTATGTAAAATGATGAACTGTCTTCCCGTCCCACATCCCTTTTTTCTCTTGACACTTTTTACAGACTCGTCCTGCCAAGATTTCGAACCACTTCCATTAGAAAATATCCAAGTCTCGTCTAAAAATACCACTTTTCTAAATTTTGAATTAACATTTTCCGTGTATTTCCTTAAAAACTGGATACGCTGACTTGCGTAATGCGTAACTCGCATAAAAATCTTCGATTACAGTCCTCTTTATATCGAAAACCCAACATTTTTATTAATTTTGACAACGATTTTAGTCCAATCTCCAATATGCCCCAATTTTTTAAAGCTTGTTTTAAAACTTGAAGGGTTATATTAGTTTTTGATGTGTATAAATCGTAAATTGCATTACGAACATCCATTTTTTACCTTGTCACTTACTGTACTTTTCTTAATCTTCTTCGGTAGTAAATTATGCTTTTTTTCATGCACTCATGCATTCGTAATATTTTATTAGATTTAATACCATTTTTTTCACATGTGGATGCAAAAAACCCTAAAACTGTTTTTATTAGTCATTTTGTCATTGACTTTGAAGTGACATCGCTCAAAGATTTTTGCAACTGCTGGTATTTATATGTTTATCCTCTTTTTTCATATGAAAATATCATAGGTCTATATAATTCATCTTCCGGATTTTATGCGGAGGATATGATTACACGTAATAAAAGAAAAACCAACTTAAAAAGTTTGTCGTTGATAAATCGTATGACCCGCACGATAACACTGCTTTTGACTACAAGAGACGTGACTACAGTGAAAATAATCGTGTCAAATCTCATCACTTAAAGAAAGTAGCTTAATGATGCCGAGTGTTGATCAAATATGTATAAGTAGTTGATTGTTTTGTTATCCTTTAGTGTGTTTTATTCTATTTGTCTTATGATGCTTGAAAGGGAGAGACTTGAAGTCTTTTTCTTGTTTTTTTTTTGTTATTAAAACTAGGTCTCTTTGAGAAATATGGACAATTTCTTCGATTTTTAAAGACGGTCTTACAAAATCCTTCAACGAAGTTTATACCTTCTGTGAAGAGTAACTTGTACCTACATTAAAATCTCTGACGCAAGGGCTTACTAATTATAAAACTCAAATAGGCTGCTTCATCACTAGTCTTTAGAGAGTTCTATCTAAAATCGGCTCCAGATATCGCAAAACTGACTAAAAGCCAGTACTTATGAAATTTCAGCGATTACAAAAATCTATAAATTTAAAACACTAAGTTGTACGGCAACAGTTTAAATGATTTTTTTTATAATTTTATAAAATGATCGTCTGACTACCGAGACCTTTCAACACTATTTTTTGTATTGTTTGATTGCGTATGTTTTCTACAAAAACAATATGTTTTTTTAATAAGATTTCTGGATGATGTATTGAATGCGCCCCATATTTTTATAATATCACTGGAAACTCAGCGCGTCATCTGACGGAAAAGGTAGAACAAAATCTGCCGGGCGAGCTAATATCGTTTTAAGTATACAATATCGATAAAAAAATACCGTTTGAAAATCGTCCAAAAATGTACCTTAATGAGATATATTGAGGTGCATGAAACATAGGAAAACATGAGGCATTCTGTTTAAAAAAAATCGATAAATTTCCTTTGCCGGGAACATCGCTAGTTATAAGTCTTTCCTTTTATTAGGAATAGTGACGTCTGACCCAGTCAAGTTCAATATATAATGATTTAGAAACACACACACACACACACACACACACACACACACACACACACACACACACACACACACACACATACACACACACACACACACATATACACTAAGTTCCAAAAAAAGTGACGACGCACTTGATTTTTGGCCCAAGTTCAATGTCGTATATCTTTTAAACTAGTGAACTGATTTTGAAGATTTTTTTTTATGTAGATAATACCTTTGTTTTCCATCAGAAATGAAACATATGAAAATTTTAAAGTACATGGATAATAATGGAAAAGCTCGAACCATGTTTTTTGCTATTTTTTGACTTGCCCTGTGTATTAGTTTTTTGTGAGCATTTTGCTTTTTTATTCATCGACTTATCTCTAAAATTCACCGAATTACAGCTTTTTTGCTGAAACTTTGCCAAGCTACATGAATATTAATTGAAAAACTTAAACATTGTTTTATTTCCTATTTTTTGACTTATCCTGTGTATTATTCGAGCATTTGTATACAAAATTCGTACACTCTAGATGAAAGACCGACCCTTCTTCTAAGACAAATTTGTTATTCTGTTCATAAAATTGGTGTTGAAAATGTCTGAATTACAGCTTTTTTATTGTAACCTTGCATTTTGCCAAGGTACCTGCTTGATTTTTCAGAAGTTTCAGTTAATAAAATAAAAATGATATGAATTTTATGAAACCTTTGTTTTAACGCAAAATAACAATAACTGGATAAAAAAGAACCTAAAGAATGTGCTTAGTACCGAGTTTTGCCTTCTAGAGCTTCTAATCTGCGTGGCATACTGACGTAGGATAATGCCTAGTCGTATACCCTAGCAATAGTGCGAAACTGCGGATATCGCCACATTATAGGGCCTGCGAGAAGCCCCGATATGAATGCAGTAAAATATTTAATTTATTAAATTAAGAAGAGTGCGTTCTCGCGAACGGTCTCTGGAGAGCCAAGCAGAATTGGCAGATCTACCATCAAAAGAATAAGACGGTATACCAATGGAAAGAATAAGTAACTTAATTTCGAATATGCTACAAGATAAGAAGCCGCATTTTTCAAATTCTTGTCCAGTTATTGTTATTTTAAGTTAAAAAAAATATTGTTTAAGTTTTTCCGTTAACAACTATGCAGTTTGGAAATATTTCAGCAAAAAATCTGGGGGGGGGTAAACAGTTTCAATACGAATCCTCAACTAATACACAAGGCAAGTCAAAAAATAGCAAAAAAGCATAGTTCTAGTTTTTACATTATCATTCAAGAATTTTTGAGAAAATTTTCATTTTTGCTGAAAGACAAAGGTATTACCTACCCACAAAAAAAATTTGTCCAAATCGATTCACTGGTTTAGAAGAAAAAAGACACTGAACAGTGTTCGTATGTTTCTCCCTCTCACATACGTATTAATAATAATAATAATATGTCTTTATTTTTGCATAAATACAAAAAATGGCGAAGACAGATTATTATTATTATTATTATTAATACGTATGTGAGAGGGAGAAAGATACCAATACTGTTGCTAAATCTACCGATTTGACCTTTTATCTATTGAACTACTGATTTTAATACAAAATCTACCGAAAATTAAAAAAAAATATATTATAAATTATTGTTAAAAAAATTGAAAATCAGCCTTACTTTATGTTGCGTTATAGTTATGGAGTTATTAATATTTCGTATTCCTTTCGAAAGAGGAGTTTTGGTATAGGGATACGTAATCGGATCATTAATCCGAATATCATTTTCATCGGATTCTGTATGATACGAATATCAAAATCATCCAAATATTTATAACACTATTGTGTCTCCTTCCACGCTAACGTGAATGAACTTTCTAAATGTTGGTTCACGCCACATGTGACGCCATTAACGTTCACCCTAACTAATATAAGCTATTTATATATTTTTCGTCGAGAAACTTGTTGGGGTAATGGTAGGGTTCTCGGCACGTATTGTATAAGTTGTGGGTTCGAATCTCGACAAAAACAAAAAATTCTAATTAATAATCACTTATCTTCTTAAAGTTAGATTAGGTTAGGATTGGTTAGGTTTGCTGTAAAGAAAGCGAAAGGCAGCGCGCCAACCGAATTCCGAGTTTATATTAAAACAAGGATTTTTTTTACAAAATCTATAATATTGTTAAGTGAATCCCCTGTTAGATTAGTACAAATTTGTCAAAAAGCAGTCATTCACACGTCACTGTCTTTTCAAACATTTTTATTGGCCGCCATTTTGTTCCATCATATTGAATTCCTACCAATAGTTTACCAGTTTCTATCAATGCCACACTTGATTTTTGGGCATAATTTAAAATACATTCAATAAGTAGTTTTTACATTGAAACACACACCGCCATTTTGTTACGTCATGTTGAATTCGTACCAGTTTATCCCTGTATCAATTAATTTTTCTGCTAAATTTAAAGTCAACTGAAAAACTTTTTTTGTTGATTTTTTTAAAAATTTCATTTGACCGCCATTTTGTTCGCAACCTTGAATTTGTACCAAAATCTTACCAGTTTTTCTCTATATCACATTTTACGCTTGCGCAAAATTTGAAATACATTTTCAGGCTGATTTTTTAAATATTTTATTAGGTCGCCATTTTGTTTTACTATCTTATATTGATACCAAGATGGTACCAGTTCATTCCTATGTATCGTTTTTTCCGTAACAATTTTTTAACGTTTCACTAGGCCGCCATCTTGTTCCGATAGATTATGTAAGTATTTTTTTAGTAATAACTTTTTTAACATTTAACTACACCTCCATTTTGTTTTATCATATTGGATATTTACCAAAATCTTACCAGGTCATCCCCGTATGGTCCTTGATTTTTGACAAAAATTTGAAGTCAATCGGGTCAGTTGTAAGACAGAGAGCCATGCCGACAGACAGATCGACCGAGGATGTTTTTTTCACAATTACAATACTTCCATTTTATAAGGGAAGTAAAAAGTATATGTCTGTGACGAGGAGGTAAAGGAAATGGATCATATAGTGCTACGGTTCCCACCCTACCATCTTGTTTTTAATCCCATAGAGCAAATATGTCACAAATTAAAATTAAAGGTTAAAAATGTGTTAATGATATTCTCCCAGGTAGTTGGAAAAGTTCAGTCCATCAAGTAATTACTGTAGATTATTTCCCTTATGGATTTAACAACGGAAAATTTCCATGGCCACGGTTAATTTTCAGGTGGCAGAAAAAAACAAAAGCCTATAGCTAGAAGTATTGCGCTTGTGCAATTTTCACTTCTGTCACGTCATACAAACCGGTAAAGCTGTATTCACATTTGCAAATACAATCAGCTTAACTTTAAATTTCTTACGCATAACGCATATAGAATTTCTCATTACCCATTTATAGTTCGATTCAGTAATATTATTAATTAATAGTATTAAATATAGAGAATTAAAACACCAAATAAGTAAATCTAGCACACGGCTAACATTAAAAATGTAAATTAAGCTTTGGAATGGCAATTTTAAACAATGCACGTTACTCCAAGCATCACAACATGACAACACCCTCGCGCTCCTTAAATACAAACAAAAGCAAACAGCGGAAGTTAATTTAATTAAATGTATTATTAATTATTATTACTTATTATTCTTTTTACATTATCCATAAACATGTATAACTAAGTTTGTCTATTTTTCTTTACTTTGTTCTTATTTCAAAACAACGTTCTGTAAATCAGTATTTTAAATAATTTAATGTGAGGGGCGTATATTTTTTATGTCAAATATATATAAAGAGAAATGTATATCTGTGTTTTTTTGTATCAACATACATCGTTTTTGCCTGGAAATTTATGAATATGTGGTTTAGGGAAAAACTGCAAATATGCAGTTTTACTTCCTAAGGAACGATGAAATAGCAATTACGGAAAATATTAACCCTTAAAATAATTAACCGTTCTTACAAACTATTAAAATTTTAGGAAGGATCAAGTTATCGCATACGCCAACTAATAGAAAAGAAACAACATTTTGTCTTATCCGAGAGGTAAACAGTCCAGATTTTTACACACATTGTACTTACGCACCATAATGTCCAAGAATTCACACAAAATGTATTATAAATAAACCAAAAACACACAACCGAACAAAACGATACTCCGAATCAACGCAACACCGCTTTATTCGATTTATGGTTATACAATTCACAAAAATGCAACAATTTGGCTAGTTTTAAGTAATAATGTTACAGGTTATTTTAATACTCATTTGTTACCCAAAAATGATTTCCTTTTTAAAGTAAAGTAAGATAATCCGGTGGAAACTTTCCGATAGGCCACTCCCTATTAAAGATATCAAAGGAGTGATAGTATACATCACCCCTAGCAAAAGATGTATAAAATCAACAGTCAAAACTCGCAGCGCCATTGTAATCTAAAACGAAACCGCCCGGTTAAATTACCATCTTAAAAACTAGTCTTTAGCCCACATCATTAATCTTACTTTATAGGCTCGGCAATTTTATGCAAAACTTAGCATTAGTTGCAGTAAGCGACGCCGACGGACTTATCTCTCGAAAGACCCTCTCGATTACCTCCCAAATCGCGTGTCATTTGTTAAAGTGAAGAGCGCTGGGAAAACGCAGGTGTGTCGGGTAATTTGGACAGGATTTACTGTTTCCCGATGAACAGCGGGCATCTCACGCTTACTTTTCCTCTAACTAATAGCTCTAATTCGGTAGGCTTTCGTTTTCTTTTCTGCAGATTAAGATTTCGCCGCGGAAAGATTTATGGCTTTAAGAAGGACCTCGCCTAATTATTTAAAAAGAAAATTGATTATTGGTGTATAATGGATTGCGCTAATTTTAAAAGACAATGCATATTTAGTTCCCCGTATAACAGCCCATATATTGTATTATTAGAAATACTCGACACGGTGAGTGTTGATGATGTACATGCAAGAATTCTAACGCATTCATCGTCGTCGTCGTTTTCATGTCAAAACGTACTTTTAAAATTTCGGTCGCTATATCTCGGAGACGGTTTCACACGTTTTTAGAGTAGACTTGGTGGATTGAAGTTTGGAAAGTACTTTTTAATTTTTGAAAGTTTTTTGAAACATTTTTGAAAGACCTTAGGAGAAAAAAATTTATAAGGCTTTCACTTTAAAAAATCCTAAGCAAATTACGATTAACGTTTCGTGTTTTCCATAACATCTAGTCATCTTTGTCAAAACGAAGCTTTTGCTACTGTCAGACGTAAATTACTATATATTTGAATAAATATATACTTTCCTTAATATTGCAAGATCTCTTTAACAAATTGGCTGTCATTCTAAATTCATTGTAAATTTGGATATTCGATTGAATCAGAGAAATGCTTGCATGTAGTTGGGTGATAGATAGATATTTTTCAGTATATCGACCGATATTGCTTAAAACTTTGGCGGGTTTTCAGAATATAGTTAGTATATATAGATATAAGAGGGTGTAATAGTATTTAATAAGAATCTCATTCATATTGGGCGGATAATAATAAAGGTTTTATTATGTTATACAGGGACAGTAGGTATAGATAGGATATTTAATCATTTAGAAATTCTGGATCAGGAATTGTAGTTATTTTTCTAGTGAAACATGTATGGTTTAAGATATCGACTTAGGACCATCAAGTAATAAATAGGCGGCAATTTTCGCAGCTATGAGTTTGCAGTTTTTTTCTACTGGAACTATTGAAGAATTTAAAGTATCGAAATAATATTCTCGGTAATAGGGTATTTATTTTTTTTAAATCTAATCCGAAAGCTGTTAGAATAATTGTTTCTAGCATATATTTTAACGGGTTTCTATATTTGATGTAAATTTAATAGCGCAGTTGAGCAAGAAAATGACATTTATCAAAATTAATTATTTTTGCTCGTTTTTTATAAACTGCTTAACATTTTTAAATAGTGCTTTCAAAGTTTTATGTAATTTTTATATGTTTAATATATTTAAGAAATATTTTGACTGCAGTCAGAAAGTTTTATCTTCCCGTAACCTCTGAACTACTTATAATTTTTAAATATGGATTTGAACAGTGAAATAACAGTGTTATGACGTAATTTATTGCAAAAAAAAAATTTAACACCTGTCAAAAACGATTTTATACTTTTGATGTCTAAATATCGCCATAATATTTTACAAGAGTATGCAATTTATCCCCCTAGTATGTATATATTGCTCAAATCGGAATATTGCAAATTTGCTTTGGTGCGGATTGCCGTATACCACAATTCATTGCCGAAAACCGTCGTTAACTTCTCGGACATCGCAAAAGTCCTGAAAATGGGATATCCTGTATAGGGTGTTTTACCATATTTAGACTTTATCTACTGCCTTTATTATAAGAGATAGAAAAAAAAATGTTAAATACAAAAGTTGTAGGGATTGTCCTAAAACGCCAGGAAGTAATTTTTATTAAAACTAATGAACATCGCAAAGCTACTTTTTACATAAACTTTGTATTTTTTAAATGGGACACCCTATATATTACATTATATTTCGATAGAGATTATTTTTCTCATTTCAAAAATATATAATATTTGTATGTTTGGTTCAGTAGTTTTTGAAATATTCACGTTTAAAAATCGCGATAATATCAGATTTCGCAAAGCAAATTAATATTAAAGACGTTTGAATCTTCGTTTTGATATTATCGGGATTTTTAAACGTAAATATTTCAAAACCTACTGATCCAAACATAGACAAATTTTACATTTTTGAAATTAGAAATATATTCTCTATTGAAATATAATGTAATAATACCGGATGTCATTTGATGTATCAAAACGAAATTTGATAAAAGTAAATGGTACATAAAGAGGAGAGTTTTCGTATATTTTTCACTTTTCAGTCACTTTCGGTTTTACCGCAAATGACTCCAGTTTCGATTTTTTAAATGGAACACCCGGTATATTTTTACATTTTTGGAGACATTTCTGAATTAGAATGTAACATTTTAAAAACTTTTTACGCCTACTTGATTTTTATATCCATTTTTAAAATTGCATCTAGGTGGCGATGACCGGACGCAAATTAATCTAAGGACCTGAAATGATGACAGAATAATACAATTGCTAAGTTTTAGTGATTAGTCTGATATCTAGGAACAAGAGAAGTTGGTAAAATCAAATTTTTGTGTCTATTTTTTTTCAAATGGTGACCCTTTTTAGACAAGCACTTTTTGAAAAGAGGATTTTTTTGCGAGCCTAACGGTACTAACTTTTTTGCGATTGGATTAAAAATAAGCTCAAAAATTAAATATTACTAAGAAAAATACTCGATAATATATTTTCTTTTATCAAGTGTGCCATGGATAGCCATGCTGGATATTATGTAGGATTTTTTGTTTTGACAGTGACATTTACTTAATCTTTCTGAGCAGACATATGATTTCATTATTTTTCTTGATTTTCAGTATTATTTTTGTTTTCAAAGTCAAAATAATGTGTACTCAAAGTGAAAAAGTCGATATGTTATTAATATTTGGAGAATGTCATAAAAATTCAAGGATTGCTCTTGAGTTGTATGTTCACCGATACCCCGACCGACAAGATCCAGTCCATCGGTATTTTCCATATCTCAAGAATAGTTTTGAGCATCAAGAAGGAAATCAAGTGGGAGAAGGCAGATTTATTACACAGGGTAACAAAATGAAAACAAAAATATGGTGCCGGAAATCTAACATCCGATTTTAGATGTTTTTAATGTGATGATTCCAAAAATGCCACCAGATTTTTTCTATCAGCTCTAGTTTTTGAGATACAGGTTACAGGTTAATTGATTTTTTTTCTGATAAAGGACAACAAATAAAGAGATAAATATGTACTTAATCGTCAAAATAGAAATTTCCCAAATGGATACCTGAAATTGTCCCTGACCCAATGTTCCTATACTAGGAACTACTCAATACACTGCTCTTAATTACTTTTATACCTGTAATTGTCTATGACCCGATCTTTCTATACCTGCTTGGCTGTACTCGATTTAGTATATTACTGAGTTTTCCCAAGTAAAGTTGTGCTATCATTTTGTGTAAATGTTGGTCGTTTTGTAGTATCAAGACACTAAACTGAAACAATGGCATCCACAAGCAGACGTACCTGTGTAAATCATCCCGATGTTTTTTGTTATGTGTGTGGTGAATACATTTTGAAAGAGAGCAGAAAAACGATTTCTGACTTTGTGAAAAGAGCTTATCTTGCCTATTTTGGCGTTCATTTAGAAGATCAAGATAAATCATGAGCCCCACATTTCATATGTAAAAAATGTGTTGAACATTTGCGACCGTGGACAACTGGAAAGAGGAAGTGCCTAAAGTTTGGTGTACTAATGGTTTGGAGAGAACCAACCATCATGACGACTGATATTTTTGTCTCGTTAATATTAAAGGCATAAATAGAAACAATAGACACAAATGGACATATCCTGATCTAGATTCTGCAAGAAGGCCTGTAGCGCATTCGGAAGAAATACCCGTTCCATTATTCAACAGTCTACCTGAACTGACAGAAGATGATACAGAAACATCAACGTCTGACGAAGTTCAAAGAATTCAATCAGAAAACGACAGCGAATTTGAAGCAGATTTAGCAACTCCGCAGTGTTTCAATCAAGAAGAACTAAACGATCTTATAAGAGACCTGAATCTCTCAAAGGAATCCGCTGAATTACTTGCATCCAGATTAAAAGAAGAAAATCTACTTTGTCCAGGTACTAATATTACATTTTATCGTAAAAGAGATAAGGATCTGCTGCCTTTTTTCGCTCAGGAAAATGACTTGGTATTCTGTAACAATATAAAAGGGCTCTTAGAAAAAATGGGTTTGCCTGAATACACTCCAGATGATTGGCGCCTTTTTATTGACAGTTCAAAACGTAGTTTAAAATGTGTTCTTTTACATAACGGTAACAAATATGGCTCAATTCCTGTTGGTCATTCTACTACCACGAAGGAAGAATATAAAACAATTGCATTAGTTTTGAGAAAAATTAAATACGAAGAACATCACTGGACAATTTGTGTTGATTTAAAAATGGTTAACTTCCTTCTTGGACAGCAGAGTGGTTATACAAAATATCCTTGTTTTTTGTGCTTTTGGGACAGCAGAGCTAACAATGAGCACTGGATTAACAAAAATTGGCCTTTAAGAGATGTCATGATTCAAGGAAAACAAAACGTTATGAACGAACCTTTGGTTTCAAGAGAAAAAATCTTAAGGCCGTTTTACATGCTTCAATTCTTTCTTGCACGTTGCCATAGTCTTGAACAAAAGCATGCGCAGTGGCAAGACATTTGTACCTTTTGTCAAACTGCGCATGTCTTTGATCAAGACTATTGCATATTGCAAAGAAGAATTGTAGCATGTAAAACGGCCCTTACTTCCACCCTTGCATATCAAGCTAGGCCTAATGAAGCAATTTGTGAAGGCTTTAAATCGAGATGGAAATTGTTTTGGGTATTTGTCACGTAAATTTCCTGGTATTAGCACGGAAAAACTAAAAGCTGGTATATTTGATGGTCCTCAAATAAGGCAACTTATTAAAGATCCACAATTCACCACATCAATGAACGAGACTGAATCTAACGCTTGGTGTTCATTTGTTCAAGTAGTACAAAATTTTCTTGGCAATCATAAAGCAGAGAATTACGTAGAATTAGTAGAAACTATGCTTTCAAATTTTAATATTTTCGGCTGGAACATGCGTATAAAAGTTCACTACCTGCACAGCCACCTAGAATGTTTTCCAGAAAACAGGTGATTGTAGTAAAGAACAGGGGGAAAGATTCCATCAGGATATTAAAACTATAGAAGATCGTTATCAAGGACGAAGGGATCGCCACATGATGGCGGACTACTGCTGGAGCCTTCAGCGGGATTGCCCTAGTAAACTTCATTCTAGAAAGTCGTATAAAAGAAAACTTTTATGGGATTAGTGACTAATGTAATTATGTAAATTAAGTTTTTGCAATAAATACTTAAATCCATGTGTCTTTGTTTTTTTAACTGGTAATAGTAATATTACATATTATAACAGTTATAACGTTTAATATATATACAATTTTTTTTTAAACTAGATCTGATAGACAAAATCTGAGAACTTTTTTACATTCTGCATCCAAAAATTACCCAGGAACAGTTAAAAAATCGCAGGCACCAAAATGTGTGTTGGCCTGTGTTATAAATGAAGAAATGGAGATTAACGTTCTTGCTATGGTTGAAGTTGATAAAACTGTTCCTTTAAGAAAAATTAATCACGAACTGGGTTTTAAGTCATGAATCAGCTAGAAAAATACTAAAGAAACACGGATATCGAGCTTTTAAGTACCAGTTACACCAACATTTGTATCCTGACGATGGTGATAGACGGGTATTGATTTGTGATTGGTTGCTCCAAAATTGTAGAATTGACCCAAATTTTATCAACTTCATCTTATTATCTGACGAAACCAGATTTACTAATAATCGTGTGTTTAACAAGCAAAACACACGTTACTGGGCCCAACAAAATCGACATGAAATGAGAGTAGGAAATTTTCAAGAAAGGTTTGGTGTCAAAGTCTGGGCTGGTGTCGTTGGTAACAGCCAATTTTATTTTAAGGCCAATTAACAGAGGTTAGGTTCTTAGGCTTTCTCCAAAATAAAATTGAGCAACATCTTAATGATCTACCTTTAGAAGTTTTACGCCGAATTTACTTCCAGCAAGATGGAGCACCGCGTCACAATACCAGAGAAGTTCTTAATTATTAAATTGAACATTTTAATAATAAAGTTCAATGGCCCAATATGATGGCCCGCTCGTTCACCGGATCTGACTGTTTTCGATTTCTTTATTTGGGGATACGTTAAAGAAAGACTCTATGTAACAGCCCCAGCCACTCTTGAAATCTTAGAAGAAAGGAGGGTACGTATATTTAGAAGTATTATGCCTCAAATGCTGCACAATGTGTTGAGAGAAGCAATTGAACGAACGGAAATGTGTCGTGAACAAGGAGGAATGCACTTTGAACAACTACGGTGAACTCGAATATTGTGCTTTTACATTTTACAGCGTTATTGAAGTTATATTTCTGTTTAATACTCTGAACTGTTTGTTAGCCAAAGATACAGATTTGCACGCCTAAATTTTTTGACGATATCTGAAGAGGGGCAGCAGAAAACTGTAAAAAAATGCTATTCCGAGCGTCAGGCGCATAGGCGTGCATTCTTTTCATCAAGAGTGATAGGCTGGGCAGACTTTACGTGACATGACGCATAGATAGATCTAACGTAAGTAACCTTGATCAACCAACTGTCACAATTCATAATCCTACTTAATATCCAGCACTGTATTATTCTGTTATTATTTCAGGTCCTTAGATTAATTTGCGTCCGGTCATGGCCACCTAGATGCAATTTTAAAAATGGCTACAACAAATCAAGTAGGCGTAAAACGTTTTTAAAATGTTACATTCGGATTCAGAATTGTCTCACGAATTCAAAAATGTAAATATATACAGAGTGTTCCATTTAAAAAATCCAAACTAGAGTCATTTCCGGTGAAACCTGTCTAATAGATTCGTTGACACCCGATATAGTGTGTCCCGTTTAAAAAATACCAAGTTTATGTTTTTTAGTTGCTTTGATGTTCATTTGTTTCAATAAAAATTATTTACCGGCGGTTTAGGACAATCCCTATAACTTTTTTTTGGAACCCCCCTCGTATCTCGGTTATCCTTTAACTTAACGCAAAGAGAAAAATTGCTGCTTATGCAGTTTTTTACGCTGGATCCAGTGGCGTAGTCATATTTTTCATTTGAGTTGTTATTTGTTAGATATGACCTAAAGTTGTGTTTTTTTAAATGGGACACCCTGTATACTTGTCTAGAAATTGATTTGTCCTTTTAAAAGCTTCTCAAAAATATATAATAGTATGGGTCTATTTTAATAAACAACAACAAAAATCCTAATTTTTATAATTATCATCCCAAATTTTGCAGTAGGCCATGCAAAACGATGCCGTTTTCTTTTGTTTTCTTGGAAGCAAATTACATTTCCCAATTTTGTACGCGTATATAAAATATAGCGCTAGTTTTTTGTATTTATTTATTGTGTAAAAATATATTTGTATTATTATGGAAGAAAACTTTCGAACATTATGAAAAGTACGATATGTTAGCTTGTTTTATATTAAGTAATGAAAATGTTGAAGCGGCTTCTGAGATGTATTTTAACAGGTAAATAGTTAATTTTTAGGTATGTTGAAATACTATTGCTTAATTTTTATTTAGATATCCAGAAAGGAAGCAACCTAATATATCCACTTTTTATCGGATAAAAAAGAATTTACTTAATCACGGATCATTTATCAAACCTCGTACGAAAACATAATAAAGAAAATCGGGAGGCTGAGGAAATTACGGTTTTGGCTAATGCAGAAGCTTACCCTACAAACTCTTGTAGGGCCAGTGAAAAGAGCATAGGGATTCCAAAAACTAGAGTTCAGGAAATACTTAAAAAAGCACAAATACCACCCATACAAATTTAGGCTCGTGCAGCACTTACAGCCAGGGGATGCAGAGCGTCGGGTAGTCTTCTGCAATTGGTTTCGAGAAAGATGCTATATGGTTAGAGATTTTGAAAGGAAGGTTATATGGTCAGACGAAGCACATTTCAGTAATTCTGGTATACTCAATAGACACAATAGTAGATTCTGGTCCCAGGAAAATCAACACAAAATATTTCCCAGAAGACAGCAGGACAGGTTTGGTCTAAATGTGTCCTGCTTCATATTAGGAACACATATAAAATTTTATATATTTGAGGGAAATCTAACAGCCAATCGCTATATAGAAATTTTAGAGGCTGCTATACCTGAACTACTTGACGATGTTCCTCTAGCGCGAATTAACGAAATTTATTTTCAACAGGACGGTGCTCCTGCACACAATTCTGGAATGACGAGATTATTTCTGGACAATCAATGGATCAGAACAAATGGACCTATAATATGGCCCCCTAGGTCCCCAGATTTGTCGATTTTAGATTTCTTTCTATGGGGATATCTGGAAAATAGAATTTACAAAGACCACTATGATAATGTCCAAGATTTAGGAAATGCAATAAGAGAAAATTTTCGGTATTTACAAAAACATCCCGTTATTTTGCTTAATTCCCTAAAACGAATACGAAAATTGTGCGAAGCATGTATAGAACAAAATGGAATTCAGTTTGAACAGTTCTTCTGATTTCCTTGGTTACTGTAGTTCTTATACAACGAGTTGATTTTTGCTGAAAGGCTTGTTACATAATAATTTATTACTGTTTTGTTCTTGTGTTACATAAATCTAGGTAGGTGGTACTTTTTTGGTGCGAAATTATCAATACATATTTTGATAAATAGATTTAATTACATATTTATTTTGATTTATTGTTAGGATGTAGATATTGTTAACAACTTTAAATAAAAGGCAGCATTGTTTTGCATGACCTACTGCAAAATTTGGGATGATAATTATCAAAATTAGGATTTTTGTTGTTGTTTATTAAAATAGCCCCATACTATTATATATTTTTGAGAAGCTTTTAAAAGGACAAATCAACTTCTGGACAAATATACAGGGTGTCCCAGTTAAAAAAACACAACTTTGGGTCATATCTAAAAAATAACAACTCAAATGAAAAATATGACTACGCCACTGGATTAAGCGTAAAAAACTGCATAGGCAGCAATTTTTCTCTTTGCGTTAAGTTAAAGGATAACCGAGATACGAGGAGGGTTCCAAAATGCAAAATTTTCTATTTCGCCCTGTATCTCATAAACGAAGAAGGCTATGAAAATTTTGTTTACGGCTTCATGAGTTTCACAAAAAATTAGCTCAGGTTCGTGAAAACCGCAAGTTTCTATCTTTAAAAATAAGCGAGATACCCTGCTTTTGCAACCAAATCCGGACACCCTGTACAGGGTGGGCCAAATTGGACACTTTTAAAGGGAAACTCCCTTTTCTAGAGGAGATAGGCAAAAAGTAATGTCGGTGTCTGGGGCTCAATTTTGACAAAAAACATAGTGGTGGAAACCGCACATCGATATCTCTTACCGTTTCAGAGTTACAGGGTGTTTTTCGAAAATGTGCATTTTTAACAAGTAGCTGTAATTTTTTTCCTATTGATTTTTTTTTGTTTCTGTAAAAACATTTTCAAAGCAACTTTTTACGTAGAATTTAATGGTTTTAGAATAATTTAAAAAAAATTAATAGTTTAATAGGTATAAGCAAAAAAAAAATTTTTTTATATGGTACACCCTGTATATTATTGAATAATTGAAAAGAGCTTAAAATTACCTTTCCGAAAACATAGCACACTTGATATTTTGCTCAAGTTCTCTTTGAAATAGAGAGTTTTTTATAGTTTACTCATTTTAAACCAAGTAGGCTTTGGACGCACGCGGCCTTAAATAAGAAACAATTGCGTAAGTAGTTGTCAAATTGTTATTTTAGCCATTTTGGCTGTATCGACGATCGACGCTTTGTTTTAGTTTAGGCCGGTTTAGGCTTTTAATTAAATTTAAAATGGAATTTGACAATTATGAAAAATGGGATATGATAGTGTGTTTTATAGAAGCCGGACAGAATGCACAGGTAGCAAGTAATTTGTACCACGAACGATATCCAGAGAGAAGGCAACCTTTTAAAGACATCTTCGGAAGATTGCGTTACAATTTAATTAATAGTGGCCAGTTTAAGAAAAATAGACCAAAACAGTATGCAGCAAACAGAGATAAAGAGTTAGAAGAAATAGTAATTTTAGGAGCCGTTCAAAATAATCCCAAAACATCCACACGAAAACTGACTACAGTAACAGGACTGGGACGAAGTAACATTCGACGAAGTTTAAAGAAACATAATTTTAAACCATATAGAACCAGAAAAGTGCATCACCTTAGACCCGGAGATTTTGGACGCCGCATAGTTTTTTGCCACTGGTTTTTAGAAAAATGTAATGAAGTACGCGATTTTCCGTTAAATTGTATTTGGATAGATGAAGCATATATAAGCAGTGCCGGTATTTTCAATCGGTATAACTCCTATACTTGGGCACAGGAAAATCCTCATTCAATAGTAGAGGTAAGAAATCAGGGAAGATTTGGATTTAATGTATGGGCAGGTATATTTAGGGGTAGGATTATTGGGCCAATAATTTATGATGGAACTCTCACCTCTCAACGGTATCTACAAATATTACAACAACAAATAGAACCTCTCATTGATGATTTACCCTTAATGGCACACCGTAACATTTTCTTCCAACAAGACGGGGCACCGCCACACAATGCTGAAATCATCAGCAATTTTCTAGCCGTTAACTTTCAAAATAATTGGATAGGTAACCAAGGTCCTAATCGTTGGCCAGCGAGGTCGCCGGACCTAACCCCTATGGATTTTTATCTTTGGGGAAGACTAAAGAACGTTATTTTTCAATTGCCCATAAATACAAGAGAAGATTTAGAAGTCGCAGTTATGCGAGGGTTTGCATCTCTCACCCCTCTTGAATTAATGAATTCTGCAAAGAGTGTGATGAAACGATGCCGTCTGTGCATAAGAGAAAACGGTCGACATTTTGAAAACCTCCTGTAGGAAAAATCTTTTATTACTATTTCGTATTATTATTTTAATTTTTTAATTTAATTTTTTTTAATTTTAATTAACCTTTTTCTAAATTTGTTATTTGTTTTTAAATTATAAATAATAAATGATTTCGTTGTAAATAATACACTTTTTTGCTAAGTAACTACTAGTAGCAGTACGCAATTGTTTCTTATTTAAGGCCGCGTGCGTCCAAAGCCTACTTGGTTTAAAATGAGTAAACTATAAAAAACTCTCTATTTCAAAGAGAACTTGAGCAAAATATCAAGTGTGCTATGTTTTCGGAAAGGTAATTTTAAGCTCTTTTCAATTATTCAATAATATACAGGGTGTACCATATAAAAAAATTTTTTTTTTGCTTATACCTATTAAACTATTAATTTTTTTTAAATTATTCTAAAACCATTAAATTCTACGTAAAAAGTTGCTTTGAAAATGTTTTTACAGAAACAAAAAAAAATCAATAGGAAAAAAATTACAGCTACTTGTTAAAAATGCACATTTTCGAAAAACACCCTGTAACTCTGAAACGGTAAGAGATATCGATGTGCGGTTTCCACCACTATGTTTTTTGTCAAAATTGAGCCCCAGACACCGACATTACTTTTTGCCTATCTCCTCTAGAAAAGGGAGTTTCCCTTTAAAAGTGTCCAATTTGGCCCACCCTGTACATGTCCAACAACAGATTGGCCAAACGAACATCAAAAACCGCAACGGCCAGCAGTTTAATAGAGAAAAATAATACCTAAAAGGGTAATAAGCTATAGCATTGATATCACAAAAACGTTTTCATTCACATGAAGAAAAATATCCGGAATCGAAACATCAGATACTATTTAAAATTCGGGGCACACTCCTGTCATAAGGTTTAAATTCGCAATAAAGGCGGAGAAATTGAGTGTAAAAATATTATATGAGTGCGCTATATTATAGACAGGAAACACATGTACGCGGCGGAGGAAACCCATTTCAAATTTAATCTATATCGAGGATTTAAAAGTTGGGCACGTATCAAATCGGACAACGCCAGATGCTGCGTTTCTGGCGAGAGCGGGTCCCCAAAGCGGCATACCGATATTATGTACACGGTTTACGTTCTCCTAATGACGACTCGAGGTGCTTTCCGATTCGAGGTTGTGAGTTATAAAATGCTTAGGAAAAGTTACGGTTTCATTTTTCAATAGGTTTTAACGAAATTTATATTTTATTCTCTTGTTTTTGTTTTTTCATAGTAGTTTAGAGCTGAGGGAAAATGGCGGTTTTGACATTTTTTAAGTAAAATTAATATTCTGTTGATCCTATTTTAATAAAAAATTGTATTCGTTTTCAAATTTCAGGGAAAACTGCGCTGATATCATATGTCTATGCCTTGTTATGAATCTTTCCTTTTATTACTTCCCTCGTAAAAGGGAAGTATAATCGTGAAAAAATCACTCTCCGAGATTTTTTCAGATCTTCAAGTTTCAGGGTTGAATGATACGGAAGCGTATAAGGGCCACAATTTTTTTTAATTTTAAATTCTGACTCTGAAGTCGGAATTTAACAAAATTCTGAGTTTAAAGTCAGAATCTAACAACATTCTGAGTTTAAAGTCAGAAATTAACTAAATTCTGAGTTTAAAGTTGGAATTTAACTAGATTCTAAGTTTAAAGTCAGAATTTAACAAAATTCTGAGTTTAAAGTCGAAATTTAACTAAATTCTGAGTTTAAAGTCAGAAATTAACTAAATTCTGAGTTTAAAGTCAGAATTTAACTAAATTCTGAGTTGAAAGTCAGAATTTAACGAAATGCAGTTTTGATATCTCCTGCCAAACCTGAAATTGGCGTCAGGAGATAGATAATTAAATATTAAGACAGATAAGTGAAATCCATTTCGTTGCAAGTAAACTCGTTTGAGATTTACCGAGCTTCAAAGGGTCAAAATTGTCATTGTCAAACGCCACTTTCTCGAAAACAGCTAAATTTAGGCATGAGAAAAGTAACTCAATAAGTGCTTGGATTTTTTAGAAAAATATAAAATATTAATAAAATATAGGGCATTTCATTTAAAAAACGGATGATGCCTCCGGTTTGAGGTAGAAGCGGCAACACCGCGCAATTTAAAATATTTTATAACGAGGGTATATTATGTTCATCTATGGCCAAAGCCAAATTCTCAAAACATCCGATTCGTTGGTTCTCCAGATATTTCTAATAGGACACTCAACTTGAATCACCCTGAAACAGAGAGGGAGATATGTCAGTATGTTTCGCGAGACACCCTTAAATCGTTGAAACATATATGAACCGTTTAAGACTTATTTATCGTTTTGTATTACCCTTTTTATTTTGTGAACCTTTTAATGTATATGTTTTCTTGTATTCATTTTGGCTCTTTTTTCAGCAATAGAAATAAATAAAAATATATAAAATGAACTAATTAAACATATGTTTAATTTGCCAGGAACTTATTTAACACTCAAAAATCAATATAGGAAACTTTTATTTTGTACCCTCCACCCTTTTATCATTTTTGAACTATCTGTAGTTTGGTGGAACAATTCATACCGCATTTGCCATTATTCAAACAAGAATATTGAACTTGTTTTTTTGGTTCCAGTCTGTTATACAATTGTACGGACTAAATTCCGACTTTAAACTCAGAATTTTGTTAAATTCCGACTTTAAACTCAGAATTTTGTTAAATTCTGACTTTAAATTCAGAATTTTATTAAATTCTGACTTTAAACACAGAATTTAGTTAAATTCCGACTTTAAACTCAGAATTTTATTAAATTCCGACTTTGAACTCAGAATTTTGTTAAATTCTGACTTTAAACTCAGAATTTAGTTAAATTTCGACTTTAAACTCAGAATTTTATTAAATTCCGACTTTGAACTCAGAATTTTGTTAAATTCTGACTTTAAATTCAGAATTTTGTTAAATTCCGACTTTAAACTCAGAACTGAAAAATAAAAAAAAAATTGTGGCCCTTTTACGCTTCCGTAGAATGACGATTAAATGACGAAAAACATGTTTTCTCGATTCTGTCGGTCTGTCTGTCTGTGAGCCTGTCTGTTCGCGGCGTAGCTAAAAAACTACTTATCCGATTGACTTCAAATTTTGGTCAAAAATTAAGGGTCATATGGGGATAACCTGGTAACATTTTGGTAAAAATCCAATACGGCGGAACACAATGGCGGCCTAGTGAAGTGTTAAAGAAATTAATATTAAAAAACTACTCATCCAATTTATTTAAAATTTGCATCAAGTATTATATTGGAATCCACTGGTAATATTTTGGTATGAATCCAGGATGGCGGAACAAAATGACGGCTTAATAAAACATTTAAAAATTCAGCCTGAAAAACTGCTTAACGGTTTCATTTCAAATGGTATGTCATAACTAATTGTGGTACAGGGATCCACTAGTAAAATTCTGGTACTAATTCAAGGTGGCCAAACAAAATGGCGGCCAAACAAAAAGTATCTAATCTTGAAAAAATCGCCCTCTCAGGTTTAACACGTCTTTACATTTTTAACGTCCCTAGATGCCAATTGTTTTATCAATTCTGTCGGTCTGTATGTCTGTCTGTCTGTCTGTAAGTTCGCGGCAAAGCTTAAAGACTACTTAACCGATTGCCTTAAAATTTTTATCAAAAATTAAGGGTCATATGGGTATGACCTGGCAATATTATTGTAAAAATCCAATATGGCGGCGTAGTGAAATGTTAAAAAAATAATTATGAAAAAACTGCTCATCCAACTTATTTGAAATTTATGTTGGAACCAACTAGTAAAATTTTGTTACTAGTCCAAGATGGCGGAATAAAATGGCGGTATTATAAAATATTAAAAAATAAGCCTGAAAAAACTACTTAATGGATTGATTTCAAATTGTGTGCCATAACTAATTGTGGGTATAGAGCTGAACTAGTAAAACTGTGTTACTAATTCAAGATAGCGGAACAAAACTGCGGCTAACTAAAATATTTGTAATCGTGAAGAAAATCACCCTCTTAGGACTCACATATCTTCATGTTTTAGCGTCCCTAGATGCCAAAAAACAAGTTTTATCAATTCCATCGGTGCGTCTGTCGGTCTGTGCGTCAGTCCGCGACATAGCTTACTTACTTGATTAGCTTTAAATTTTGACCAAAAATTGAGGGTCATATAGAAATGGCCTGATAATATTTTGGATAAAATACAATATGGCGGAACAATATTAAAAAATGTGTGTTAGAGTGGTGTATTACTTGGGGGTTAAGATTCAGTAAAAAAAAAAACAAGTATTTTTTTAAATTTCCGAAGTTTCGCAACTTAATTGTTGCATCCTCAGGACACATATCTTATATCCCGCAAGAAACTCGTATTATCAGTACTTTTACTCGGTTGTTACGCATATATTACCCGGATATTAAGTTTCTAAATGGTTTTCGTTAACAATCCTTTTGTTGTTATGTTAGAGTGGTGTATTATTTGGGATTAGGATCCAGTAAAAAAAAACAAGACTATTTTGAAATAGTCGACGTTTCGCAACTTTATTGTTGCATCTTCAGGATACATGTAGATTCTATATCCAGCATGAAACCCATATCATCAGCCTTTACATATTCCGTTTGTCCGCTGATACTTCCCAGATATTAAGTTTCTAAATGGTTTTCGTTAACGATCCTCTTGTTTTTATGTTAGAGTGGTGTTTATTTGGAGTTAGGATCCAGTAAAAAAACCAAGGACCGTTTCTAAATTGTCGACGTTTCGAAACTTTATTGTTGCAACCTCAGGAAACATATATAGATTCTATACCCTGCATGACACACATATTTTCAGTCTTTACATCTGTGTTAGGATCCAATAAACAAAACAATTTTTTTTTGTATTATCAACGTTTCGTTACTCTATTGTGGCATCCTCAGGATACATATATATATATATATATACGTATATATATATATATATATATATATATATATATATATATATATATATATATATACGTATATATATATATATATATATATATATATATATATATATATATATATATATATATATATATATATACGTATATATATATATACGTATATATATATATATATATATATATATATATATATATATATATATATATATATATATATATATATATATATATATATATATATATATATATATATATATATATATACGTTATATATATCTATATATATATATATATATATCTATATATTATATATATATATATATATATATATATATATATATATATATATATATATATATTGTCGACGTTTCGCAACTGTAATGTTGCATCCTCAGGACACATTCATTTTATATCCTGCATGATACCCATGTTATCGGTCTTTACCTACTCCGTTGGTTCGCAGATATTTCTCAGGTATTAAATTTCTAAATGGTTTTCGTTAATGAACTTCTTGTTATGTTAGAGTGGTGTATTATTTGGGGTTAGGAAATATCTGCGGACCAATGGAGTAGGTAAAGACTAATATGCATTTTATGCAGGATATAAAATTTATGTGTCTTCAGGATGCAACAGTAAATTGGCCAAACGTCGGCAATTTAAAAACGAGGCTTTGTTTTTTTTACTAGATCCTAACCCCAAATAATACACCACTCTAACATAACAACAAGAGGATCATTAATGAAAACCATTCAGAAACTAAATATCTGGAATATCTGTGAATCAACGGAGTAGGTAAAGACTGATAATACGGGTTTCAATTTAAGATGGCGACACAAAATGACTGCCAAATAAAATTTTCAAAAAATCAACGTAAAAATTGTTCAATTGATTTTAAGTTTTGTTGAAAAATTCAATGTGAATATGGGATACTTATTGAATTTATTTTAAATTATGCCCAAAAGTCAAGTAGGTAGAACGGAAAAGTTAAACATATTGGTAGGAATCCATATGTTGGAACAAAATGGCGCCCAATAAACATGAAGAGACAGTATATGTAACACATACAATATATACTGTGACTACGTACTGAACTACCTTTGGTCACACTTCACTCTTCCCAATTAAAGTAATAATTCATAACGAGGGAAGTTCCCGGTAAAAGAATTTACCGATTTTTCCGAATAGTAAAGTTCAAAAATTCAAATTCAAATTCAAAAAACATTTATTTGTTAAATAGATACCGGGTGGTCGAAATTGGTCTGTTTTAACAGAGAAAACCTATTTCCTGACTAGATAGAGCAAAACTGACTTAGGTGTCATGGGCTCGATTTCTGAGAAATGTTTAATGGCAAAAACCGCCTGCCGATATTTTCACTGCCAACTGAGATATAGGGCGTTTTTCAATTTTCGGCCATTTTGAAAATTGTCCATAACTTTTTTATTTTGCGGAATATTAACATTCTGCAAAGACATTCTAAAGGCACTTTTTTATGTGCAATCCAGTGGCGTACTCAGATTTTTTCTATAGTTGTCCGTTTTATCATAAATAGGCAAAACTTTTTTTTTTCAAATGGAAATCATAGTTGGCTATAAATTATAAAAAATGCTCGCGTTTAGCCCTTTTCAGTGTTATAAAGTTGTAGGTACTTATTTTCAAAAATAACGAAAATATTAGGTGTTTTTGGTTTACATCGAAGTAGGCCTTGGAATAATGACGCGCGTTCAATATTTTGAATATATTGCTGTCAGATTACTGTAGTCTGGTGTAATTATTGCGTTTTGGTGTTATCTTTATAAAGTTGTGTTAAGTTGCTGACAAAATATGTTTGAGAATTATGAAAAGTATGATATGTTAAAATGTTACATATTATCTAACGAAGTTCCTGAAGCAGCTAGTGAATTATATTTTAATACATTTCCCGAGCGACGTCAACTAAAGGAAGAAAAGGAAATCCAGCAGCTAAATATAATTGGTGAGGTATTAGATCATCCTGGCACCTCCTCTCGAACATTGGCTAATATAACGAATGTTCCAAAGACCACCGTTTTAAAAATACTCAAAAAACATAAATTCAAACCGTACAGAACGAGAAGAGTTCATCAACTCCGTGAAGGGGACGCCGCTAGAAGATTGAGATTTTGTCAGTGGTATGAGCAAAAATTCATGGAGAATGAGAATTTTCCATTAAATATTATTTGGAGTGATGAATCCAGAGTAGATACTTCTGGTATATTTAATAGATATAATTCATATCACTGGTCCACTGAAAATCCACACGTAGTTGTGCAACAAGACCGGCAAGGTCGGTGTGGATTCAATATATGGGTGGGGATATTCCGAGGAAGATTTGTGGGACCTTATTTTTACGATGGAAATTTAACTGCAGATGATTATGTAAATATTTTGCGCACATATATTGTCCCTTTGTTGGAAGACATACCTTTAGCTGATGCCAGAAATATCTACTATCAACAAGATGGTTGTCCCCCGCACAATGCAAGGATCACAACTGATCTTTTAAACTTCGAATTTCGAGAAAATTGGATTGGTACGTGGGGCCCCATACCTTGGCCTGCTAGGTCCTGTGACTTAACTCCCTTAGATTTTTTTTTGTGGGGAAGATTGAAGGACTTGATATTTAAAGGAAGAACCTTTCACACAAAAGAAGAATTGCAAGAGGCCACTAGGCAAGCTTTTGCATCTATTAGCCCAGTTGAACTAATAAATAGTTGCAACTCGGTACGCAAAAGATGCTTAGTTTGTATTCAACAGGGAGGGGCTCAATTTGAACAACTTCTCTAAATATATTTATCAGAAACCTATCTAACTAAATACCTAGATTTTCATAATTATTTTTTATTTTCACTTGTAGCTGTAAATAGTAGTTTAGTTTGTTAATTTTGTTCACCTTTGCTATGTAAACAAAAAAAAATAAAAAAAAATAATAATAAATAATTAAAATAACGTTAGCTAGTGTTATTTAAAGTTGTGTTTAAGTTGCTAACAAACTATAAATCTTAACAATACATAATTGAGATATTGTCATCACAAATCAAAGCCTACTTCGATGTAAACCAAAAACACCTAATATTTTCGTTATTTTTGAAAATAAGTACCTACAACTTTATATCACTGAAAAGGGCTAAACGCGAGCATTTTTTATAATTTATAGCCAACTATAATTTCTATTTGAAAAAAAAAAGTTTTGCCTATTTATGATAAAACGGACAACTATAGAAAAAATCTGAGTATGCCACTGGATTGCACATAAAAAAGTGCCTTTAGAATGTCTTTGCAGGATGTTAATATTCCGCAAAATAAAAAAGTTATGGACAATTTTCAAAATGGCCGAAAATTGAAAAACGCCCTATATCTCAGTTGGCAGTGAAAATATCGGCAGGCGGTTTTTGCCATTAAACATTTCTCAGAAATCGAGCCCATGACACCTAAGTCAGTTTTGCTCTATCTAGTCAGGAAATAGGTTTTCTCTGTTAAAACAGACCAATTTCGACCACCCTGTACACCAATCTTCGACATGGTATTGGTATAAAAAAAATTGTTTAACATATTCCACAAATTGGACAGCCTCTCGATTACAAAACTGGTTACATTGCGTCCCTAAGCAAGTGCAAAATGTGAGGCTACCCTAAAGAAAAACCTTTATGAACAATATTAATAATTAGTATATATAATTAATCAATTAATACAAATATATGTATATGATCGTGCAAGCGTGCAAGCAAAAATTAAAATATTGGTAAATTATTTATTCTTTAAACATATGTGTTTATGGAGTGAGACAAACGAGAAGTTGAGAAGAAGGCGAAAGCCGGTCGACAAGTGCGGTGGGGTGTAGGAGATAGAGTTAATAAGTCTTGTTGGATGGGACAATCGGGCAGATTACTACTAAGAATGATAAATCACAACAGCAACAACAATTTAGACGGTACATTGAGTTTATACATAGTTAATATAGAACTTAATTACTATCGGATATTGGATAACTAATCTATAGTAAGTGTTGTTCATATAATAAGTTAGTTTTAACATGTTTTGAAAAGGCCTTAAGGCAAAGATTTTTTGCATCTTCCGATAACTTATTTTACATTTGAGTAGCGACAAATGTAAAAGAGCACTGAAAGGCAGAAGTTCTATGCTGCGGCACCACAAACTGCTGATTGCATCTAGTACTATGCGTGTGTGTAAAAGTTGAAAAATTTGCTGACAAATAACTGTCTTAATTACGCAATAAATAAAAGAATACTTATGATACTTCCTGCGATTGTTCATGTTTAATATCTTCTCATTAGTTAAGTAAGGGGTAATATGGTGTCTATAAGGAATATTGTAAGAAAATCTCATTCACGAGTTTTGAACTTTCAGTATCATTTGTTTAGTGCGAGATGATAAGGAATCTCTGTAAACAACATCTCCTTAGTCAGACAATGATAATACCAGAGTTTCACCCAAAAAATATTTTTGTTTGGAAGGAAGTACTTTTTTAAATTTATATAATTTCCTAAGACGGAGATATGCTGCTTTTATTTTGATTTTTACGTGTAAATCGAATGAAATTGCACTGTCAAAAGTTACGCCTAAATTTTTTGCATGATCGACAATTGGAATTATGCTATTTAGATTATTTTCAATATTTTTTCTGATACTGTTGTTAGCGTTAAAAATAAGAATTTGTGATTTTGAAGCATTTAGTTTTAAGTCGTGATCCTTTGCATAGTTGCCAATGTTTTTTAGGTCGGAAATTAGGAGTTCATGCACTATGTTGATGTTATTGTTGTTAATTGGTCAATATATACGAGAATCGTCCGCAAATTGTTGAAGTCTCGCGTGTTTCACGGCTTTGTCCATGTCTGCCACATATATTGAGAATAACAATGGAGACAAGACGGAACCTTGAGGCACTCCCCGAGTGACTGGTTGAAAATCTGAACTTAGGTGACGCGATTCTTTACTAATTAATACGCGGCTTTCTCGATTATTGATATAATTTTTGAAAAATTCAAGAGCGTTTTCTGTTAGACCAAAGCAGCGTAGCTTAGCCAATAAAATACTATGACTAATGGTATCAAATGCTTTGCTAAAGTCTGAGAGAGCCATACAGGTACTATTTTTTTTCTCTTCCTTTTGACGAATATTATTAAGTATGTTTACCAAGCTTGTACAAGTGTTAAAACTTTTTCTAAAGCCCGATTGGCACTCAGGAATTATAATTTGGTTTTCTGCAAAATGAGAGAGTTGAATCGAAATGTGCTTTTCAATTATCTTAGACACAGCTGGTAGAATGCTGATGGGCCTCAGATCTGTAAAGTCCTTAGGGTTTTCAACTTTAGCAATTGGTTTAATTATAGCTTTTTTCCATAATGAAGGGTATTTGTTCTCAAGAAAATGTATTTATGATAATAATTAACGGATTTGTGCAAAAAGGTAAACAAAGTTTTATATCCTTGATTGATAGACCATCTTCGGCAACAGCATTAGAAGTTATAGAAGAGATAATTTTGTGCAGTGTCATTTCGTCTATGAGCTGAAATTCAAATGTTTTGTCAGAGAGCCGATTGTGTTCGTAAAATCTTACCAATTCCTCAGAAGTCGTATCTGGTAGGTTATTGGTTATTTGAAAAAAATTGTGTATATCTGAGGGACTGATCAGTTGTTCCGGTAGTTCATTAAATTTTTTGTTACGCGTTAAATCCAGTTTATCAGCAGTAGACCAAAATTCTCGTCCCTTTTTTAGAGCCATTTGATTAAAGTATGTTATTTTTTTTCTTAAAATTGCATGTTTAGTAAAACTTTCTTAAGATGTCTGTAATATTGAAGCTGACCTACTGTTTTATTTTTTTGATACTTACGATGTGCTCTATCTCTTATTTTAATCAGTGGTTTTATGTTGTTAGTGATCCACGGCATAAAGGGCTTTTCTTTATATTTTTTGGTTTTTATAGGTGCATGCTTATTAATGTGATTTAGGATATTCTGATTAAAATTTTTTATTTTTTCAGCGATGTTTCTAGCATAGTACAATTCTTCCCAGCAAATACAGGCACCCTCAAACATAAATGCGTGTTCATTGATATTCTTCTAATCACGATATGTTACATACTTTATTGCATCACTGACGGTGGCCTCCTTGAAGATTGTGTAATGTGTATGCCACACTTGATTTTTGGATATAATTTCAAATAAATTCAATAAGTATATTATGTAAAACATGAGAGGATGATTTTTTCACGATTACAAACTTTTTATTTGGCAGCCATTTTGTTCGGCCAGTTTTAATTAGTTCCACAATTTTACTAGTTGACCCTTATACCACAGTTAGCTATGGCACACAATTTGAATTGAATCTATTAAGTAGTTTTTCAGACTGAATTTTTAAATATTTTATTTAGCCGGCCATTTTGTTCAGCCATCTTGGATTCGTACTAAAATTTTACCAGTTGATTCCAACATAATATTTTGATGTGTATAAAATTTGAGATACATTGGATAAGTAGTTTTTTAATAATATATTTTTTTTAACATTTCACTAGGCCGTCATTCCGTTTCGTCATATTGGATTTTTAGCAAAATATTACTAGGTCATCCCCATATTTTTGATCAAAATTTGAAGTAAATCGGGTAAGTAGTCTTTAAGCTATGCCGCGAACTGACAGACAGACGGACTGACGGAACTGATAAAAGAGTTTTTTGAAATCTAGGGACGCTAAAACGTAAAGGTGTGTAAAACCTGAGAGGGTGAGTTTTTCACGATTACAAACATTTTATTTAACCGTCATTTTCTTGGGCCACAATTAGTAATGGCACATAATTTGAAATCAAACCACTAAGCAGGTTTTTCAGGCTGAATTTGAAACGTAAAAATCTGAAAAATCTCGGAGAGTGATTTTTTCAGTGACTAATTGGAAAGGATACCTTACGAAAATCTGAACCGTTGCTAGTAAGAAATTGGTTTAAGATATTCCAAATATTATAATCATTGTTGCTATTGTTAGGGTGTATATCTATTATTATCGCATTAAATAACCTTATTAAGTTTAAAAAATAATTTATTCATTATAAAATTCGAAGAATACTACATTTTAAACGGCAAACTAATTGGAAATGTATTTCTGAATTATCATTTTCTAACAATTTATAAGTTTTTGTCGCAATCGAGTACCTAGTATTTTAATTATTTTAATTACTTTCAAACCTTACCTAGGCACGGACTGTATTAGACGTCTACAAGTGTCTACAATACCCTCGAATATTTCATCGAAATTTTGGAAAGTTCTTGAACCTAATTTCCTTTTAATTATCATCCAAAGATTTTCTATTGGTTTAAGATCTGGCCTACAAGATGGCCATTGTAAAACATCTACATGATTATCCTGAAGCAAGACAGTCACCTTCGTAGTAGAGTGCTTTGGATCATTATCGTGTTGGCATTTCCAAAATACTGATACATTTTCTTCTGCATATGGTTGCATCACGTTTTCCAGTATGTTAATGTATTTATACCGATTCCTAGTACCAGTTATTCTATAAAGAGTTCCAACACCATTCTAAGAGAAGCAGCCCCATACCACGATACAACCACCACCAATTCACTTTGAAGGGTTTACAAATACAAGCACCAGGCTGTTTTTGGCTTCTGAAGGCATTCATATAGATTATAGAACCCTACACAAGATATATTTCGATTTTCATGCTGCTTACGGATTTAACGCAGCAGAAGTGGAAGCGGATCTTGCAGCCTATGGATCCTACATATCTTCGGAGAGATCGATTCATCTTCAGAGGACCAGAGAATGCCATAAAAATTATTTTACCAGCAATTCTCCCAAAAAAAATTTTTAGAAAACACGACGTGTCCTGAGGAACTAGATTCCTCAAAACTTCCTGTTGTTACTAGTCTTAATATGGTTCTAATTAATATTGCTTCTCTAAGAAATAAAACTGACGAGTTGTACCTATTTCTGGAAGAATTGGAGTTCCCCCAACTTGTTGCAATTACTGAGCACTGGCTGAATCTAAACGAACCCTTTTATATTGAGAGGTATACCACAGTAGCTAGATATGACAGAAAAAACTCAGCTCATGGGGGAACACTGATTCTATCCCTAAATGGAGATTTCATGTCGGTATCTAAATATGATCATTTGTTAGCGGATAGCTCTTTTGAATTCTCTATAGTATATAATCAAAACCTTGATCTTTATGTAATTTGTATTTATAGATCACCAAACTCTGATGTACAATCATTTTTAAATAGCCTGGTAAGTTTGCTAGACAGCCTACCGATTAAAGGTAAAAAAATTCTATGCGGAGACTTTAATATTGACTATGCTACTGTTTGTGCCATCCAGAAATATCTAATTTCTATATTCGACTCTTTCGGTCTTTCAATGCATGTATCCTCGCCAACTAGAATTTCAAAAAACTCTTCTTCTATCATCGATTACATGGCGTCTGATTTTTCTCCATCAGAGGTGCAATCACAGGTCTATAACTCAGGTCTTTCCGATCACGAGGCGGTAATTTCCAGGTTTAGTTTACCTATTAGGCCCTTACCAAGATCTCGCCATCGGGGCAGAATTTTCTCGGCCGCAAATTTCTCAGTATTTCATAATATTTGCTTTAACACCAATTGGAATTTTGAATCTGATAATGTCAACACAAACTTCAGAACTTTTTTAAATAAAACTTTAAGTGCTTTTAACAAGGCCTTCCCGCTTAAGAATATCAAACCTAAGCGGCATAAACCGTGGACCACGAAAGGAATACGAATTTCTGCTAAAAATATGCGCTCGCTCTCATATATAAAAAAATTCACCGACTCCTTTCTTATTCTCGACTATATCTCTAATTATAGGAGGATCTACACTACTCTTATTAAGTCAGCAAAAAAATTACACTACCGAAAACGTCTAACAAACTCTAATAACGTTTCAAAAGAAACCTGGTCCATCATCAATAACCTCAGAAACAAATCAAACCCTGTGACTCCGAACTTGCCAGGGGCTAATGATCTAAATGATTATTTTATTAATGTAAGCAAAAATGTTACCTCTAGTATCTCGCCAAGTTTGGACCCTCTTTCGTTTCTCCCTCCTTCAAAAAATTTAGCTGATAGCTTTTTCTTAAGTCCCGTTAGCAACACTGAACTATTGAAGGTAATACATAATATTAAAAGTAAATCTTCGTGTAGCACTGATGGCCTATCAATTAGAATATTCCTGAACTTGCCACTCCCAGTCATAGAGGCCCTTACAACATTAATAAATGAGTCCTTTATAAAAGGTGTATTCCCTGATTGCCTTAAAACAGCTATAATTATTCCACTTCATAAAGGCGGCGAAAAAACTAACTCTTGCAATTATCGCCACTACCAGTGCTATCAAAAATCATCGAAAGGCTACTGAAGAACCGTCTTATGCCATTTCTCCTGAAACATCAGATAATATCCCCGGAGCAGTTCGGATTTCTACCCAACAAGTGCACCAGTGACGCCATGTTCACGTTGCTTAGAGGCGTCTACTCATCTCTCAATAACAACCACCCAACTGCCTCAGTTTTTTGTGACTATGCGAAAGCCTTTGATTGTGTTAGTCATGAAATTCTGATAAACAAACTACATTTTTATGGAATTCGTGGTACTTCTTTAAATTGGTTCAAATCTTATCTTGGAAAAAGGCAACAACTTGTAAGGGCTAATGGTTCCGATTCTGATTGTAAGTTGATTACAAGTGGAGTTCCTCAAGGTTCAGTCTTGGGACCTATTCTTTTTTTGTTATACATTAATGATATCACGAACCTTAAAATTAATGGAAGAATCTCCCTTTTTGCTGATGACACAAGCATAACATGGAGTGATTTTGATACAACGTCTTTACACTCTAGTATCTCCAAAGACTTGGTTATAATTAAGGCTTGGTCCGATTCCAATATGCTTTGTTTTAACGTCGATAAAACGGTGGCGTTATCTTATAAGGGAACTTTACAACCACTTCAGGTACATAACAGCAATATTGAATACGTAGAGTCGGTTAAATTCCTGGGTTTAAATATAAATAGCAACCTAAAATGGTCTAATCATATTGACACCTTAACTAAAAAACTTTCTACCGCCTGCTTCGCCATTCGATCAGTTTCAAAAGAACTAGACGTTCCTTCTGCCAGACTTACTTATTTCTCTTTATTTGAATCCCACCTCCGCTATGGCCTTCCCTTTTGGGGCTGCTGTACCACCGAGCAATTTCGTAGTATTTTTATGCTTCAAAAGAGAGCCATTCGTTATTTGTTTGGTCTAAATAATAGAGCTCACTGCCAATACTATTTCAAAAAACATGAAATATTAACACTTCCTGCATTATTTATTTTGGAAACGGTATGTTTGCTGAGAAAACATATAAACACCCTCCCAGAAAGGCCACAACATGTATACCCTACCAGAAACTCTAGGCATGATATTTATCTTCCCATTCCTTCCACAGAATTAATAAAAAAGTCAATTATTTACAACGCCATAAAACTTTACAACAATCTGCCAGTACATTTAAAATCTATCCCTATGCTTGCACAATTTCGAAAAAACACCAAAGCATACCTCATTGAGAGACCACTTTACAGCGTTAATGATTTTTTTTTCAGTGAGTAAGTCTCTTTAAATTGTCACTAAACTCGCTTGTTTACTTAAATCTTTTGTGAGTCATGTCCTAACTCATAGCATAGAATTTTGTAAATCATTATATAGGGAAAAGAACTGTCGAACATTCACTTAAAACTTAATTATTTTTGTTAGGTATTGGATTAAAAACAATTTAATTCTTTTTGTATACTACATTCTGCACTAGTTCAATATACCTTCTGTTTAACATCACAATTATTTGTATAACTATAATAACATAGAGTTTAAGGTCGCATAGTTGCAATTTTGATTTCAATGTCATCGAAATTATTCACCTCGTACATGTGTGTTTGTTTACTTTTATAAGGTTATCATGATTCATTTGCTGTTTGCAATGTTATGCTATATTCTAACGTGTGTTTTACGATTTGGTAAATTGATAATTTACATTTTAAAAAAAAAAAAAAAGCACTGACTTGTCGAAATTATTTTCGATTAATGTTTTGATATGTCTTATTTTTAGGTATATTTTGCTTTGTCCATAAAATTGTAGAATTTTTCTGCGGCAATAAAGCATACTTTTGTTTGTTGTTTGTTTGTTTGAAATTTCACTGTTTTCATGATGTAGCGCTGGTCAAATCCTTTATTTGCTGGATGCCAAACAAAACCTTTTCCATCAGAACCAAATTTATTTACCTTGAATTCAGCTGACCAAAGCATCTGCTTCCATTGTTGGACGTTCTAAGAAAGATAATTTCTAGCAAATTCCAAACGGCTCCTTCGTTTCACTTCAGAAAGGTGAGGCTCCTTCAAACGATTACGAACACTTCGAACACTAAATTCCCTTAGATTTTCAACAAAAATTTCTTTCCAAATATCAACTGCTGATTTGTGAGTGTCTGCCTTAGAAATGCGAACAATTCGAAGATCTGTTTCCATATTCATTTTTCTAGGACATCGCTTCCTAGGAACAGTTCTAGTGGTTCCATGAATCCTAACATGATGAACGGTGTTAAATACCGCCTTTTTGGATAGATTAACCATTTCTGCAATATTTATAGAGCCTTTCCTATGAAGATTAATAATGACTTGTCCTTCATTTTCGTTACAACTTTTTCGCGAACCCATATTTGCAGAAAAAAAAATATATATACAGGGTGTCCTACTAGGGGCGGCCGGGTAGCTTTTCTCAGAAACTATAAAAGCTCAAAATCATTACTAAAGTGGCTAAGAGAAATTACTGGAAAATATTTTCAACTTTGTAGAACTACGGCAAGATGGCGTACCTGCAATAGTAAATAAAAAAACACTTTTTTTTGCAAAAATACCCAATATGATCTAACATTTTGATAACAGCAACAAAAACTCCAACTAAATCTGCGTCAGTTTTGTTAAAGGCGTTTTGTCATATTTCCAATAATAAGGGTGGGGGAAGGTGATAAATAAATCAACTTTCAAAGCGCTCTGTCTCCTACATCTTTTATTTAATGTTATCCAAGTGGGTACTTGTTTGAAAGAGCATTTAAAGCTCTTTTTACTGCTCTCGATAGTTCTTGGTACACTAACTAGAGGGCGTTGTTTAAACAAAACTCAATTTTTAGAGATTTCCTCGAAAAAATCAAACGGAACGGTATGCTTTTAACAGTGTGATTTTAAAGAGGAAAAAATTGCCTAAATTCTGGCTAAAACCGCGTTTTAATATATATATTCATTTTTTAGTTATTTGAAAATAACCTGTTTTCCACTGTTAAAAAAAATATTAGCTTTTAATCATAATTAAATGTTATTATTCCGTGACCAAGTATTCTTTATTACAACTTGAAAGCAAATAATCCTTATTAGAATAGTGTTGGCATTACCTCACACTTTATCCAGGCTTGGTACTGGTCCAAATTTATTTATTATCAACAATTTGAAGCGTGTTTAAAAGCCAACGGGCTATAACAATAACAAAACCGAATACCCATTAAGTAAATCACTAACAACATAAAAGAACAATAACGATAACACACAAATCTTAAAAAATTACAAAAATGTTTTTACAAATGTTCTAATTGTTTTCCATTATTTTCAATACAACGATCAAGTCTTTGCCGAGTGCTAGTAACGGCGACTTCAGCTCTCGAAATGCAAGCTATAGCATTTCGAATTCTTTTAATCATATTTTCTGGCGCAGTAGGGCGCGTTTCAAACACAATGTCTTTTATTCTTTCCCACAAATAAAAATCAAGCACAGAGAGGTCCGGGGATCTAGCAGGCCATGAAAACAAACTGCCTCGTCCTATCCAGCCGTTTCGATAATATTCGTCCAAAAAATTACGAACTGCCCTGATTTCTAAACGAACATCTTCCAATAGTGCAGGCAACTCATTTGTTAAAAAGTTTAGATAAACTTCGCCGTTTAAGTGACAATTAAAAAAAAATTTATCAATTGTGTGGCCATCCAGTATGCCACACCAAACGTTTACACTCCATCGATTTTGATTGTCGACTTCACGCATCCAGTGAGGATTAACTGATGACCAATAGTGCATATTATGTAAATTGACCCCTCCAGTGTTCGTGAAGGTTACTTCTTCCGTCCATAATATGTGGGACAAGAAATAGGGATTCTAGACAATCATAGATCTTAGCCAGTAGCAGTCATCTAATCTTGAACCAAAATCTCCTTCTGTCAGAGCTTGGTGCAGAGTAACGTGATATGGATGTACTTTATTGTCTAACAAAATTCGATGTACCGTCGACTTACTAATTCCCAAGTCCAACGAAATTACTCTGGTGCTTAAATGTCGATTAATTTGAACGTAAGCAAGAATATTGATAATGTTAGCCTCATTTCTAATTGCACGATTTCTTCTAGAACTGAAATCGGATTCACTTGACCGAATTCGCGCAAATTTTTAGCTAAACGCATAAATACTCTTTTACTGAAATGTCTTCTATCACGATATTTAGCTGCATATACCCGCGCGGCTATATTCGCATTTTCGAAATTTTGGAAGTATACGGCTAACATGGCATAAGCTTCTTGAATGGAATAAGACGTTTTTACCAAGTAAGTTTAAGAAAATTATGAAAACATATATACGCAAATACTAAATAAGCTCTAACAATAAATATGCATTTGCTTATTTGAAGTTTGACATACGGCCATTTTTAAATTGAGTAACGCGCTAGCCAATCACGTTTAATTTGCCTTTTTTGTTTTTACCCAGCCTACTTACAATATTTTAACGTTGACGCGTAACTAATAATATTCTTAGTTATTAACGTTATGCCTGTGAAAATTAACATTAATACAAGTAATGATTTACTTTTATACAGACTACGCTATTTTTAAAGTTAGGAATTAGGTTTTTAGGATTTACCACTTTTATGAATGCTTCATAGGAAATAACTAAAAAATGAATAAAGATATTAAAACAGGGTTTAGTTAATTTTTCTCTCCTTAAAATCACTGGGTTTACAGAAATAACAACAAATTTGAACATTTGTAAAGACATTTTGTAATGGTAATTTTTTAGGACTTTAGTTTTACCGTTTTGTTATGGTCATAGCACGTTGGACTTTAAATGCTTCAAATTTTTGATAATAAATACATTTGGACCAGTACGAAGCCTATTGTGCTTACAAGTTATAATAAAGAATACTTTGTCACAGAATAATAACATTTAATTATGATTAAAAGATAATTTTTTTTGATCAGCGGAAAATAGGTTATTTTGAAATAACTAAAAAATGAATAAAGATATCAAAACGCGGTTTTCGCCAGAATTTAGACAATTTTTTCCTCTTTAAAATCACACTGTTAAAAGCATACCGTTCCATTTGATTTTTTCGAGAAAATCTCTAAAAATTGACTTTTGTTTAAACAACGCCCTCTAGTTAGTGTACCAAGAACTATCGAGAGCCAAATGACAGTAGTTAAAAGAGCTTTAAATGCACTTTCAAACAAGTACCCACTTGGATAACATTAAATAAAAGATGTAGAGCGCTTTGAAAGATGATTTATTTATCACCTTCCCCCACCCTTATTATTGGAAATATGACAAAACGCCTTTAACAAAACTGACGCAGATTTTGTTGGAGTTTTTGTTGCTGTTATCAAAATGTTATCTCATGTTAGGTATTTTTGCAAAAAAAGTGTTTTTTTTTATTTACCATTACGGGTACGCCATCTTGCGGTAGTTTTACAAACTTGAAAATATTTTCCAGCAATTTCTCTTGGCCACTTTAGTTATCATTTTTTTTTCGCGAAGCTGTAGCTTTGATAGTTTCTGAGAAAAGCTACCCGGCCGCCCTTAGTGGGAAAACCTGCATGTATGTATATATATATATATATATATATATATATATATATATATATATATATATATATATATACTTAGAGTGAGTTTCTGGACCATTTAAAATATATTCGTAGGAAGATTTTCTTTGGTTTTTTTGGCCTCAGGTTATTTTTTTGGAAAAATAAAACAATTTTATTTTTCGGCACTAATTTTCATTTTGTTTATTGCAAACGTTTCGGCTAAATGCCTTCATCAGTGCTGTTTGACTGAAACTAAAAACAGTACTATTTTATATTATGCGAAGTCAACATTTTTTTTTTTTTTTTAAATGTAAAGACAAAATGTTACATACATATACTTATAGACACATAATTAAAAATAACCTTTTTTTTTTTTTTTTTTTTTTTTTATATAATAATAATTCGTTACGCTAACTAAAATTCCTAGTAATTTATACTTTCAAACTCACCCAAGAAGGTAACTTCCTGCATTCAGCAAACCAAAACAGAATAAAATTTTTGTCACATCACATTTAGTATACAGTATTAGACGCCAACAAAACATGTAAAATTTTTATTTATGAAACTACGGTGGCATGTTAGTCTACCGATATATTTTGACTGGAATTGCACCTCGTTTTGAAGCAGTTGCTTGTCTTTCTGATTGTTTTTACTGAAGCAAAAAATTGTATATTGTGTTGTTGTTGTTTTGGTGTATAGCATGAGGGCCTTTAATTATACTATTTGTTATTATAATCAATTGGTAATTACTGTATTTTTTTTCCGTTTCACTTAACTAAGTAAAAAAAATTTTTTTTTTTTTTTTCTTATTTATTAATCAAGGAGAAAATTTCGGAACATGATAATTATTTTATTACGTTGTGATATATTTGGTTTAAATTTTTAATTTCAGTTCTATCATTTATTGAATTTTTATTTTGCTTAATATAGAGCATTTCTAAGAATTCCCTTTTTTTTGGTTGGTTTCCGTTTTTAATATTTTTGTGTCTTCATATTTGAATTTATGGGATGTTTCATTTTCGTGCTTAGTTAATGAAGTTTTATTTTTTTTGTCATATTTATGTCCATTTAGGCGGTTTTTAAGGTATTGAGTAGTTTGTCCGATGTATACTCCTGGGCAATCATTACATGGTATTTGATATATAGTGTGTGTTTTTTGACTGGTTGGGGTTGGTGTTTTAAGACAAGTAAAAAATTTCTTTTGAAAAGTGTTGTAGCTTTTGTGGCATACGGTTATGTTTTGGTGTTTGAAAATAGTTTGGATACTTTCTGAAAGACCCTGGATGTAAGGAATAGAGAGGAATTTTTTATCTTTAGTTTTTTCGTTTGGTACGTTTTGATTGGGATTGTTCATTTGCTGTAATCTGGAGTTAAATATTGAATTTATTAATTTTTTTGGGTAACTATTTTGAATTAAGATGTTTTTTGCCTTTTGTATTGCCTGGGATTGATAAGTTAAATTACTCAATTTTATTGCTCTATCGGCAAGACTGATTATTACCGACTTTTTTTGGTTCATTGGGTGTTGCGAAAAGTAATTTATGTATCTGCCGGACCACGTTTTTTTTGTGTACCATTGTGTTTCAATAATATTGTTTTTATTATATAATGTCATATCTAGGAAATTTATTTTTGAGTTGTTTTCAGTCTCGATGGTGAATTTAAGTTTTTCATGGAAGTTGTTAAAGGCATTTAGGATATATTTACATTTATCTTTTGGAATTAGAGTTATGCAATCATCAACGTACCTGTAGAAAAATGGAAGTGATATGTCTAGTTGTCCGATTACATTGCTCTCTAGTTCCTCCATTACTAGTTGTGCAACTACACTTGATATTGGGGAACCCATTGCGCAACCTTCTATTTGTTTATAAAAATTATTGTTGTATGCAAAAAATGTGGATTTTAAAGTTAGTTCAATGGCTATTAGAAATTCATCCAGAGGTATATCCGTGAATTTTTTTATTTCGTTCCATTTATTTTTTATAAGTAGGAGGGCTAAATCAATTGGTACATTTGTGTATAGAGAGATGACATCCAGTGAGATTAAAATATGGTTTTGAGGTACTTGAAAATTATTTATTTTTTCTTTGAAATCCCATGAATCTTTAATGTAAGTGGTACTTTTGTTGACTATATTTTCTAGAATTTGTTTTAAAAATTTAGAAAGGTTATTTAATGGTGATTGTATACACGAAATAATTGGGCGCATTGGAATTCCATCTTTATGTAATTTTGGCAAACCGTAAATTTTTGGTGTTTGGGCATTATACATTTTTAGGTTCTTAGCACAATTAGGTGATATATAGTTTTTCTTTTCCCACCGTGTAACAAGTTCGTTGTTTCTTTTTTGAAAAATATTTGTTGGATCTGTATTTATTTTTTTGTATGTATCTGTGTCGTTCAGAAGTAATTGCATTTTATTATCATATTCTTTTGTATCCATGATAACCGTTTTATTTGATTTGTCTGGGCGTACGATTTTTAGATTTGGATGATTTTTCAGAAAAGTGTTTGTTTTTTTAATTTTTTTAATTAATTCTTGGTCTATATTATTATGTTTTGTTTTATATTGTTTAGATTTTATTTTATTTTGATATGTTTTGAGAGTGTTACAACAATTTGCCCTTATTGTATCTTTTTCATCATTAATAAAGTTACTGATTGATGTTTCGACAGATGATATTATGTCAGGAACAGGGAGTTCATTGGCATTTGTAATTGGATACGCAAAATTAGAACCTAAACTTAGAATTTCTACTGCATATTCCGGAATTTCCGTCTCAGTCAGATTTTCTAGCCACTCTTTTTGTATATTAATTTTTTTTGGGTTTGTTTTATTTTTTTTTGTTTTTAACAAGTAAATTTTGTTTATGTTTCTTAATTTAATTTTTTCGAATAAAGCTTCATATTTTTTATTTTCGATATTTAAGAGTTCATTAAATTTATTTGCGGTGGTTGTTTCCTGTAATTGGTTTTTGATTTGAGATATTTTAGTTTCGATGTTTTTTATATTAATGATGGTGTCGCTAATTAGTAATTTTAACGTATTGAGTTTAAAATTATTTACAATATTTTCATGAAATTTCCTTCTTAGGTTAGTTGATGAGAATTCTATGTGGTTAATTTTAATGTTTAAAAATGCTGGAAATATGTTTTCAGTTTTACATCTTAGTAAAAATTGTCTTCTATTCTTTAGGCTAGCTAGTTTACAATAGTTCTTAGAGAGGGTTTTAATATTGTCGTTGCTTAGAATTATGTTAGTTTCATATTGTTCAGTCGGTGGCAGTATTTCATCCATTCTGCTTATATATTCTTAGAGTGAGTTTCTGGACCATTTAAAATATATTCGTAGGAAGATTTTCTTTGGTTTTTTTGGCCTCAGGTTATTTAAATAAAACAATTTTATTTTTCGGCACTAATTTTCATTTTGTTTATTGCAAACGTTTCGGCTAAATGCCTTCATCAGTGCTGTTTGACTGAAACTAAAAACAGTACTATTTTATATTATGACTGAACAATATGAAACTAACATAATTCTAAGCAACGACAATATTAAAACCCTCTCTAAGAACTATTGTAAACTTAGCCTAAAGAATAGAAGACAATTTTTATAAGATGTAAAACTGAAAACATATTTCCAGCATTTTTAAACATTAAAATTAACCACATAGAATTCTCATCAACTAACCTAAGAAGGAAATTTCATGAAAATATTGTAAATAATTTTAAACTCAATACGTTAAAATTACTAATTAGCGACACCATCATTAATATAAAAAACATCGAAACTAAAATATCTCAAATCAAAAACCAATTACAGGAAACAACCACCGCAAATAAATTTAATGAACTCTTAAATATCGAAAATAAAAAATATGAAGCTTTATTCGAAAAAATTAAATTAAGAAACATAAACAAAATTTACTTGTTAAAAACAAAAAAAAATAAAACAAACCCAAAAAAAATTAATATACAAAAAGAGTGGCTAGAAAATCTGACTGAGACGGAAATTCCGGAATATGCAGTAGAAATTCTAAGTTTAGGTTCTAATTTTGCGTATCCAATTACAAATGCCAATGAACTCCCTGTTCCTGACATAATATCATCTGTCGAAACATCAATCAGTAACTTTATTAATGATGAAAAAGATACAATAAGGGCAAATTGTTGTAACACTCTCAAAACATATCAAAATAAAATAAAATCTAAACAATATAAAACAAAACATAATAATATAGACCAAGAATTAATTAAAAAAATTAAAAAAACAAACACTTTTCTGAAAAATCATCCAAATCTAAAAATCGTACGCCCAGACAAATCAAATAAAACGGTTATCATGGATACAAAAGAATATGATAATAAAATGCAATTACTTCTGAACGACACAGATACATACAAAAAAATAAATACAGATCCAACAAATATTTTTCAAAAAAGAAACAACGAACTTGTTACACGGTGGGAAAAGAAAAACTATATATCACCTAATTGTGCTAAGAACCTAAAAATGTATAATGCCCAAACACCAAAAATTTACGGTTTGCCAAAATTACATAAAGATGGAATTCCAATGCGCCCAATTATTTCGTGTATACAATCACCATTAAATAACCTTTCTAAATTTTTAAAACAAATTCTAGAAAATATAGTCAACAAAAGTACCACTTACATTAAAGATTCATGGGATTTCAAAGAAAAAATAAATAATTTTCAAGTACCTCAAAACCATATTTTAATCTCACTGGATGTCATCTCTCTATACACAAATGTACCAATTGATTTAGCCCTCCTACTTATAAAAAATAAATGGAACGAAATAAAAAAATTCACGGATATACCTCTGGATGAATTTCTAATAGCCATTGAACTAACTTTAAAATCCACATTTTTTGCATACAACAATAATTTTTATAAACAAATAGAAGGTTGCGCAATGGGTTCCCCAATATCAAGTGTAGTTGCACAACTAGTAATGGAGGAACTAGAGAGCAATGTAATCGGACAACTAGACATATCACTTCCATTTTTCTACAGGTACGTTGATGATTGCATAACTCTAATTCCAAAAGATAAATGTAAATATATCCTAAATGCCTTTAACAACTTCCATGAAAAACTTAAATTCACCATCGAGACTGAAAACAACTCAAAAATAAATTTCCTAGATATGACATTATATAATAAAAACAATATTATTGAAACACAATGGTACACAAAAAAAACGTGGTCCGGCAGATACATAAATTACTTTTCGCAACACCCAATGAACCAAAAAAAGTCGGTAATAATCAGTCTTGCCGATAGAGCAATAAAATTGAGTAATTTAACTTATCAATCCCAGGCAATACAAAAGGCAAAAAACATCTTAATTCAAAATAGTTACCCAAAAAAATTAATAAATTCAATATTTAACTCCAGATTACAGCAAATGAACAATCCCAATCAAAACGTACCAAACGAAAAAACTAAAGATAAAAAATTCCTCTCTATTCCTTACATCCAGGGTCTTTCAGAAAGTATCCAAACTATTTTCAAACACCAAAACATAACCGTATGCCACAAAAGCTACAACACTTTTCAAAAGAAATTTTTTACTTGTCTTAAAACACCAACCCCAACCAGTCAAAAAACACACACTATATATCAAATACCATGTAATGATTGCCCAGGAGTATACATCGGACAAACTACTCAATACCTTAAAAACCGCCTAAATGGACATAAATATGACAAAAAAAATAAAACTTCATTAACTAAGCACGAAAATGAAACGTCCCATAAATTCAAATATGAAGACACAAAAATATTAAAAACGGAAACCAACCAAAAAAAAAGGGAATTCTTAGAAATGCTCTATATTAAGCAAAATAAAAATTCAATAAATGATAGAACTGAAATTAAAAATTTAAACCAAATATATCACAACGTAATAAAATAATTATCATGTTCCGAAATTTTCTCCTTGATTAATAAATAAGAAAAAAAAAAAAAATTTTTTTTACTTAGTTAAGTGAAACGGAAAAAAAATACAGTAATTACCAATTGATTATAATAACAAATAGTATAATTAAAGGCCCTCATGCTATACACCAAAACAACAACAACACAATATACAATTTTTTGCTTCAGTAAAAACAATCAGAAAGACAAGCAACTGCTTCAAAACGAGGTGCAATTCCAGTCAAAATATATCGGTAGACTAACATGCCACCGTAGTTTTATAAATAAAAATTTTACATGTTTTGTTGGCGTCTAATACTGTATACTAAATGTGATGTGACAAAAATTTTATTCTGTTTTGGTTTGCTGAATGCAGGAAGTTACCTTCTTGGGTGAGTATATATTACTAGGAATTTTAGTTAGCGTAACGAATTATTATTATATAAAAAAAAAAAAAAAAAAAAAAAAAAAAAGGTTATTTTTAATTATGTGTCTATAAGTATATTTATGTAAATTTTGTCTTTACATTTAAAAAAAAAAAAAAAAAAATGTTGACTTCGCATAATATAAAATAGTACTGTTTTTAGTTTCAGTCAAACAGCACTGATGAAGGCATTTAGCCGAAACGTTTGCAATAAACAAAATGAAAATTAGTGCCGAAAAATAAAATTGTTTTATTTTTCCAAAAAAATAACCTGAGGCCAAAAAAACCAAAGAAAATCTTCCTACGTATATATATATATATATATATAATGTGTTTTCATTCCGGGTGTACATCCGTTCACTACTGTCGTTCTGAAAAGAACAGTTTTGCTGACGTTTGGCCAAAATCACATTTGGCATTTTCGAAGCTTTCTTTCTCGCGTCCGAATAGAGACTCTCTATAGAGAGTGGCGAAACGTCAGCAAAACTGTTCTTTTCAGAACGACAGTAGTGAATGGATGCACACCCGGAATGAAAACACATTGTATTTTTCCATCCGTGAAGGAGTAATAATATATATATATATATTATTAGATCTAAGCTATTTGGTGGCCAATAAATAACAAAAAAACTTTGACCCCTGCAAAGTTATCGTTTTCCAAAAGATTCTCAATTTCATTTTGCAAAAACCTTAAGTATCTATGGCCATTTAGAGCACCTTCAAAAACAATGGGGCCAATCACCTTATTTCTCAGCATACTACACCAAACATTAAAGAACTTACTACCTTGTCGTTTAATCCCAATATATGCGTGTGGGTTTTTAGGTGCCCACAAATGTGTATTTTTTCGATTATACATTCCGGCAGTTGTAAAGGTCGCCTTATCATTCCACATGATTTTTGTAAAAAATCATTTGTTGGAAGAAGTTTAATCTTAAATGTTTTTAATTTATAGTAAGCTCCTGGACAGGCATTAATTTATATGGACGATATTTGTATTTCTTTAAAGTATTTTGATTAGGGAGTGTCCAAAATACCTACTCGCGTTTCTAACTGAATGTCGCGAGTTTTCTAAAAGTGACATTAATATTTTTAATTTGCCAAACAAAATGTTTAATAACTTATTGCATACCTTGAAAATATAGTAATATATTCATTTCTTCTCCGTCGTTTAAAGCAACTGTTCGCTTCTTTCGTTGCAGGGATTTTCTTTGTCGCATACTGCGTTCAACATTATAAATGTAGCTCTGGTTGAAACTTGCATCTCCGGTATTCGGCTTGTGCATAAACATTAATTATTTTATAAAATGATCGAATTATTTTTAATTTTTCTTCTTCATTATAAACCATGACGAACAAATAATTTAATTTTAGACAAATGCTTTTTTGTTTTATTTTTTCCATGGCTATCTAGATTAGCACTTATTGCTTTCGTAGTTTATAAAGTAAACGCAGCAACCTGCGGTCCATGGCTACTATGATTAAAAGCCCATAAAATAAACCTTATTTCGGGATTTTGAAAGCAATATAGACTTTTGTATTCAAAGTTTTTTAGTATCTGTTTAAATACAAATAGGGAAAATTGTTAAATTATAAAAATACATCCTGTACAGGGTGTCCGGATTTCGTTGCAAAAGCAGGGTATCTCGCTTATTTTTAAAGATAGAACCTTGCGGTTTTCACGATCTTGAGCTAATTTTTTGTGAAACTCATGAAGCCGTAAACAAAATTTTCATAGCCTTCTTCGTTTATGAGATACAGGGCGAAATAGAAAATTTTGCATTTTGGGACCCCCTCGTATCTCGGTTATCCTTTAACTTAACGCAAAGGGAAAAATTGCTGCTTATGCAGTTTTTTAGGCTGGATCCAATGGCGTAGTCATATTTTTCATTTGAGTTGTTATTTTTTAGTTATGACCCAAAGTTGTGTTTTTTTAAAGGGGATACCCTGTATATTTGTCCAGAAATTGATTTGTCCTTTTAAAAGCTTCTCAAAAATATAGAATAGTAGGGGTCTATTTTAATAAACAACAACAAAAATCCTAATTTTTATAATTATCATCCCAAATTTTGCAGTAGGCCATGCAAAACGATGCCGTTTTCTTTTGTTTTCTTGGAAGCAAATGACATTTCCCAATTTTGTACGCGTATATAAAATATAGCGCTAGTTTTTTGTATTTATTTATTGTGTAAAAATATATTTGTATTATCATGGAAGAACACCAAACTTTCGAACATTATGAAAAGTACGATATGTTAGCTTGTTTTATATTAAGTAATGAAAATGTTGAAGCGGCTTCAAATCAAAATAAATATGTAATTAAATCTATTTATCAAAATATTTATTGATAATTTCGCACCAAAAAAGTACCACCTACCTAGATTTATGTAACACAAGAACAAAACACTAATAAATTATTAAGTAGACAGCCTTTCAGCAAAAATCAACTGTCGTATAAGAACTACAGTAACCAAGGAAATCAAAAGAACTGTTCAAACTGATTTCCATTTTGTTCTATGCATGCTTTGCACAATTTTCGTATTAGTTTTAGGGAATTAAGCAAAATAACGGGATGATTTTGTAAATAGCGAAAATTTTCTCTTATTGCATTTCCTAAATCTTGGACATTATCATAGTGGTCTTTGTAAATTCTATTTTCCAGATATCTCCATAGAAAGAAATCTAAAATCGACCAATCTGGGGACCTATGAGGCCCTCTTATAGGTCCATTTGTTCCGATCCATTGATTGGTAAAATTATTGTCCAGAAATAATCTCGTCATTCCAGAATTGTGTGCAGGAGCACCGTCCCGTTGAAAATAAATTTCGTTAATTTGCGCTAGAGGAACATCGTCAAGTAATTCAGGTATAGCTGCCTCTAAAATTTCTATATAGCGATTGGCTGTTAGATTTCCCTCAAATATATGAAATTTTATATGTGTTCCTAATATGAAGCAGGACACATTTAGACCAAGCCTGCCCTGCTGTCTTCTGGGAAATATTTGGTATTGATTTTTCTGGACCAGAATCTACTATTGTGCCTATTGAGTATACCAGAATTACTGAAATGTGCTTCCTCTGACCATATAACCTTCCTTTCAAAATCTCTAACCGTATCGCACCTTTCTCGAAACCAATTGCAGAAGACTACCCGACGCTCTGCATTCCCTGGCTGTAAGTGCTGCACGAGCCTAAATTTGTATGGGTGGTGTTTGTGCTTTTTTAGAATTTCTTGAACTCTAGTTTTTGGAAACCCTATGCTCTTTTCACTGGCCCTACAAGAGTTTGTAGGGTAAGCTTCTGCATTAGCCAAAATCGTAATTTCCTCAGCCTCCCGATTTTCTTTATTATATGTTTTCGTACGAGGGTTTGATAAATGTTCCGTGATTAAGTAAATTCTTTTTTATCCGATAAAAAGTGGATATATTAGGTTGCCTCCTTTCCGGATATATAAATAAAAATTAAGCAATAGTATTTCAACATACCTAAAAATTAACTATTTACCTGTTAAAATACATCTCAAAAGCCGCTTCAACATTTTCATTACTTAATATAAAACAAGCTAACATATCGTACTTTTCATAATGTTCGAAAGTCTGGTTTTCTTCCATAATAATACAAATATATTTTGACACAATAAATAAATACAAAAAACTAGCGCTATATTTTATATACGAGTACAAAATTGGGAAATGTCATTTGCTTCCAAGAAAACAAAAAAATGATAATTATAAAAATTAGGATTTTTGTTGTTGTTTATTAAAATAGACCCATACTATTATATATTTTTGAGAAGCTTTTAAAAGGACTAATCAATTTCTGGACAAATATACAGGGTGTCCCATTTAAAAAAACACAACTTTGGGTCATATCTAAAAACTGCATAAGCAGCAATTTTTCCCTTTGCGTTAAGTTAAAAGATAACCGAGATACGAGGGGGTCCCAAAATGCAAAATTTTCTATTTCGCCCTGTATCTCATAAACGAAGAAGGCTATGAAAATTTTGTTTACGGCTTCATGAGTTTCACAAAAAATTAGCTCAGGTTCGTGAAAACCGCAAGGTTCTATCTTTAAAAATAAGCGAGATACCTTGCTTTTGCAACCAAATCCGGACACCCTGTACATAAAATCTCAACTACTTCCAATAACGGGAACTGCTTTAAAGGTTACTGACACACATACTAACTAATTAACTAATATAGAAGTGGAGTTAAGTAAAAGCTTTTAATGAAATGAGCTCATTTTTTGCTTCGTATAGTTCTTCACTTGTATTAGTAAAAAGGACAAATTCAGATTTGTAGTAATTTGTAGTTGAGTCAATAAATCATATTAACCTTTTAAATAATATATCAGCATTACATGTAGAAAATACATTAAAATAATGAGTTTTTAGGGATATGAATAATAAATGTAAATACTTCAAATCCCTCTTGTCATACGCCAACCACAATATTCAGCACTATGAAAATTTTGTCATATTTTATGCTGGTGTTAACAGTAGTGTTTTCATTATACCCCCCTGTTCGATGCAAGCATAAAGTAATAAGAACAATATATAAAACATACAGCATCGTATTTTGTGGCCTTAGATTTCTGATAACAATAGTGAATTTGTGTTTGGACGATACTTTTACAAAGCCACGTCACCTAACGATTAGAATCGTAGATAGTGTTAACGACTTGGCCCCCCCTTTTATAAATGTTCTAATTGTAGTAAAAATATTACGCGTAAAAAATAAAACGGTGAAAAGACTGCTGCGACTACTGAGAAGAAATAGTGAGAATCAAAAGATTCATAGAAATTACATTTTCATATTGATTTTGCAATTTGTTGTGCTAGTAGCGAGTTTGATACATTTATTTTTTGAAAAGGTTACATTCTTTGCATTAATAATGAATAGACTAACGCATTTTTTGATTAATATTATTGTTAGAGAAACAACCACTCAATTTAATGACGTCAGTAGACGACTAAAATCATCACCAAACATCTGGCACCTGTTTAGATTGCAAATTTGGCATAACGAATTATGCAATTTCTTATCTGATATTAACGACACATTTGGTAGTATTTTGGCTGGAATGATTATTGAATGGGTAGCCTTGCTCTTAAGGGGTATCGTGTTTTTGGTAGACGGTGGGCGGCTAAGATACAGATTCTTCCTGGGCCTTAGTTTTTACGTGCTCATCTATGCGGTAAGTAAACTTGTTATTTGAGATAATTATTAACTCTCATAGATCCTAACACTGGAACCTGAGGTAAACGCGCGTTTCGCTAATCAAGTTAGCATCATCAGCAGATGATATCAACTAAAGTAACATCCTAACCGAGACTTGGTTGCACCCGACTGCACCGTTGTCAAGTAAACAATAAAGGGTACTATAGGGAATAGGCCCTATGTCTTTATTTAGTGCTTTCTTACCGCATTTAACTATTTCTATACTCTCAAATGCATACAATTTTACAATACAATACAATTTTTAATCAACTTAGGATTATTTATTCCTCTTTGGTGTTTTCCATGCCATGAGTTCTCTAAACGAATGTTTATGGAGCGTTTCGTTTGCCCAACACATTTTAGATCGCAGTCGTTACAGCTGATTTCATAGATGCCACTGTTCTCCGTTTTGTAGGCTACTCTTAAACCTACGTTTTTAAATACTCTTTCTGGACCTCTCGTATATCTGGGATCATATGGGATTACTATGAACTTATTGGGAGCCTCAGGTCTTTGAAGAGTAGTGGCATCTTTTAACATTTTTTTGTGCTTATGTCTATATACTAATTCATGTACAAAATTATCATTATATCCATTACTTTTAGCTATATTTTTAATTCGATTCATTTCATTGTCAAAACGTTCTTTGCTTAATGGAAAATTGACTAACTTGTGGATTAAGAAATGAAATGCTGCCATTTTATGTTGACGGCAATGAAATGAGTCGGATGTTATATATCTATTAGTATTAGTAAACTTCCTATAAATATCAAATTCTAATTTATCGTGATTTCTAATACCTAACGTGTCGAGAAAAGGTAATTGCCCATTGTTCTTCTTTTCGTACGTAAAATTAATGGAAGGATATTTTTGTTTAATGTTTCTAAAAAAGTGTCCAAATTTTCTGTTTTAGTAACAAAAATAACAAATATATCGTCTACGTATCTATACCACACCCTTGGGAAATACTTGAGTTCTTTTTTGAATTGGGTTTCTAATCTACCCATAAACAAATTTGCAAGGAACGGAGATAAGCAATGGCCCATTGCAGTTCCCCCAAGTTGTTTATAATATTTATTGTTGAACTGAAAGAAAATTTGACTCATACATAATTTTGTGAGAGGCAAATATTCAGCAATAATTTCTTTCATCAAATTATTGAATTCAACTACTTGAATTCGATATAACGATAAATTAGAATTTGATATTTACAGGAAATTTACTAATACTGATAGGTTACTGATAGGTATATAACATCCGACTCATTTTATTGCCGTCAACACAAAATGGCAGCATTTCATTTCTTAACTCAACGGTTAGTCAATTTTCCATTAAGTAAAGAACGGTTTAACAATGAAATGAATCGGATTAAAAATATAGCTGAAAGTAATGGATATACTGATAATTTTGTACATAAATTAGTAAATAGACATAAGCATAAGAAAATGTTAAAAGGTGCCACTACTCTTCAAGCACCTGAGGCCCCCAATAAATTCATAGTAAACCCATATGATCCCAGATATACGAGAGGTTTAGAAAAACTATTTAAAAACGTAGGTTTAAGAGTAGCCTACAAAACGGAGAAGAGTTTGAAAAATCTCCTTGGAAACCCTAAGGGCAAAGTCGACTTGAAGGAGAAGAGTGGCATCTATAAAATGAGCTGTAATGATTGCGATCTAAAATATGTTTGGCAAACTAAACGCTCCATGAACATTCGTTTTAAAGAACACGTGGCGCATTTAAGATACGGAAGAATAGAAAAGTCAAGTGTTGCCCAACATGCTTTGGAAAACAATCACCAAATAGGAATAAATAATTTTAAGTTCATTAAAAATGTATCTAATAATAGATTACTGGATGCATTTGTGAGTTTAGAAATAGTTAAATGTGGTAAGAAAGCCCTAAATAAAGACAGAGGGCCCATTCTCTATAGTGTTCTCTATTGTTTACTTGACAAGGATGCAGTCGGGTGCAACCAAGTGTGACCACAATTACCTATAAATAGTCTCGGTTAGGATGAGTTACTTTAGTTTATATCATCTGCTGATGATGCTAACTTGGTTAGCGAAACGCGCGTTCAGAACGTAGCAAGTTGTGGTGTACTGTGGTTAGAACTCTTGTATTTTGATTCAACTCTCATATATTTTATACAGGGTTGTTCAAAAGAAAGACACAAAGTTCATATTTTGTGTATGAGCCATTTTTCACAAAAAAGCTGGAACATGTGAAATAGTTTAATAATAATAATAATAACATTTATTATTTACCATAAGTATACAAAATAAAAACACAAATATGAAAATCATAAAAATAAGGTAACTATAAGTAAGCATTTCAGACTTCTGTTGTCTAGATTCTGTTCTACCAATGCGGCTGTAAACTAAACAATACAATTTATTACCTAAGCAAAAGTCTTCAACCTTTTTTAATGAAGGGCCAAAAATCGATTTCACATCGTCCGAAGGGCCACAATAGTCCACGTCACTTTACCACCCTATCAATAAAATAAAAAACATATAATTTCAAAGTGTAATAATTTTTATTGGTTAAAAAGTTCAATCAATCAATGCGATTTTTGACATTGTTTATTTTTGACAAGTGTGTCGATATTTCGTTTTATTTTCGTAGTTACAACCCGCAAACTTCCTTCCAGTTGTGAGTCTGTAACTCTTGATCTTGTTTTAGACTTCACATTCTTCATACGAGAAAACAGCTGCTCGCACACATATGTGCCCCAGAACAGAGACACCATTTTCTGGGCATGTGTTTGGATTTCAGAAAACGGGTTTTGATCGAGGTATTTTGAATAAAAATCAAGAAGACCCATGTCAAACTTGTCTTTCTGTTCCGAATTACACTGCAGGTCGATAAGCTCCATCTGACCATTTTCTGGCATGTCTTTAACGGATACACTGAATGGTCGGGCAAAGAGATTGATGTAATTTTCATTATCTCTGAAGTCAGAAAACCATGGTTGGAACTCTTTTTTCAGTAAATCTAGTACTGCGACATATTTATCCACGTCTGTACATTCGCAACTCTTCAGTTTAGGAAAGTGCGTAAATTCTTTTTTCTACAACAAATTTTTCCATAAATCCAGTTTAAACTCAAATGCCTTCAAGTAATTGAGGTGCAGCGTGATGTCTGTGAGAAAACCAAAGTCGCGCAGCCAGTCGGGGCCACTAAATTGAAAAACTGGTTTCACTTTGGTTTCCATGAGAGTTCAAAATAGCGTTTTAGCATTTTTTTCTATGGTCAGCCAACGAACATCAGAAAAATATGTCACATCACCCTACTCGGCATTAATTTCGTGTAAAAAAATTTGGAATTCTCTGTGGTTAAGGCCGCGTTAGTAAATGAAGTTCACAGTTTTTACGACCACTTTCATCCCCTCATGAATATTTGCGGATGTTGCATAAAGATTTTGTTGATGATACGATAACGATACAGTGGTAATGCATCAAAGGAAGATATTTCTGCTGTTTTTTCATCAAACCCACGAGCTCTTCATTAGGGACCGTCTGCATGACGGAACTGCAGAAAAGTTTGTCAATTCTAAATTATATCGTCTCAGTACTGTCATCAAAAACTTATAAACATCACATCCTTTTGTAGTTCTTTTAATTGGAAAAAGGGCAGCCATTTCTTCAGTGATTTCAAAATTATTATCAATGCCCAGAATAAATATAGCTAGTCGAGCGTTATCGTTTAAATCTGTGCTTTCGTCGAGCGCAATAGAATAGTATATGAACTTCAGTGCACGTTCTTCTAGTGAATTTTCAATGTTTGCCGCTAACCCTTTGAATCTCCTGGCGACAATAATACCGGACAAACTAGCTATAGAAAAAAGTTGTTTTTGAGGTGGGCACAATACTTCAGCGGGTGCCTCTATACATTCCTTAATAAATTCACCATCAGTAAAAGCCTCGGTTAAAGGTTTTCATTTCAAAGCTATTTTTTCGCGCTTGCCTCGTTTTCAATATTCTGTTTTCAAAACTATCTTGCTGTCGTTGAAGCTGACTTTTTAGGGCTCTCACTTTACCTTGCCGTAATTGTCCTTTGAATGTCTCAAACTTTGTGTCATGCTTTGTATCGTAATGCCTTTTTAAGTTGTATTTTTTCAAGGCTGAAAGGGATTCTTGACACACCAAACAGACGAGTTTTTGATTAACACTAACGAACAAGTACAACTCAGTCCACTTTTCTTGCAATATGCGCCTTTCTTCACTAATTTATTCATTTTTTACCCGAAGTAGAAGCCATTTTTAATCTCAAAGTAGACTAAACGAGTTTAATTCTCCGATAAGAATGTCCACGCCAAAACTAAACTTGCGCGACTGCACGCCACAGTACACTATCCGCCTTACACGCGTGTAAACACACTTTACTCAACTCAGCGCTTGTATCGCTTCGTCCGCTCTTGGAATTAGAACTGGCCGCTGCAGTGTGATGCCGGCTTTATATAGGCCGGGCGCATCAACTTTGAATCTCTCGAAATTTCGAGGACTTACGAGACTGAACTAGTAGGTCTCTCTAAAATGTTTCTAAAAATTTCTAGAATCATTACAAAGTTTCAACAGACATGCAACGCCATCTAGTGGCCTTGTGAGTAGTCGTGGTCGCGAGTTCACAGATTAGATCTCTTCTAACTAGATGGCGCTAGCGTCCTCAGAGTGTCATTCGCGGGCGCGGCGTGATACAATATTTTCTTTAGCCTATGGGAGCTGCAAGAAATTGCCCGAGGGCCGCGGGTTGAAGACCCTTGAGCTAAATAATAAATAAATAACATAATTGTCCTAAGATTACATTATTAGGAAATGAAGAGAAGAAGAGAAAAAAAGGGAGACAGAAATACAAAGAAAGAAGAATGAAGTTTAGAGTATTTCGAAAGCTATTGAGAATTGAGTAACTGAGTAGTAATTTTCTTTTTAAAACTTTGTAATGAAATGGAAGATTGAGACATTTGTGATAAATCCGGAGATAACGAATTTATATTAAAAGCAATGTTATAGGAGAAGCATATCTTAAATATTTCCAGTTTTATGATGTGGAATTGTTAAAGTATTTCTACGTAAATTCAAACAGTGTACGTCCGTACGAAAAGTGATTTTGTTATAGAGATATGAAGGCGATTTAAATGTAAGAAATTTATAATAAAAGCACAAGGCAAGTAGCTTTCGTCAGTTATACATATTTTACCATGATACATGATCATTACCATGATGTCAGATACTCTGTTTCTCTTTTTGATACCAAATATAAATCGAATGCAGTTGTTCTGCACTTTTTGAACTCTATGTAAATCATAATTGTCCAAACACGGACCATATATATGATAGCAGTGATTAAAAAGTGACAGTATTAATGAATCACAGAGCTCCTTTTGAATAGATTGGTCTAGGTAATGTCTGGGCGGGTATAACGATTTGAGAGAGCAGTATGTTTTTTTAAGAATATAAGAAAAGTTGTGAATCCAAATCGAGACCTAAACTTTTTGCGCTTTCAACTATATTTAAACTTTGGTTTCCTATTTTTATATCGACTTATATCATTAAAAATGTTTGTATTACTAAATAAAAGAACAACCGACTTAGACGGATTCAAGTTTAACATATGTTTAGAGGATATTTTAAGTAGCTCGTCTAAATCGGAGTTAATTTTAATATTGGCTTCTTCACAGTCAGAAGGTTTAAAAGATAAATACAGTTCATTATCGTCGCCGTAAAAATGATACTGACAGTATTTAAAATACGTATGGAAAGTACTCGTGTAGATACTAAATAAAGGAGGTCCTAAAATGTTGCTCTGGGGAACCCCAGAATCAACTTTAAGAAAATCAGAAAAATGTTGATCAATCTTCACACGTTGAAATCTATCGGATAGAATTGATTTAATAATGTTTGAGGCATTTATCGAAAACCCTATATAGTGTAACATTGAAATTAATATTTTATGATGGAAAGTTTTACTAGAATTAATGATGTGGCATCGTTGTTGTCTCGAGCACAAAAGATATCGTCAGTAACATCCACCATTGCCGTCGCGCAAACTATGTCCAGGGCGAAGTCCCGATTGTTTCGTTACTAAAATATTATTTGTATTTACAAGTGTGCTAATTTGAGTTTCCAGTACTTTTTCTAAAATTTTTGAAAATGTTGGAAGTATGCTTACTGAACGAAATTGAGATCAATCCTTAGGAACACTTGCTTAGGGCAGGGGTGTGACAACAGCTTTTTTCCAAATGTTAGGAAAACATTCTTGAAAAATACATTCATTAACTATATCTGTTATAAATTCAATAATATAAGGACAGCACAAGGAGATTAAAGTTAGCAAGGAATCCAGATTGTTTTTAGTGTTATATAAGTAAAAATTTATATGATCGTTATTTAAAGAATTATTTGTTTTGGTTGAATTTATAAATCGTTTTTTTTTATTCCAGATTCATGTTTTTAACCTGGTAAGGGCTGGCGAGCAACTAACCTTGGCGAAAGAAGATACCCTAGCAATATGCTATAGAAAGTCTCAAAGTATGTCGAAACTGAATAAGAAAATGTCTCTTCAATATCAGATTATAGCGAAACAAGCCTACCAGAAGCATTTACCATTACATGGTGCCAGTTTGTTTCTTATAAATAATAGTGCTTATCTCTTTATGTTTACTTTCCTTTGTAACTATCTGATTGTGGTTTTTCAGTTTCTATTAGCTTCTTCAAAGAGCCAATGGAAATCTTATTAGTTATTTAAAAAATAGATATAACATTAAAGTTTGTAATTTGTTTCGTTTTATATCCTACTGTTTAAGTAATAAACAAACTCGCATTTGAAATGTCAAAATTTGAATAAAAATAGAAATATTTAGTCTAGGAAAAATCAAAACCTTCCTATATGATATAATATATAAAAATTTAAATAAACGTTTTCTAATTTATCGAATTAGCCGTTACTTGATGGAAATTCATTATCAATAGTATAATAAATAAACAAACTATATAAAATAACAAAAGTAGATTTTTTAACAGTAATAAAAGAGTCGACCTACCAACGTTCGCAGATTATAGCTATAAAGATTTAACAGTGGGGAGCCGTTTAGGTCCATTTGATCGTTCAATAAAATATTATGGTTTTTCCTCTTATTAATTTCTAGACTTTCCAAGTAATTTAACTTCTAACTTTTATTGGCTGAATGAAACGTTTTTAATTCATTATTAAAATTATGATTTGTTCCTAATAAATGTTTTCCACAATTAGAATCAGTTTTTTGTTTAATATATGATTTTACGTGTATAAAAGGATCTACCCGCTTGACCAATATATACTTTCTCGCAAGAACCGCACTTTTGGTCCTTATTTGTATTAGACTTGTTAATTCTTAATATATCTACCTAAAGTATTATTGGTACAAAAAGCTACTTTATGATTTGTTTTGTAAGATATTTCTCTATTTTAATGCTTTTATTTATTGTCTTTTATTGACGATTTTGTCTATTATGGTTGCGTCATAACCATTATTAGCTGCAATCTGTTTTATAATATTAAGGGAGAACTGCACGCAAAAAGTGAAAAACCAGCGATAAGGTCTAGTCAAGTCCAAAGTAAGATGAAAAGGTACCTACGTATCAGAGAAAACCACGTCCGCCCTCAAAAAAATGTATTATGTATAGGCAATTGAAATAAAATTTCGTTTAAAAATGGGTTCAAATGGTTCACGCGCTGCAGAAATACAAAGACATGAGTACGATTTACCATTTAAAATTTTGCAGTTACGTAGACAAAGGATCAATGCAAGGCGGTAAAGAGCCATTTTGTGGAAAAAAAAATTATATGCGACGCCATTTGCGTCGAAAAGTGATCAAAAAATGGTGGAAAATAGACAAAACTACTTCTATTTTATAATTCTAGATTTGATTTTTTTATAAAAATTCGCCTTTAGCGCCCAACAATATATATTTCCCTATTAAAATCACATTGAAGCTAATACATGTCTCTCATAGTTTTAACATAATATTGCAGCGGCGGAAGGCTTGCAAATGATCCATAATACTGCGTGCAGTTCCCCCTTAAGTACCTTGTTAAAATTTTCTCTTGACAGAGGTACATTAATTAAACGATGTACAAAACTATGAAAAACTGCCATCTTATGTGTGAATGGCTAGTTTGATGTATTATGTATTGTTATATCTGTATAGGATGGTTTATGATAAATTTCAAAATCGTGTTTATTATTAATGTTCTTGATTTTTAAATTTAAAAAGTTTATGGACTTGTTTTGTTCAAATTCAAAAGCAAATCTTATATTTTTATGTAATTTATTAATAGAATTTAGAAAGAGGTTAAGTTGTCTCTCTGTGCCTGTGAAACAAGCCAAAATATCGTCAACGTATCTGTACCAATAAATAAACTTGTGTCGTACAGGGTGATTATCTATTACTTGTTCTAAGTTATCAAGAAATATTTCAGCTAAAATAGAACTTAACGGGTTACCCATTATTAACCCTTCTTTACTTAAGTAGGTCGAGCCATTAAATTCAAAATAATTTTGATCAAGGCACACTGCCAACAAATCTAATATGTCATTCTTAACAATAGGGTTGACTTTGTTGGTTAATAGCAAATTATCAACTAAGTTCATAGCTTCAATGGGGTGATACTGGGAAATAGGTTTTGAAAATCGAAATAAATTAAAATAGCGTTATTTGGAGTTATATCTTGAATATTATTAATTACTTTAAGGCTGTTTCTTGTATTATATTTAGGCTTGAAGTTACAAAATTTACTAATAATTACTTAATATTAAATAAAATTATAAATAATAAATTATTAATACCCGGTGTGCTGGAGCTGTTACATACCACACTACTGGCCGAATGGGCATATTTTCTTTGTGTAACTTAATAAAAGAATATAGCTTCGGTGCTTATGGGTTAATTAACCTTAAACTATTTTATTTTGTCAAAAATTCTGTATATACAGGGTGATTCATGAGGAAATGTCAATACTTCAGGTACATATTCAGGACCAAAAAATTAACATAAAAGTCTATATCAATAAGTGTCCGCAAGGCCTTATCTCTCGAGATACAGGGTGTTATAATTTTTATTTAATTTTCCTATTTTTTAAATGAAATCTATGATAATGTAAATAATGGAGTGAAAATTGATTGGGGTTTTTTGGTATGACAAATTCGAATCTAATATTAGTATTGCTCTTACTTGTAGGGGGCGCCACCTACATGTCTTTCTACTTCTTCGAACAATCCCAACTTTTTGGTACAGTCTTGTATTACATTTTTGAGCAAAACAAATTATTCCCTTGCCATTTTTACGTCAAAAAGGTATATTTGTTAAAAGTGGATACGAGCAACCGTTTTCGAGATATTTGGATTTAAAACAGTTTCGGCGCATGTGATTTTTTTTATCAAATTCACATAAAGTATGCATGAATTGTAAAAAAATAGAAGTGTGCCTTGCCTGACAGAACAACTGCTGGTTGGTGTTCTCATGGTTTTTCTTGTTACTTAGCAATAGTAATGTCAGTTAATAATAAGATCAAATTTTGGCACTGTCAATTTCTGTTCATAACTTTTATTATCTGACAATAATCATTTAAGAAACTTTAATATGCAGATATGATATTCGTCTATGGCTTCTGTAATGGGGTCGCAATTCAAGCAGTCGCGGAGACCAGCTTCGTTTTCCAGATAGAAGGGTGCCAGATAGAAGAGTTTTTCAACAAGTTTTCACTACTGCTGGAGAATCTGGGATGTTTCCAAGTGCGAAAATTGTATCTGAAAGGGAATCGGGACCCAACGTTGAAGTAGAAGAGGCTATACTCAATGCCGTCGAAAATGATCCAAGCATAAGCACTAGGCGGATTGCAGATACTTATCAAATTACACAATCGTCTGCTTGGAGAAATCTTCACATTAATTGTTTATACCCATTTCATTTACAACGGGTTCAACATTTGCAGGAGGGTGATTTTGAGTTGAGAATGCAATTCTGTAACTGGATTAATGAAGATCGAAGGTTGTATAGGTATGTTTTGTTCACTGATGAAGCACAGTTCACGCGTGATGGTATAAATAATCTTCACAATGAACACCGCTGGTCCTATGAAAATCCTCACGCTACAGTAGAACATAATTTCCAACATAAATTTAGCATTAATGTGTGGTGTGGAATGTTAAATGGTCATTTAATTGGTCCATTTATAATCGACGGTAGTCTTACAGGAGAAAAATATTTAAACTTTCTTGAAAATCACTTGCGAAATCTATTATAAGATGTTCCCCTTAATGTAAGACAAAACATGTATTTGCAGCATGATGGAGCCCCTGCACAGTACAGTTTACTTGTAAGAGATTTTTTAAACCAAAACTTTCCAAACCGATGGATTGGTCGGGGAGGTCCGTTTAATTGGCCAGACTTTAATCCTTTGGATTATTGTCTTTGGGGATGGTTCAAATCACTGGTATATTCCATTAAAGTAAATACAAGAGAAGCATTACTGGATCGGATAACAAACGCAGCACAAACACTAAGAAATGCGCCCGAATGTATCCACAAAGCAACCCGAGCTATACACCATAGAGCTGACCTGTGCTTAGAAGCAAATGGTGGAAATTTTTAAAATTATAAAACGTAACCTAGATTTTATTAAAAACAACTTAATAATAACAATTTTAATAAAAATTAAATAGCTTTTGTTTAGTTTATGTCTAAGGCACTGAATACACACCTCAAAAAAATGTGTTAGTCTTTCACTTCAAAGCTTTTGTGCCAAGATGCGTTTAAATTTGGACAAAATAACAAACTTTTAAAATCTAGCGATAAAAAATTACATGCGCCGAAATTGTTTTAAATCCAAATATCTCGAAAACGGTTGCTCGTATCCACTTTTAACAGGTATACCTTTTTGACGTAGAAATGGCAAGGGAATAATTTTTTTTTATTCAAAAATGCAATACAAGACTGTATCAAAAAGTTGTGATTGTTCGAAGGAGTAGAAAGACATGTAGGTGGCGCCCCCTACAAGTAAGAGCAATACTAATATTAGATTCGAATTTGTCATACTAAAAAACCCCCGTATATCAATTTTCAGTCCATTATTTACGTTATCATAGATTTCATTTAAAAAATAGGAAAATTAAATAAAAACTTTAACACCCTGTATCTCGAGAACTAAGGCCTTGCGGACACTTATTTATATAGACTTTTATGTTAATTTTTTGGTCCTGAATATGTACCTGAAGTATTGACATTTCCTCATGAATCACCCTGTATATTCGACAAACGGGTAGATCTTTTTATAAACGTGTCAAAGAACACAAAACATCATATATTAAACAAAAAAGTGATTCTAATTATGCAAAACGTTTATTAGTAATAAATCATAATTTTAATAACGAATTTAAAACGTTGCATTCAGCCGATAAAAGTTAGAAGTTAAATTACTTGGAAAGTCTAGAAATTAATAAGAGAAAAAACCATATTTTATTGAACGATCAAATGGACCTAAACGGCTCCCCACTTTTAAATCTTTCTAGCTAAAATCTGCTAAGGTTAGGTAGGTAGACTATTTTATTACTGTTAAAACATTTTTGTTTTAGTACAAGTCTTAAGTTTGTTTTTGAAAAAGACACAGTGTGTCGAAACAGCTGTCAAACGGAAATAAATTAGTGGAAATTACGAAACAAATATAGTTTGTTTATTTATTATACTAGTAAATGATATAAAAAAGCTTATAAGTAAGGATAAAATGGACTTGGTACAAGAACCCACCGAGTATCCTAAAAAGACCACGAAACATCAGGGCCGTACTTACAGTAAAAAAGGTCGAAGTGGTAAAGTATAATTGTGTAATCACGTTACGAGCGGTATTCTGCTTGCTTAAAAAAATAATCGAAAGTGATAATAAAAGTAGGATACGATAGGAGTATTGTAATCGTGACGAAATCACCCTCCGAGATTTTTTCAGATCTTTAGGGTTTAGGGTCCTTAGATGGGAATACGTAAAATAAATTGTGTCTATCTATACGCTTTATTTCTCAAGATATCAAAAAATTTTGCACACAATAGATTTAGGATTTGGTCTGAATCGTCAGAATTTGTTATCAAAAAAAACATGATCATCGGAAATTGGGAAAATGAGCACCAGCTTTGTTATTTTAAATAAAACACCCTGTATATTTTTAGTTTATTGAGATGAGCTTTTTCTCCTGATTCCAAAAATATATGGTTTGTCTATGCTCACTGTAACCATCTTCTCATAATTTTGAAAAAACGTGGAAAAATTACCGCTCTGGTTTAAGTATAGTAGAAATAATAGAAAGCATTGGTTTCAATTGATTTACTTCAAAATGGCCGTTCTCTCACTCACTTATCAACTTGTTTTAAAATATTATGCGCTTTGCCTTGGAAAAGTAATGAGCCGTTTTTAATTCAACTGTTTTGCTTTTCATATACAGGGTGTCCCGAATTGCAGTGTCCAAACTTTAACAGCGCATTCTGCATTCAAAATAAGCCCTAATTTTCTATATAAACATATATCGGCAAATGCTTCGTCTTCGAAATACAGGGTGTTAAAGTTTTAAGAAAAAAATTGTTTTTTAGTCATAACTTTTTTATTACTTGAGATATTGTTATTAAATTTGGTAAACAGCCTTGAAGTAACAAAAGGCATTTTTTGATTTGCAATATTTTTTAATTTTTCATCAGTGGCGTCCGTACGGGATTTTTTATTGAATATTCTTGAAGAAAAAATGGTACGCTACTGCTTATTCTGAAAACAAAAATCATTCCTAAAATTCCCACTCAGTTTGGAGCAAATTTGACCCCCTGTTTTTTTCTTGTGCGGTGTAAGGATTTCGAGTAAAAAACTAAAAACCATTTTTATGTATGGCATAGTTAAAATTTCCGTTATTGTTAATTTCAGTAGCAAAACCTTTAAGGTGGGATTGTAACAGCAAGTTTTTAAAATTATTTGGTTTCCGATATTTATTTCATGCATTCATAATTTCTGAACAACGTATGTAGGGTTTCTAAAATAAAAGCTTGTCTGACAACTAAGGAGAGATGACGTCATCGACCCCTTGTAATGGAGATTTGCATTATGTTTGGGTTATCAGGGTGACATCGCAGAAGTTAGCAGGCAACCTATTAAAATCTAATGTCCTTGGTACTTTCCATCATTCCTTCATTGTCGACTCTTGGTATGCCATGATTGCATTTTTGTGATAATTGAACAATTGCTAGGTTCGTCTTTAAAGTATGACAGATGAGTTTATAATTCTAAAATCGTCGATTCATTTTGTAAAACGGTAATTAGAATTAATTCAATTTTGAAGATGATACTTCATTTTACAGAAACTACTCTTTATTAACTAAGTTCGTAATTAATTTTACAAAAACTAGAATTCATAACTTTTATTAACTTAGATCGTGAAAAAAATTTATAGAGCACTTTAAATATCATTAAGGATTAATGTGGGCCTTAAAATTCACAATAATCGCTCAAAATGAGCTCCTCTAACCTCGACACATTTTCGGCATCTGCTCTTAACTGTGTCAGTGGCATGGCGTATAAAATTCGTATTGGCTCGCAAAGTTTCACAGGCTTGCTCTATCCTTAGAATCAGTTCTTCTCTTGTATGAACTGGTCTGGAATAAACTAAACTTTTCAAATAATCCCACACAAAGAAGTCGACAGGTGTGAGGTCAGGGGAACGTGGTGGCCGGGCTGTAGCTCCTAATCGTCCAATCCATGGTTCTGGATAATTATTATTTAACCACTCGCGATTTACAAGTGCAAAATGCACGGGATCCCCGTCCATTTGAATCCAGAATTCGTTTCTAAGATTTAGGGGAATATTTTCTAGATATTGAAATAACTCATTTTGCAGAAAATCATTAAATAACTGTCCATCTAGGCGTGGTGATAGAATATGGGGCCCGCAAAAAATTTAATTTATTACACCACACCAAACATTAACAGAAAATTCTTGCTGAAATGCTCTAGTTCGTACAACACGTGGATTGTCATGGGTCCAGATTCGTAAATTATGGAAATTTACTGAGCCGCTTCGGATAAATGTGGCTTCATCAGTCCATAAAATTTTTTTTGAGAAGTTCTCGTCTTCCTCTATATGGCCCAAAAACCAATTGCAAAAACTGACACGTTTTTCGGCATCACCAGGTTGAACTGGCTGCATCTGAAATGGCTTCCTGTGATCTTTCCTCAAAACGAGATGAACCTTATTTTTCGAAACAAAAACTGCGTTGCCTTGTAAATTATGAGCTGCTCTTCATAGGCTTAATGTCCTATCGTTGTCAAACTTATTTAAAATTACGCTTCGATATTGTTCATTTCTCCTACCTTCGTTTCTCGGATTCTTTTTGAGTCCAAAATTCCTAAACATTAAATGTGTTTTAATGAAAACTTGTTCGCAAGGTAATCTTCTATTTGGAAATCTTCGTTGGTATTCCCGTACTGCTGCATTTGCATTTCCATTACAGAAACCATAAACGAAATGAATATCAGCATATCAAAGTTACTGAATAACACCATTTTGAAATCACTAGTTAGACTGATAATAACCTTTTTGTATAAACTGTAATGTACCTGACATTTATTTACTCTAAAAACTCAGATGTCACACTTTAAAGACGAAACTAGCAATTGTTCAATTGTCACAAAAATGCAATCATGGCATACCAAGATGTTAAAGGCTTTGCCACTGAAATAATTAACAATAATGGAAATTTTAACTACGCCATACATAAAAATAGTTTTTAGTTTTTAACTCGAAATCCTTGCATCGCACGAAAAAAAGACAAGGGATCAAATTTGCTCCTAACTGAGTGGGGATTTTAGGAATGACTTTTGTTTTTAGAAAACGCAGTAGCGTACCATTTTTTCTTCAAGAATATTCAATAAAAAATCCTGTACGGACGCCACTGATAAAGAATCAAAAAATATTTCAAATCAAAAAATGCCTTTTGTTACTCAAATGCTGTTTACCAAATTTAATAACAATATCTCAAGTACTAAAAAAGTTATGACTAAATAACAATTTTTTTCTTAAAACTTTAACACCCTGTATTTCGAAAACGAAGGATTTGCCGATATATGTTTATATAGAAAATTAGGGCTTATTTTGAATGCAGAATGCGCTGTTAAAGTTTGGACACTGCAATTCGGGACACCCTGTATGGTCGTTGTCATTAACCTACCTACTTGTCGAAAATAATAAAACCTAATAATTACTTTAATTATTACTTGAAATGATAGGGGAGATGTTAGCATAAAAAAGCATGAAGTAACAAGCTTTTTGGTATTATTTGTAAATTAAACAAGTTACAATAACGATATCTGTAGAAAACAAACAAGAAACTAACAAATAAAAAAGTCAAATTATTAAGCATATTTATTATTAGATTTAGTCTACACAGCCGCCTTGATTCAATATAGATTTCTGTAATAATTCTGAAAATTTGCGAGTTATGGCTTTAAAAGTGAATTCGAAATTAATTTGATTTAAATTGCTAATTTCAGCTGGTATTTTTTCTGCTAATTCGCGAATAGTGGTTGGCCTATTGTAATATACTTTATTCTTAAACGTAAGGTATCCTCATAAAATAATCGAGAGGCGAATTTATGGGTCCCTGTCTTCCTATCCACAGATCATTTTTGTTGTTTAGATATTCGGTAACTGATAACGATGCAATTGTGTGGAGGGGCAGCGTCCCGGTGCCAAATAAGGTTGTTCAAAACTTGGAGAGGTAGCTCTTCTAAAACCTCATCGATCTGATTTCGTAGAAGATCTAAATATCTTTGGCCATTCAAAGTATTCTCTATTGCTACAGGCCCCAAAACTCTATCATCTATCATACCGCACCAAATGGTTATAGACTTCCGACCCTGAATTTGCACAATTTGTTTTTTATAGGGATTTGTGGTTGTCCAAAAATGTTTGTTTTTTCTATTAAACATACCTGCGGTGGTAAACGCAGCCTCGTCGGTAAAATTCTCCTACAGATATTAGGATCGTTCTGTATTCTTGTCAACATCTCTTGAGAAAATGCTACTCTTTGTATTTTATTCAGTGGAGTTAAATTTTGTACCGGTCTAAACCTATAAGGTTTATACTTGTAGTGCTTCAAGGTTTCGTAAATTTTTTTATTTAAGTTTATCACTGCGTCTTCGATAGATCATTCTGGGTCTCCTACAAAAAAAACATGAATTATATTTTATTGAAAACAATAATAATAGGATTAATTTCCTTCACAATGTAATAAATCCATAGCTTTGAAAATAAAGGCAAAAAAGTAGCTAAGTAAGTGATGACAGAACGGCCTTATTGAAGGAAAAACATAAGAACAATAATTATTGATTTCAAAGCCTCCCATTATTTTTCCAATACGCCAAAGCGGCTCATATTTTAAAATAGGTTGATAAGTGAGTGACAGAACGGCCATTTTGAAGTAAAAATAATTGAAACCAACGCTATCTATTATTTCTACTATACTTAAGCCAGAGCGGATAATTTTTCCACGATTTTTTCAAAATTCTGAGATAATGGTCACAGTGAGCATAGACACACTATATCTTTTTGGAATCAGGAGAACAAGCTCTTCTCAATAAACTAAAAATATACAGGGTGTTCTGTTGAAAATGACAAAGCTGTTGCTCATTTTCCCAATTTCCGATGTTCATATGTTTTTTTTGATAACAAATTCTGATGATTCAGACTAAATCCTAAAACTTTTGTGTGTAAAATTTTTTGATATCTTGAAAAATAAAGCATATATACCCCGTTCAAAATATAACCGAACACCCTGTACAAGCAACTAAAACCGATGAAAATATGCGATAACGAGTTTGAAATCGATTTACCAGCAATTCACCCTCAGTATTGCGAAATGTATTTGGAAATCGGGGAGCTTGGAGGTTAACTTACAACATAATTTTACGGTAATTAATTTTTTTCAGTCAATCTATGATTTTTTTGTCTTGCATTTTAGTATTGAAAAAACCATATTTAATAATCCGACGAATATCTGCGAAACCGCTAAAAATTTAGAAATATTTGTGGATAAAAAAGTATTCGTTTTTGAATTCCGTATCTAATAGAAAAAAAATATACAGGATGTTCCATTTGAAAAAAAAACTAAGAAAAATTGATTTATATTATAGCAAGTTTGGCATTGAACTTTCGACACTATGTAAAAGTCAGAAGTACGATATTTACAGTTCAGTAAGTGGAGACCGACTATAGTAAACACCTAGCGTAGTTTTGATTTCAAGACGTTTCTTCTATTTTTAATGAATTTTTAAAAAAATGAGGTTAACTATTTTACTATACTATATAACCCCAGCGGCTCACACATTTATGAGACATCCTGTACAACTGAATGTAAGTATGTATTCCTAACATCTTTATACTATGTTTTTATTTTGATAATATTGTTGCTAAATTAGCTAGTAACAAATTGCCACAACGACCAGATATTGTCATTTAAAATTCAGAAGATCCAACACCCACACAGAGAGCTTCCAAATGCGTATCAATATTCTGAATGCATTTAAGGGCTCTCAGATATTTCCGACACGTATGTGACCCAATCCCAGATACTTCTTATGTTTATTTATTATTGCTTCTATTCAAGTGTGTATTAATATCTTAGTATCCTGAACGGTATAAAATAAACAAAACGAAAAAAACATAAAATCTTACACTAAAGAAACATTTTCTTAGATCTTTTATCCTTATGAAAATATTTTAAATGGAGAACAATATTTGTTTGATTATTAAGCAGTTCTATAGATTTATCTCTGGATCTTTTGAGAATATATGCATTTGAGCACTTTAGTTTGTACTCCTATTTACAGATAATTGTAAAGGAACTATATCTAAATATAGAACAACAAATGACGCCTTTGAAAGAAATATAGCCATATAATTCTCTTTAGTGGCATTAGTGGTTATTTAATATAGCAGGATTTACTAACTTGCAGCAAAAAAAGTGGCTGGGCAAAAGGGCACGTTTTGCAGAGTCGGTCATAGCATCTTTGGGTGTTTTTAAGTCCGAAAAAACCAGCATGATCTTTAGGGGTAATCCATAAATTATTTCAGACCAATTTCATGATTTTTGGAGCCCCTCCCCGTCGTTGTTAAGGGTGGTCACATATGTATGATAGAGGTTCGATAAGAAGGGATTTTTCAAAACTCAAATTCCAAGGGAGTGAAATCACCCCTTGAATATTACAATATTTCTTATTTAAAAAACGGTCAGTTTTTCGGAAAATGTTTGAACACGTGTTTTTTAATTTATTTTTTTCATATTTTAGGTTTTTTCAAAATTTGTACAGGGTGTTCAAAGGGGTGAAACCACCACTTAAATAATACAATATATTTTTTTTAAAAACCGGTTAGTTTGTCGAAAAAACGCTTGAACAACGTGTTTTTTAATTTATTTCTTTACAAATTTGAAAATTTTTAAAAAATTCATACAATGTGTCTAAAGGGGTAAAACCATCCCTTAAATATTACATATATATATTTTATTTAAAAAACCGTTAGTTATTCGGAAAAACACTTTAACACGTTCTTTTTATTTTACTTTAAAACATATTTTAAGATTTTTTATCATTATGCAGGGTTTTTAAAAAAATCGGGTCATTGATTAATTTTTGCGATCTTTCTCAAAATGTTCGCCGTAGACAGCTGAGCCTGTGCAAAGGGCTTAATTTTAGAGTGCAGAGGTTCGATACCTCTTTACATCTCTTTCATTATAGTCAGTCGCGGGTACCCGCTAGTTATTTATATATCTCTATTAAAAATATTTTTTCATAAAATCAGCAAAACATAACAAATCAAATGAACCATACAAAATTTCATCATCTTGTATCCATGGATCTTGAACCCATTCCTTTAAATTATTTATGACTGGCATAGCAGTTACTTCGTTCTGGATTTGGATTGTTACAGACATTGGATGTGTCAACATTTTCCTCATTCATCAATATAGCACCGTCATCGTTTATTAAACAAAGAGCTCCCTGGCATGTATATCTGCAATTCTTTGAGGTCGAATCTTCATGGTGGGGGCAATCATCATGCCTCTTATGTGATTGCTTGTGTTAGTTAGTGGCATTGTTTTATGAAAAACACAGATCAGAGAATGACATACGATCGTTTAAATAAGTATGCCACTGGTGAAATAGCCATCGCAGGGAACTTGCTTCATTGATAAAAATGTTAAGATAGATTCAGAACTCTACCAATAGTATGTGCTTGCAAATTTGCATTATAAATTTGGAAACATTAGCTATAATTACAGCCTTCAAAAAGACGGTGTCCACTCCCATACTTCTCGAAATTATTGAGCCGGATTTGTGGCCGCTTAACAACCCTAATCTGAATCCCGTTGATTAATGCATATGGGGAAACTTGGAGTCCATGATGTATGCCAATTACAACATAACGACAATAGACGAATTGAAAAACAGAATTATTGCTGCGATCAATTTAGTCAACGCATTATAAATAATTCTATTAGCCAATGGAGAAGACGTTTACAGGCTGTAGGCTGTAAAATGTTTTATATTGTTTGATGTTATTTGTAGTTACCAACTGTTTTGTATTGTATTCTATTGTTTTATATTAAATTCTATTGTTATATATTTCCTAATGATATTTAATTTTATAATTAAGAGCGATTTGTTTTAATATCATATCCAAGAATCATTGGAAGCCACAAAAAACAAGAGTTATTAAGGTTCAAATTGTGTTCCAATTAAATTTGGCCCACAGCACAAGCATAAAATATTCATAAAATATATTTATGCTTACAAATGCCTTATTTTTACAAATGAAACTAAACTGTCAAAAATATAAATTCCAATTTCCAAGTAGTCCTGGTGCTTGAGAAGTACAGTTTCTATTATAAGATGCAAAGATGAATTTTAATGGACACGAAATGATCGATATGATGTATGTGTTAGGAGCAACTGAAAAAAATTGTTTGTTTGCAACAAGAATATATCACAAAAAGTATCCTGATAAAAGGCAACCACACAGAAGCGCTTTTGAAAGGCTTATGCAACGGTCTGATGAGACGGGAAATGTAAAATATACGAAAGCTGATCGAGCCAAAACTGTTTTAAATCAGGAGGACGAGTTAGGGGTGAACTTAAAAGTTATAGAAGATCCACATATTGGCTTTAGAAGAATTACAAGGGCAAACAGATCTAAGTAAAACCACTCTTCTACGAATTCTCAAAAAAAAGTTTTACCCATAACACATTCAAATCCTTGAAGAATTCTATGAGGATGATAATCACAAGCGACTAGATTTTTTTCACTGTGTTATTTACTGACGAAGCATCATTCCACAAAAATGGAAATGTTAATAGACATAAGTGGCATTACTATAGGCTACTGAAAATCCTGACTATATTCGCAGCTAGTCAAAATAGGTGGTCTCTTAACGTCTGCAGCGGAATTGGTCTGCATTTTTTTGAAGAAAGGCTTACTGCACACCGATATCTCCAATTCTGGAGAGAAAATTTTAGAACATTGTTATACCAAATTACTATTAACGGCTGTGATCAAATATGGTTTATGCAAGGCGGTGAACCAGTTCACCAAACTGCTGACATTCATGCATTTCATGTCATGAATGCTGGGTAGAGGAGAACCGATTGCATGGCCTCCTAGATCCCTGATAAAAATTGCCTTTTTTCTTTGGGGCATTGTTCAAAGTCTAGTCTATCAAACACCTCAGACTGCAAGAGAAAATATGAAGGAATGAATCCGAAGTGTATCTAATAATATTTATTTTAATATATTAAGAGATGTTAGGGTATCTTTTAAAAATCGTTTAAATATTTGTGTTGAACAAATCGGTGGTCATTTCAAACATCTAATTAAGTAGTTTTTGCTGTTTTATATAATTTGTTACTTAGAATGGTTTTTTGATTGTTTGCTCTCTCAAAAGCGCTTCTCGTGTTTGTCTTTCATCAGGATAGTTTTCCTTTCACTTGCTCTTAAAACATAAATCATATCGATTATTTCGTAATAACCACCAGTTTGTATTACTATATCATTATAATAATATGATCTGTATTTGTGAAATTTTTGGATTAAATCTTTTTTATTAGAGATAATTTTTATAATATAAACCGTATATGCTGGTACCAATAAATAAAAAAATAGATGTACGTTACAAAATTTTTGCGTAATAAATTGAGATTTATACATATATTATATATATATATATATATATATATATATATATATATATATATATATACAACGAGGGCATAAAGTCTGAAACCTTGAGATATGTCAAAAACTATTCAAGTTGGGTAAAAAAGTTTATATAAAAGTTGTATAGTTCCTTACGATTAATGATTCAAAAATGTCTTGAAATATACAGGGTGTTTTAAAATCAAGTTACACGCCAAAACTTCAGAATCTCTAATGGAACACCCTGTATATTATTTCATTTTGAGAATCTACATGAAATTCTGATAATATTTTATTAAGCATATCCTATCCCTAAAGTCAACTGTTTTTGAGATAAAAAAATGAGAAAATGGAAATTTGGCTTTAAACAAAATTAACTCATTTCCCTATGCATAGTGAAACCTGGTGTATTATTTTAGAACTCTCATAGAAACTGTCATGTACTGACAATAAACTGTGTCAATTTTTAACATATTGTTGGAGAGTTACTTTTTTCCTGATAAAAATGTTTTCAGAAAGAGAAAGAATAGAGATTCTTATGATGTTTGGATGGGGAGATCCCCAAAGAAATCTTGACGAAGTATGTGAACTTTTTAATATTACGCCTTCCGAGCGAGGACAAGCAATTGCAAAATCCACAGTTAGCAAAATTATCAAAAAATTTCGTGATCATGGTTGTGTAAAAGATCTTCCCAGGACAGGTAGGCCAAAACTAGATGATGATATGAAATTGAATGTTTTACTCAGTTATAACGAAAATCCACATTTACCTACAAGTCAAGTAGCATTAGATTTAAACCTTAGTCAATCATCGGTAAAAAATATTCTGCACACGGCAAAGTATCATCCCTACAAAATAAGATTAATCCATGAATTAAATGAAGACGACTTTGACCGCCGACTTGAGTTTTGCGAAAGTATGCAAGAGCGGTGCAACCTACAAAAGAATGGATCCCTTTTGTAGAAATATTTTATTTTCCGATGAAGCCACCTTTTTTCTTAATGGTACTGTCAACCGACAAAACTGTAGATATTGGTCTACAGAGAATCCCCATTGGGCTCAAGTGGCTCATACGCAATATCCCGAGAAAATTAATGTTTGGGCTGGAATATTTCAAGATAGAATTATAGGTCCCTACTTTTTCGACGTAAATTTAACCGGCGAAATGTATCTTGTTTTTTACAACTCGAGTTGATTCCTGCCTTAGCTCAATTGTATCCAGGTAATGAGCCCGATATGCCTACTGCAGCAATGTGGTTCCAACAAGATGGAGCACCACCTCACTACGCGCTACCTGTTCGGCAGTATCTCTGAAATATTTCCTAACAGGTGGATAGGACGTCGTGGTCCCTACGAATGGCCGGCCAGGTCCTCGGACTTAACTCCCCTAGATTATTTTCTGTGGGGATATTTAAAGAGCAAAGTTTATTTGAACAGACCTCCTAATATCGATGCGCTGAAAAATCGTATAAGAGATGAAATCCGACAAATTCCACCTACTCTCATTCGAAATCTACAACAAGAGTTCATCAATCGATTAGGATATTGTCAGGAAGTGAACGGACAACAGTTCCAGCATTTATTACGTTAAAACGCATCATTTAGAATTTTAGACTAACGTTGTTAATCGTTATTAAAAAACTTTTGTAAAACAGTTTTCTCATTTTTTTTTTTTATCTCAAAAACAGTTGACTTTAGGGATAGGGTATGCTTAATAAAATATGATCAGAATTTCATGTAGATTCTTAAAATGAAATAATATACAGGGTGTTCCATTAGAGATTCTGAAGTTTTATTTTTGAATCATAAATCGTAAGGAACTATACAACTTTTATATGAAACTTTTTTACCCAACTTGTATAGTTTTTGACATATCTCAAGGTTTCCAGACTTTATGCCCTCATTGTATATATATATATAATCGGAAAATATAACAATATACCGGGTGTTCGATCTAAAAAAAACGTAAGTTTGGTTTGTGGCAAACTTATCCTCAACCTTGTATAATCGAAAATAATTATAGGTGGTAACTCTCAGGCAGTCCCTACAACTTTGGTATAATTTTTTTTTCTAATTCACACAATAACCGAGCTATTGGACTTGAACATATTGTTTTTGGCATATACTAATCAGATTTCATATTCAGCCAGTATTCAGCAAGAAGCAAGAAGAAACAAAAATAAAACGTTTCCAAAACTAAGTAACTATACAAAAGCATCCTTAACAAATTAAAAGCAATTTTAAAACACGGTAAAGTATGCAAATTAAGAGTTTAACAAAGTTACACTGTTCGCCAGGCTAATAAAATAAAAGCAACTTGCTCTAATCACCAAGCTCCCCAACATAAAGGAGTAAGATATAAAATAAAAACTTCGAAAGAATTTTTGAAGTAATTAAACACGGTATTCCGTTCAAGTTCCCTGAAAAGTTGCAAAGCTTTTCAAAGCGCTGTGCCTTTTCGCTCAGAGGGATCGTAATAACATTATTATCTAGTAATGTGTCGGAAAATTAAGAATCTTAAACCAAAATATTGTCCATATTTATTTTACTTATATTATTTTTCAGTATTAGTCGTCGACTAATTTTCAGCCGATTTTTATTTCGGAGAATGTTATTAAGGAATCAGCTTTAAGTCATCTCGACAATATACGCGATAAATAAAATTGATTTTGTATGGGAGTTCTTGAATGAAAATCAAACAGGCACGTTGCCGGGGGGGGGGGGTCCTTTCGTATAGGTATGCTTCTTCCTAATTTTCTTGAGATTTGACTGTTTGGACCGGCTAAGTTTCTGATATCGAAATAATAATTTGTTGGATTTAATTCTAACCATTCAGGATAAAAACTTACTAAAAATATACTTGTTTATGTATAAAAAGTGATATAGTAAAATTAATTTTGTGTGCTAGTTTAACGAAATATAAATTAAATAATATTAGTGCTGCGATTTAACATGGAATATCATATTTACAGATGAAAAGTCAAAAATATATACTTGCAAAATTTTCCCTGATTTTTTTTCCATTTATTAGGAATAGTGAACAGTGACCCAATTTAGTTCAGTACATAGTCACAGTATATTATGTGATATATATATATATATATATATATATATATATATATATATACATTTGGACATAATTTAAAATAAATTTAATAAGCAGTTTAAATAACTTATGCTGCCATTTTGATACGTCATGTTGAATTCGTATCAGTTTATCCCATTTTAACATTTAATTTTTGTGAAAAATTTAAAGTCAATCGAACACAATTTTGTGACGTTGATTTTCTAAAAAACTTTATTTGGCCGCCATTTTGTTTTGCTATCTTAAGTTCGTACCACAACTTTAACAGTTTATCTCTACATCACACTTAATTCTTGTACGAAAATTGAAAAATTGAAATTTATTAGGCCGCTATTTTGTTTTGCTATCTTAGATTCATATCAAGATATTATCAGTTCCTTCTTATGTAACACTTAATGTTTGTGCAAAAATTGAGGTAAATTAGATAATTAGTATTTTTAGTAATAATTTTTCTTACATTGTTTCGCCATATTGGATTTTAACCAAAATATTATCAGGTCGACTCTATATGACTCTTAATTTTTGACTAAAATTTGAAGTCAATCTGCTAAGTGGTTTTTAAGCTATGCCGCGACTGACAGACAGACAAACAAACAGGCGGTCAGACAGACGAACCGACGGAATTGATAAAAAATATTTTTTGTCATCTACAAATACGTGAAATATGAATATACTTCGAATAGGTCCCAAAAATGGTGCAGACAGAAGAATGTGCAGAACTATGGGAATGAAAAGGTACTTATTGTATACTTCGGGGAGTTTTCTACTGACTATAGCAGGGGCGCAACTTATCTTTTTGTAATGTAATTCGATTCTTCCATCATTTTTTGCAAATTCGTCAATGACGTCATCATAAAAACGTCGATGCTCCAACATATTTTGGAGAAGTTTATTTTCAATGGACAACAGCGATGTATAAGAGAGTCTCTCTGCTCCTGTTGAATTTCTCACGAAATTTTTTATACGTTTAAGTGTTGAAAAATTGTGTTCTATTGATGAACTTGTGGCAGGTATTGTCAATACTAATTCACACAATTTCGACACTTCGGTGCAGGCATCTTCCATCTCTTTGTCTTTTAAAAATTGCATTAGTTCCTTAGCGTTATTTTTGTGCTAATGTCATCAGTTTCGTAAATCACTTTTAGTTCAGATCGCAGTAACACTTGGTCGAAGAACTGGCCATAATGAAGAAGAAGAGATTTAAACGCATCTTCTGGAAAAGTATTTCCTTTAAATGCATCAAAATTGCAGACCTCGAGAAATTTAAAATCATTTAAACCGTTAAATCTATAGTTTATTTGTTGCTGAATTTGATCGATTATTTCATAAAAAAGGCGTCTGTATGATGTTTGAACATCTCCCACCTTGTCTGACGCTTGGCTTGTGGCTCTACATTTAACGTCATCATTTTCTCCCAAAATAGGTCAAAGTAATCTCTTTTTTGGCTTAACATGGTCTTAAAATCATCCACTTTTTTAGGCAAAAAGCAATATCATTTGTTTTAGTTTGTAATATATTAAACCTTGTCCGAGAATCGAAATATTTCTGAAAATATGTTTAACAAATAACTAAAATTAAGATCTCGTTTCAAACAGTCCAAAAACCACCTCGAACTATTTGTTGCTTCTGAGTCCCACGTTTCATTATTTTCTATTATATTCTCAAATAGTTCAATCAGTGATTCACGATTTTCAGATACTATTAACACAAGTTTTCCATTATAGTTCCACCTAGTAGGAGCTACTTTGGGCAATCGTTTGTGTATAATGGAGTCCAAAGCTTGTGTATGTTTTGTTGACTTGGAAAAAAAAAGCAGCCATGCCAGTTAAAGTAACGAAAAATACTTTACACTCTTTAATGTGATTGATGGACTGGGATAAAACTAAATTTAATTTATGAGCAAAATAATGGACAAACACAGCACTTGGGAAAGTTTCTCGAACTTTAGCTTGCAGATCCCCTAATTGTCCTGCTATCACTGCAGCTTCATCATAGCTTTGAGCAACTAATTTTTTCTCTCCATTAATTTCTTTAGTAACGTTATAAACTACGGTATATAATGCATCTGATGTACGATTTTTGAACACATTCTTAAAACCTAAAAATCGTTCTTGAATACTTACATCTGTTTTAACGTAGCGTATTACTATAGATAATTGGCTAAAATTAGTGATATCAGTGTCCAGAACAATAGCAATGAACCGCGCCTTGCCAATCTCCTGCTTAATTCTTTTTAGAATAATGGTTGCAACAGCGGAAATTAAATCACTCTGGATTCGATTGCACGTTCCGAGAAAACAAACAACATCGATAAGCCTTCTTAATATTTACCTATTTTTATCGACTAGTTCATTGTGTTGGCGGTGACTAATTTCCAACTGTTTATTAAGGGCGTATTCAATTCTGGTTTTGCCGAGGACTTTTTCTTTTATGACGGCCTGCAAATGCGCTTTGGACATAATGTGTCTTTTTATAGCTTTATGGAAATTGTTTAAATCTGAAAAACCAGTTTTATTCCAGAGACCTTTTTCATTTTCAAAAAGTAAACATGGCCAACAAAATAATTTACTTAAATTTTCACACCCTGTTAGCCATTTAAATTGTTCGTATTGTTTTTCGGATAAAAATGTCTAATACAGTTTTTCATTTTTGTGGTTAAATTTTTCATAGGCGGTTTTGCCCTTCCTTTGGAAATTATTTGAAGCTTATCAGCGAAGTTTAATGTTGAAATTCCCTTTATTATTAAGACCACACCACACATTCACACACACACTCTTCTTACGAAATTCTCCAACATTTTCAACGTTATTACCGACAGCCGAAGTTGACGGTATTTGCATATCCACGTCCATATTATTGTCTTCCATATCGCACCATGCACGACGCGATGTACGTATCACACAACACGCGGATAGCCGTTCAAACAAAGAATCTACTCCAACGATAACTTCCGCCCCCACTTAAAGCACGCGACTGAAATGCAAAAATTGCAAACAAAAGACAAGTTCAATAACCTCTGACTCGATTCACAGGAAACCAAGCATACAGGACTTGGCTGCAGAGAAGCTAGCGGCCCGCATAGGTTCTATTCAATTTCCTATTGCGGTCCGGTCGGAGTCAAGGCCGCATTTATTATGGGCTTGATAATTAAGATAATATTTTAGCATTTTTAATATAAACTAAATTAATCCTATTTCAAATATTACATTTTAGAAGATGTTTTGTAATTTTTTTTTGGGGAAGCACCGCTTCTCTTGCTTCCATGGACTGCACGCCCCTGGACTATAGGCCTTCATCTCTCTGGGCGTTTTATTCTATGATAAGAACAATGTTATCTGTTATTCAAAATTGATATCAGCAAATTCGGAAATTTAGTCGCCCTCCTCAAAAGAAAATCTGAGGGATACCAATCAAAAAAGTCAAGGGTATTAACTAAAACCAATATTACAACATTATTTCTAGAAGCGGATGACAAAAAATACTTATTTATGAAACTAGTATTGATTATTGGACTTGCAGGAGCTTAAAGGCGAGAGGACTTAACAAATTTGTTGTTGGAAAATGGCAAGGATGAAAGGCGATGTTTCCATTTTTTTTTACCGACAACGAAAACGAAAATAGCCAGGGAATTCTATGTAACATCTGGAAATATTCAAGAGATAGACATGGTTCAACTAGTTCGAAAATACATTAATCTTCGCCCATGTAACATCGAGCATGGTAGGTTTTTCATCTCATTTCGAAATGGTGTGTGTATGAAGCAACCGGTTGGCATTAGTACTTTTGGATGTTTGCCAAAATAAATTGCTTTGAATCTTAAACTTGAATCTCCAGAAGAATATACGGGGCATTGCCTCCGAATATCATCTATGTCCCTATTGGCAGATTCCGGAGCTGACATTCTAACAGTAAAGCGTCATGATGGCTGGCGGCAACACGGTAGCGGAAAGCTACATTGAAAATTCTGCAGAAATTAAAAAAAGTTTAGCAAAACGTGGCTGCTTCTTCAGTAATTTATTTCAAAGATTGCAAAGATTGTACTGTTAATATTAATAATAATTAATTTTTCATGTTCTATAGTTTATAATAAAATAATTTATAAAAATGTTCTTCGCTTTTTCTAAATTACAAATTTCAAATTAAAAAGAACGAATGAGATGAGTGAAAATACGAACGGTAATAAAAAGGAGTGCGGTAATGAAGCTCTTAACTCACGAAAAACGCGTAGGTTAAGAGCTTCTTAAGTCACGGAAGTAGATAGTATTGTGTGGTCGTATTAAATAACGCAAAGCTGTATAATTGTCTCTGTTTATTATTTTTACAATTTTAAATAATTATAAAACGTTATACTTAAAATTTAAATCAGCTATTATATCCCTACGGTTCGCGTGTGTGGTAGCAATAATCTCTTTTGTATTATAATAGAAATATGTTCCCATAACATATTGTATATACAAATTAAACACTGGTCATTAAGATAATGATTTAGTAATTAATATTTATCGTTGTCGAGATAGAGCGAACACTAAGCATTCAAAATAAATTAATTTAAAAGCCAGTAAGGCCGTTTCAAAAGGTATTTCAGGTGCAGCATGATTTTTCGCTTGGTAAGGAAATATATTCAATAACGCTACTTGTAGAAGTACATGCGACAGTTCTAGATATTTCGTTAGAACCTTGTCTGGAAGGGTTTCTTGAAGCTCCAATTTGGAATGTATTTACATCAGCATGTACAAAATTTTTTTCAGCTATAGTTTGCTCCAATATTCATGGACGCACCCCTCGGCGACAGCTGCCGATTTCCACCTTCCATGCTTTTTTCAAACACCCACAGATGCACCAGCGTCAGCTAATAAAGCGGCCGATGTTCGGTGAAAACAATGTCCAGTATATAATGACAGATTTGGTAGATTTAAGAATGCTGCTTTTTCGAAACGTATTTTTACTAACTGGCTGCGTAGTACATTGATTGTTTTGGTAACAAACGAAAAATCGCAAATGAGGAGTCTCAACTTTTCTTGAAGTCATATGCTTGTTGCAGATTTCAGTAAAGTTGACAGTATTGCTGCCTGAATTTCTAACAATGAATTTTCTACCAATTTTGTTTTTGGTATTTTCAATATTAATCATAATTAAGTGATCCAAATCAGTTGCCTCTTCCACCGTCAACTCAACTAACTCCTTACTTCTACAGGCACCTGTCACTACCTTCATCGTTAAAAACTGGTTGTCTAAGGCATCCATTAAAAATTCGTCAACCTGGTCAGCAATTAGGATCTTGGCTTTTTTTTACTTTTCCCAAGTAGCACTTTTAGTCATGAATACGTTTTGTTATCACATGTATTTTCATCGAAGTAACCGGAACTTGGTGTCGCCACGTTCTGTTTAAGCTGAGACTACGTAGTCAGTACCAAAATGGGGAACAGAGTAACTATAGTCGAATGCGGTCTGATCGTGCGGGTCCAAAGGTCACCAACATTATGAATCAAATCAGAAAACACAGTGAATACCAAAATGTTGTGTGATTCTTTTCTCGAGCTATTAAATCTCGATGGGCTATTTACAAATATACAGGGAGAAAGAAAATTGTTTTTTTTAATTATATTATACAATATTATTAAGATAGCCACTTAATATTATTTTATATATTAAATGCCGAGGGTCTAAATAAGAACATTTTTTGGTTGGCAAAAACAAAAAAACACAAAATGGCAAGCGCCTTAATAAAGTCGAAAGGCGGTTCGAATCAGTGGAACAATCAGGATATGTTCTGTTTATACAGCCACTTAATGAAAGTGAGATTTTTTTATCAATGATCAAAAATTATGAGCCCCGCTTGACTTAAAAATCTAACCACTTATACAGTGTCATTTATTTAAATGCGGGCCACCTCTGTGCAAAGAAAACTTGGTTTTTTTGTATTGTGAAAACAAAAAAATTTTATTTTGCAAAAATATTAGACACTTTTGTTGAAAACACAAGATAATTATTTATTATTTCCCTCGTGAGATTTTTTCAGATCTTTATGTTTAAGGATTCCTAGATGCCGGAAAACATGTTTTCTCAATTCCGTCTGTCTGTTCGCAGCATAGCTAAAAAACTACTTATCCGATTTCTTCAAATTTCAATCTAAAATTAAGGGCTATGCATGCGTTATAAAATATATATATATATATATATATATATATATATATATATATATATATATATATATATATATATATATATATATATATATATATATATATATATATATATATATATATATATATATATATATATATATATATATATATATATATATATATATATATATATATATATATATACATATATATATATATATACATATATATATATATATATGTATATATATATATATATATATATATATATATATATACATATATATATATATATATATATATATATATATATATATATATATATATATATATAACAAGGATCAGTTTGTTTTTATGACGGTGGTGTGAGTGGAGTGAAAACACTATCATTTAATACTCCCAACGAAAGCCAGGAGTCACAATGTAATTCAATGCCGGTCGTGGTATTAGCCAGCGGAGTAGTTGTTTTTGTGATTCAATTTTGTGCCTTTGCCCTACACGGGGCTCGCTAGTCTATGGCGGCCTGATGAGCTCTAATAAGAGCGAAATATATCGTCGTTTGACTAAAATGGATCATTGTGTCTGCTGTGATGCAGAACATGTTCCAAACAAGGATCATTTTCTTGTTATGACGTTGGTGTAAGTGGAATGAAAACATACTATCATTTAATACTCCCAACGAAAGCCAGGAGTCACAATGTAATTCAACGCCGGTCGTGGTATTAGCCAGCGGAGTAGTTGTTTTTGTGATTCAATTTTGTGCCTTTGCCCTACACGGGGCTCGCTAGTCTATGGCGGCCTGATGAGCTCTAATAAGAGCGAAATCGCGATCGCCGTTTGACTAAAATGGATCATTGTGTCTGCTGTGATGCAGAACATGTTCCAAACAAGGATCATTTTCTTGTTATGACGTTGGTGTAAGTGGAATGAAAACATACTATCATATATATATATATATATATATATATATATATATATATATATATATATATATGTGTGTCAAATCTAATAAAAAAATTTTTAAATTAAATTCACTAGCTAATATCCAGGAGCCAGTGGCAAAAGCTCTGAGAATCGGTATAAGGAATGTACAGAAACTTGTGCATGAAAAAAAAAAACATAATTTACTTTCGAAGAAGATTAAGAAATGTACACGAAAAAATCCAAAGGCAAAAAACTTAAGTTACAATGCAAAAACGGATATTCATAATGGAATTTATGATTTATACACGTCAAAGACTAATATAATCCTTCAGAAACTTTTTAATATTATAGACTAAAAAATATCATCATCACTTAAAAAGTCCTCATCTTCTGAGTCGTCCTCAAATGGCGCAATGATCATTGGTGCTATTTCGACATCTAGAACTGATTCTCGATTCCACCAATCCTATATTAATTTCTCCGTATGTTCCACAGATTTCTTCCAGCACTCCGGCGTAATATAATTTAATGAATCTTGCCAAAGAATTTGCACTTCATCTGATGTAAGACCATGGTTCACGTGTTTTTCGCAATATGATTTTGCCCCAGCCCATAGTAATTCTATTGCGTTAAACTGGCAATAGTATATATATCTACGGCATATATTGTTGTTTTTTTAATAGATTTTGCCATTAAAAGAAGTTCTAGTTTCAGCATATTGGGTAAAGGATTTTGTTTTTGTTTTGTTAGCCAGTCCTAAATATCAATTTTCTTCCAGGATGAAGTAGGTTGTTAATTTAAGGTTCTTGAATGAAAAGATGCATTGTCCAGAATGATTAAAGATAGAGCATCTAAATTTGGAATTAGTTGTTCTTTTAGCCACTTTTCAAACAATTCACAGTTCATATTATCATGGTAGTGCATACTTTTGGATGTTGAAGAAAACAGCAAACTTGCACCTGGGAGAAATACTGTTGAAGAACCTGTATGCAAAATGATGAACTGTTTTCCGTCCCACATCCCTTTTTTCTCTTGACACTTTTTACCGATTCGTCCCGCCAAGATTTCGAACCACTTCCATTAGAAAATATCCAAGTCTCATCTAAAAATACCACTTTTCTAAATTTTGAATTAACATTTTCCCTTTATTTCTTTACAAACTGGATACGCTGACTTACTATATATGATAACTCGCATAGAAATCTTCGATTACAGTCCTTTTTATATCGAAAACCCAACATTTTTATTAATTTTGACAACGATTTTAGTCCAATTTCCAATATGCCTCGATTTTTTAAAGCTTCTTTTAAAACTTAATGAAGGGTTATATTAGTTTTTGATGTGTATAAATCGTAAATTGCATTACAAACATCCATTTTTACATTGTCACTTAAGTCTTCTGTCTTTGGCTTTTTTCGTGTACATTTCTTAATCTTCTTCGATAGTAAATAATGCTTTTTTCCATGCACCATTTTCTGCACAGTCCTTATACCGATTCCCAGAGCTTTTGCTACTGTCTCCTGTATATTGGCCGGTGAATTTTCATTTTCGTAATATTTTATTAGATTTAATACTATTTTTTTTTCGCCTATGGATGCAAAAAAACCCGAAAATTGTTTTCTATTACTCATTTTGTCACTGACTTGTCAATCTGACTTTGAAGTGACATGGCTCAAACATTTTTGCAACTGCTGGTATTTATATGTTTATCCTCCTTTTTCATATGAAAATATCATAGATCTATCTAATTCATCTTCCGGATTTTATGCGGAGGATATGATTACACGTAATAAAAGAAAAACAAACTTATAAAGTTTGTCGTGGATAAATCGTATGACCCGCACGATAACACTGCTTTTGACTATATTTCGTGAATAACATGTAACTGACTTTGACTATTACGTAGATAGTAGGGAATTGTGTAGTCCAATTTAAGTAGCCGAATAGTAATAATTTACCCTATTTGTCACTTCCTTATTTCTGTCTTTATTTAATCCGTTTTAAAAATATGTATGGTTCGTTTTAATACAAACAAAACAGTTATGCCGACTAGAAACACTCAAATTGGGAATATGGTGTAGAGCGTACAGAATACGTTATTGGTGTTTGAGGTAGGATACATGCGTTTTACTTGGTTTTCTGGCTATGCTAAAGACCTAAAATTTAAACGCAGGCGATTTCTCTGGTGAATATGCTGATGATAGTCGTAAAAAATTACACGCCTTTAAAATTCCTTCATTTTCAATTCAAACGTTTTGGTCAAGTATATTGGCCAATTTAAATCTCAAAAACGTAATTTTGGACTTTGGTTTAAATAGTAATTATCATTAAATATCTTATTATAAAAAGTGATTCTTTTTGTAACGTAATGTTTAATTTGTACGCATTTTTATTCTTTATACTCACAAAAACAAATATCACAGCTAAATATTTACAGGGGTGATAAAAATAAACAATGGCGTTCTATTGGACTTTTACTTTGAAGTTAGCCGCATTTCTTTACTGAGAAAATTTCTTAACATCAAGTGTCTACGACTGCTCCCATAAGTTTTTATAGTTTTGGATTCTTTAAATACGCAAGTGTCACTTATACATAATTACTTCGAAGTCTACTAGTTATCTACAAAGTTTCCATTAGTCCCATACTATCTATTATTACCAAGCGGTTACGATTTGCGAACATCCTGCCGGTTCTTTAAATTTTAATGCGTTATGTCGTAGCATTCGGAGAGTTGCGGTACTTGAGTCACTACTATAATTCTCCCATCTATCATAACCATAACCCTTTGTTTTGTTTTTATTTTTTGTTTCCTTAAAATACCGCTTTAGGTTGTTTTGTTCAGGTATCACATAACCATTTGTGATATTTTTAATTTTCTATAAAATGATGAAAGCTACTTTTCTTCCTTATCGTATATAAAGCCATAGTGAACCATTTAAGCTTCTTACTCGTAGACGATAACACAACACATACACAACCAGTGGCGGCTCGTGAGTATATTGAAGGGTGAGGCTACACGAGGTTAATTTTGTTTAAATGTGAATAAATTTCCACGTCACCCATGAGGTATTATTGTGCGACGCATTGACCTTTTTTTTTTAATGGAGGTCATCGCCCTACTAAACCATTAAAAACTAAAAAAATAAACTCTAAAAAAAGTAAATAAAAAGTAAACAAAACAAGTAAAATATGTACACCTATCACTAAAATATAGCGGTGATTGCGATAATAAAAACATAATTTAGTTTATTAAAACTTAAAATAAATAGTTGTATGAAATAAGATAAAAAAACTACTTTTTGTACATTAAATCTATACGTCTGTCTTTTAAGGTTGCAAATTTATCTATAATTTGGTCGTAAAAGTTTTGGTCTTCACTAAGTTCTGACAGTAATTCCTGCTCTATTGACATCATTGCTAAACCCGAAAGCCGTTCTTGTGTCATTGTGTTTCTTAGGTAGGTTTTGATCCGTTTAAGACATGAAAAATTTCGTTCGGCCGATACACTTGTTGCGGGAATAGTTAAAACTAAATTAAAAAGCTTATATGCTTCCGCAAAAATTGCTTTAAAATCTTTAAATAACAAAGTTAGATTTTTTTCGACATCTAAATTTGAAAACTGTTCATCCCTATACAATACAGAAAGCTCATTCTTTAATCAATCTCTGTCAAAAATGTTTGGATAATTTTTTAATAAATCATTTAATAAGTCGTCTGGAAAGCATTTAACATATTCCGAATATTTTGTGCAATCGACTAAAGCAAAAAAATTTAAATTATTTAAATTTTTAAACCGCGTCCCTAATTGAAGAATTATACAATCTATTATTTCGAAATATAATATTTTATATTTAGTAAAAATATCAAAGTCGCTAGAACATTGCCCTCGACGTGTGTTAGTTGGCAGAATAGTGGCTTTTTTAGCAATATTGAAAAGTTCTTTGAAATGGTCCTCGTTTCTAAATTCAATAATTCGTTGCTTGGCAAGGTTTATTTGGGAAATGCAGTAATTTATATCTAAATGCTTTAACTGTAATATTTGAAACAGTACATCAGTGCAACTAAAAATTTGTTTATAAATATGCGTTAAAAGGCAAAATTCGAAATCATTAAAATGCTTTAGAAATCCTTTTGCACCATTAATAGATTCTGTTCCAGAACTTAAGTCATTAATAATAGTTTCAAATACTATAATTAAATTGTCCCATTCATTAGCCACTAAGTTTAAAATTTTAGACCGTGTATACCATCGCGTTTCTACAGCTCGCGGAATTCTTTTACCTACTATCTGATTAACCACAAAAGACCGTTTTGGTGATTGGTGGAAATAATTTGGTATTCTTAATAAAGTGGCAAAAAATATACGACTTTGGGTAATCAGTTTTGTTCCCTGTTGTAAAACTAGATTTAATCTGTGGGCGCAACAATGAGTAAACATAGCTGAAGGAGCAATAGATCTAACTTTTGTTTGAAGCCCATTTATTTCACCTGCCATAACACTAGCCCCATCGTAACACTGCGCGACCAATTTATTTTTAAAGTCATAAGGCTCTAAGCTGTTTTGTATTAAATGAAAAAGGCTCTCTGCTGTTCTATTATCGCTAACGTCAAAAAATCTTAAAAATCTTTCTTTTAAAGATCCGTTGGTCACATACCTAACTGTTATCGAACACTGTGATTTTTCTGTTATATCAGTACTATCATCCGCAATTACGCCAAAAAAACAACAATCGGTGTCATTGATTTCTTTTTTTATATATTCTTGAATATAGTCATGTATGCAACCAATTAGTTCATTTTGTATAGTCTTAGATTGTCCCGTAAAAATATTACTAAATTTAGCACAATGTTCAGTAAGTTCGGCATTTCTTTTTATTAAGCATGCAAATATTTCCTTAAAATTGCCACGGTTAAAAGAATCTGTTGTTTCATTATGACCTCGAAATGCCAAGTCCTGTTTACCCAAAGTAATAGTAACATCAACTAAATAATTTAATAATAAACGGTTTTTTCGAACATTTTCATTATAAACAATTTTATTAAGACTTGCATTTTCTTGTAGTGCATCCGCGATAGTCGCCCTATTTTGTTCCAGTCTTGTAAGTGCTACCGAATTTTTAATATGCTCTCTTGAACTTTCATGAGATTTTAATGAGAATATCCGCCCCCTGAACTCCAATTATTTTTGACGCAACCTAATAAAATACAAGGCCAACAATATAAGCTTTCTTTATAAATACTTCCGCATAGCCACCTATAAGTTTCGTACCAAGATATTTGAAAAGTTCTTGAATATTTTTTACCTTGCCTCTTATCGTTAAATATTGCTAAAATTTTCGGCGTCGGACGGCTACCTAATATCTGTTTCTTTTCAGTTTCGCTTCTTCTTAAAAAAGGCGTTACAATTAATGAAGCAATAATGTCGTGAATAGGATTCATTTCAAAAGCAAAAAGCAAATACAAAAAATGGAACGGTCCAACTTACCAAATCAAAACAAAACAAAAACTTACTCACGCGTATTTATTCACCTTAAAAGACAGAACGCCTTCAATCAGCGATTATCGCAATCTATTTCCTATTTCTTTCTCAGCCGCACGCACCACGTAAAAAGAAGCCGTTGGAATATTTCGCTAGTCATGTGATTTAAATAACCAATAAAAGCATATCCAAGCTACAGATCGCCTCAAGAATGCAATAGAAAACGCGTGCATCGGCAATCGCCATCCCGCTCTGTCGTAATCAGGTGACTCGCCGGCATCGGCACCGGCCGTTGATAAATAGGTCAGAAGTCGAAACTTTCCAAGCTAAAATTATTTCGCCTCATTCTAGAGCACTTTCTTTAGGAATGGGTTTGCACGGATTGCACGGTCGGTTTTTTGATGTGGTCAGAATTTATTTTCTAAAATATTTATTATAGGATTATATTTTGTTTTTTTTTTAATGTTATTATGTGGTAAAACTGTTAAAAAGTATATTTCTAATTGGTAATAGATGAAAAGTTATATAAAAAAATTCTCTTTTCCTTTATTTTGGGGGTGAGGCGCAGCCTCAGAGGCCTACCCTGACGAGCCGCCACTGTACACAACTAATTAATAGCTGTAGATCGAAATACAATGACTTTATAAGGACAGTGGCGGCAATAGTAACCCAACCGCCAAATTGATGCAAAATTTCCAAAAGTTTAAAAGGGGGCATCCATATTATCGTTAGTTTTTCGCAAAATTTTACTAAATTAATCTACTTTTATATTGACAACCTCTGTCGGCGTCAGTTGTAAATGTAGGATTATGTTAATGTTTTACTTTAATAATCTATTCGAAGTATCTAGTACAAACTTACTTTTTCACTTAGATTTTTAACAAATAACAATGTTTATGCAAGCGATTAATGAGAGTTATCTGCCTAGTGAATTTAGTAATGTAATATGTACTGAAGAAGGCCTACAAAATAAAGTTTCTTTTATGCTAATCTTAGAGAGCTTCTACCTCTAATTGAGGTGCTGAATGAAGTAAAACATACACTAAGACATGGAACAATATTGTCTTCTACAGCAAAATAAAACCAAATATAATAATGTGCAATATTTAATAACTTTTCTTGGAGTAAACTTGAACTTAAGACGTTTGGGGTCATAGTCATTTACACATTCATCACAAACATGTTATAATTACAAGCAAAAAACAGGTGAACCAGGCTTAAATACATTTCTTGATATGGCCAATGGCTGAGAACTTCTTGTTTGAGTCGTTATTCATTTTAATAAGCACAAAAACTAATAAAAAGAGACACTAAAACAACAAACCTCATAAGAAACCCAAGTAGGCGAAAAGTAAACAAAGCGATTTTAGTAGCAATATGGCCGAACCAGTCAAAAATTGGTTACTCTATTGTTGCCACTGTCCTTATAAAATCACCGACTGAATCTCGTACCAGCGCACTCTATCTCTGGAATCTCAAGTACAAGAGGTAATAGTTTACTTGTAGTAAATAATTACTGTAATTCCTACTTCTAAGTTGCAACAGAAGAATAACGACTGGTAATAGCCAGTTTAAAGTAGCAGTAATCGATAACTTTTTCTACTCGTTTTACTTTATAGTAATATGTTATAGGAGTACATTTGAACGTAATGGAGTAGTCTCTGCAAAGTTCAAGAAGGTGCTGAATAATTACTATTATGTCACGGAAAAGAAATGACGACCTTGGGAGTCAATTCCTTAAGTAGATACTTGGCAGTAGTTATTATATAATTACTTTACATGAAAAATTACTATAAAGTATTATTCGCAGTAACAAATCCATATATAATACCTAAAAAAGTGTAACCCAAAGTGTTTGTTGATATAGTAGGATTATTAGTAATAAATACGTAAAAACTCTTTAAGAGTAGTAGCGAAAACAGTTGTAGCTACTTTAGTGCTAGCTGGGTTATCCTTAGTTTCGTCTTTTTAGCAGCGCAATTAGCTTGTGAAATTTGATAATGTCGATATTATTTTAAACGTTAAGCATAGTCCTCAACATAGAATAATGTTCCTAAAGCGTCGAAGGTGATAAAGTCCTAGATTTATCCGTGAAAAATATAAGTAATTCATTGAAATTTTTCACGTTTTGCTCACAGCACCATCTTACAAATGTCTGATATTGCGCTTCATATATTTTCCTTGATTTGGACAGCAAAATATCTTCTAGCGCCTCTTCAGTTGCTTTTCTTACATTAAACGTTTCCATCTCGATTTATGATCACGAAATTAATGACACTGACAACTTGTTTATTTATGTTGTAACACGTGACTTCATTATTTCAAAGCACACTAATCAAATTTCTATCTGCTAATTTGTCACATTATGAGGTGTTGTAAATTTGCACCTATATGTTACATTATTTAGTAATATTGTTCCTAAAGTGCAAAAAGTAACGAATAAATCGAGGGACTAAAGTGCCTTAATCCCTTGAATGGTTGTTAACAACAAACTCCTTTCACTGGATTAAATGAGGCACCTTAGTCTCTAGGTATATAATGTACTATTATAATAATACCCTGGCGTGTTATCTCTTATTTAACTGACTTTGATATAATGTCAGTATTTGTCAAATAATGAACTAGTGAGACATTAAAGAATATAAGGACACTATACTGCTATAAAGATAAATTATTTATGTCTTTAATATTTCTTTTTGACATTTCTCTTGTAAGGATGACATATATGTGGAACTTATAAATTAAACTTTTCTTATCGAAGCATGTGAGTTTTAGACGAACGAATCTGAAATGTAGACTTCTTTCATCATTTATTCGACTCTTTGATAGTTTTCTGCAAAAAGTTATTTTAATAAAAATATGCCTAAATCTCTATTTGGTATTATTTTTTTTAGTAAAAAAAATGTTTTGCCAGACTGGCAATAACACATTGTCAATTAACTTGCAACTAGCATTTTGACATTTATTTTTTAAAATGTCCTGGTGACTTCTAATAAGGTAGACATAAAAAGAGGCTTTCTTTACAAAATGTAATTACTTTTTCCTGAGACCCTGGTCGGTTCAATACATTTTTTTTTCATCAAAACATACCGCTAATTGATCAAGGCATCCGAAAAAAACAAAAAACAAATGTTATTACGTAAGAAAATATAGTGTCAATATCTGACAAGCGGTAGATCTGACAACGTTGCAAATATCACCAACGAATGCAAAACCACTTTACCGCCACGTCCCAAAATTGAAGCACGTTGATACAGGGGCTTACGAGAAAAATGGCTGTTGCCGAACTTTTGTGTCACACTGTACATGGAAGTAATATGCCCTACTCTATGTCTATTATAGCTACATTTTGGTATTTATTTGAGACATACTCACCCGTATTCACTAAAGAGGTTTAAATTTAGACCACGTCTCACTTGACAGTTATAGGTTTAAGATGACATTTTTAACAATTGAACAAATATTTTTTCTAAATGTCATAATTAAAAATGACAGTGACATAGGCGGAACATAAGTGATGAACTAAGAGTTTTAAGTACCACGGCAACTAGATCTGGCCTAACTCTTAAACCTTTTTAGTAAACACGGGGAACTATGTTTAATGGTAAACTTTCTTTTCGATCAGTAGCTTTTATTTCCCTAAATTTAACATGCAATAAGTAACCCTAATTAAATAGACTGCGTAATACACGGCTTATTAACACAGGCACAATTTATTATTAAGATGCCTATTTATAAACAAGAGATAAGAATTTTTAAAAATATAGCATAATAAATACATGCCACATCATTTACATAGATTCGACTGCAGCAAGTAATAACCACAAAATGACACTGACTCTCTCTTCTTATATTAAATCAATTTTTGTTTTATAGTTCTATTTTCATTACTGGCGTATTCCTGTGTATTTACCTGTATTTTCAATTTTCGTATACTTACTGGAAGAGAAAAGGAGTCCCATATATAAAGCCAAAATTTCCTTTGGGTAAGTATTTATTTTTTTTTACGAATTTTTCGATTCATTGTCGTCAGGTTAAGAGTGATTGTGTGATTTAAAAAATTAAAGTATGTATAGGTTGTCCAATTTTTGTAATTTTTAAGGAGTTTCTCGCTTATGAGTAGAGATAGAGAGATGAAGTTTTCGCGACACCATGCTGCTTTTTCCTGAAATCAAAGATGCCACAAATAGCTCACCGTCATAGTTTCTGTGCTACAGGGTAATTCTACCTCGGTTATTTTAAAAGTTATTGTAAATGTGAAAACGGATCTTTATAGAACTTTTTCAGTAGAATCCAGTGGATGACTCAAATTTTTTCCAGAGGTCATACTTTTTGAAATATTGACATAACTTGCCTTCTTTTAAATGGAACACTCTATATATTATCCTCTTGTGATTCCAGGCCCACTAAACGCTTTAAAAATATAAATCATAGTCTATATTTATTTTCATAAATAAAGCCGCAAAATTCATTTTCATTTTTTTATATATAGGCGACCTTGGATAACGCAAAACCAAAATCATATTTATTTTATTGAAGGAAACCTTTTTCATCATAAAAGTAAAATTACTAATACGGGAGTAACAAACTGATTGGACGGACTAATAATATAAACATAACAGATAAACTTTAACAAAAGCTGAAAAAATATAATTTACAAACGTTGTTCAAATTGCTCACCTTTATATGTCTTACATATTTGGCAAAGTTTTTGTATTCTTTTTATTGCGTTTTCTAAGATAGAAGATTGGCTCTACATTTTCAGTGGCCGCTTTTAATTGTTTTATGGTATCATATTGCCTTGCATAAATTTTATTTTCTAAATAGCCCCACAAAAAGAAATCTAGAACCAAAAGGTCCGGAGACCGTGGTGGCCATCGAAAAGGTCCATTTGTCCCAATTCATTTTGCTGGAAAATGTTGATTGAGCCAGTTTAGGATATTTTGAAATGTGTTCAGATTATTTGTTGCGTTTAGATTGACAAACAAAAATCTTTTTGGCTTTTTCGCAACTGAATAAAAATATTTAACTTTAAATTAATTGAAGCAAATATTTAATATAATTACATACCTCAACATGTAGACTAGTCTGTCTACGGAATGTTTCGATACATAATATAAACATAAAAAAAATGATAGTTTGCAGCCATCTATAATGTTATTTTTAAATGTGTTCAGATTATTTGTTGCGTTTAGATTGTTTATATTATGTATCGAAACATTCCGTAGACAGACTAGTCTACATGTTGAGGTATGTAATTATCTTAAATATTTGCTTCAATTAATTTAAAAGTTAAATATTTTTATTCAGTTACGAAAAAGCTAAAAAAGATTTTTGTTTGCCAGTTTAGGATAGTTCCTGCATTGTAGGCTGGAGCAGCGTCTTGCTGGAAGAATATATCATATTTAGTTGGGCCAGGAGGATATCTGCAAGAATTCGCATAGAATTTTTTTGTAAGATTTGTAAATACTTATTTGAATTTAGATTTCCTTCAAAAACTGTATAAATCATTTTTTTTTTAAATAAAGCAGGAAGCATTGACGCCAAATCTCCCCTGACGTTCTCTAAGAAAAACGACATGTTGATTTTTCTGACTCCAGAAGCGCGTATTGTGTCGGCTCAAAATTCCCGAACTTGAAAAAAGTGTTTTATTCGACCAAATAATTTTGTTGTGAAAATCATGATCTTCTGCATTCATACCTAAAAACCATCTGCAAAATATGGTGGACTAGGTTTTTTAAGATTCTTTGTACTGTGTTTTTCGGTACCGCTATATCTTTTTCCATTTTTCTACATGATGTTTCCGGATTTGCTTGAATAAGATCTTAAACATTGACCTCAGATTCCTCATTCTCTTTGTTATTGGCTTGTTGCCGAAGTATGCAATCAGACCCATGTAACAAAATTAAGACAAAAATAAATTCCAAAATACGTATTTTGATAATAAAAAATAACCAACCTGTTATGATAAAGCTTTGCAACCTGATCGGAGTTTTCATTACATAATATGAAGCAATTATTCATATCACATTTTTCAAAATATTTAAATTTCTGGTTCTGACCCATAATAACAATGTAACAGTGATAACAAGAATAGCAATAACAAAAACAACAGTTAACAATACAACAATAACAATAATAGATAACAATAATTAATTAGAAGATCGGAATGACAACTGTAGTGACACATCAGGGCGGCGATTTTGTTCTTGGCGATACGATGGTATCGAAATATCCAGGGCCGCCCACGTAAAAAAATTGAAAATGCATTTTGCGGCGTTATTTACGAAAATAAATATAGACTGTGATATATTTTTAGAGCCTTCAGTGAGCCTAATATCATAAGAGAAAATTATATAGGGAGTCGCATTTAAAAGAAGGCAAGTTACATCAATATCTCAAATAGTATGACCTTTGGAAAAAATCTAAATACTGGATTCTATGGAAAAACACCAATAAAGACCCGATTTCACATTTACAATAACTTTTAAAACGACAAATTTTCAAAATCACCCTGTAGCACAGAAACTACTACGGTTAGCTATGATCTGTTTATTGCGTCTTTAGTCTCAGGAAAAAGTAGCATGTGTTGCGAAAACAGCATCTCTCTATCATAAGCGAGAAACCACGTAAAACCTACGAAAATAAGACATCCTGTACAGGGTGTCTCATTTTGGGTACTTTTGAGGGTATCTCCCTTATTTTTAAAGCCAGAGGGCTGCGGTTTTCGCTACTTTTTTACGAAATTAAAGATGGAGCCAGCAGAATTTTCGTAGCCAAATTTTTCTGAGATATAGAGCATTTTTGAAAATGTTGCATTTTGAGGCACCCGTCGTCTCCCAGATATCCGATAAATTATCAAAAAGGCGAAAACTCTTCCTTATTTGACTTTTTCCATAGAATTCAATGTTGTTTTCAGAATAAGTATACGGGGTCGGGTCAAAAAGTTATCGGACCCTACATTATTTTTTTAAATGGGACACCCTGTATATTAACCTTCATATTTATTAGGAATAATGTGAACTTTCCAACATGTATGCAGTTATTTTGAAAAACAAACTCAAAATTCGAGATTTTCAAAAATATTCTTTTGTTTTCGATTAGTGTGAACATCCTGTTAGTAGTGAATTTTTCCCCCACATTATGGAAGGTTTATTCCTGCACACACGTCGATGATATGTTCACACAGTTCGTTTAGAGAATCCCGAGCAATTGTGAGAACTTGAGATTTTACATAGTCCCATAGAAAATAATCAACAGGTGTAAGATCTGGCGAGCGAGTTGGTCACTCTGTCGGACCTCGGCGACCAATCCATCTAAATTGATAGGGAACATCCAAGTAATTTCTAGTGTCTCTAAAATAATGGGGCGGGGCACACGGTCCTGTTGAAACGTAGTGCCAAAGTGAAACTCTCGGAGGTTTTGAACAACATTATCAATAAGTGGACTGATGGTATCCTGCAGCATTCGAAGATATGTTATGGGACCTATAATATAGGCACTCAATATACAGACCCAAATATTTATTTTTTGAAGAAACTTGGTATGTCTTTCGTGAAACCCATGGGGATTTTCATTACTCCAATATCTACAATTTTGAGTATCGACTTTTCCATTCAGGAAAACTGCTCTCATCACTGAAACAAATATAGCTCAGATAGTTGAGATTTGCTGTGATCGTTTCTTCTGCCATAATCTCGCAAAACTCTAGTCGCCTGTCAGCGTAATCGTCGGTTAATTCGTGGACAATTCTCATTTTATAAGGATAACGTTTATTTTTGAAATTTAAAACGTTCTTAACGGACAAGCCTGAAATATTGCATGTCTCAGCTACTTGCTTAGTACATTGTCTAGGTTTACGACCATTTTAGCTACGATCTGAAACTTTTACCTTTTCGCTAATCTTGATGTATCTTTTATCGGTCCTATTCTTTGAAATTTTGATAATAAATTCTGAAAGTATTTCTTGCACGTTGGTCGTTCTGAAAAGCGTTAATTGAGGATGCGAACATACAAAGGTGATAACTGCTTATCTACTAACGAAGGAGCCATTTCAATTAAATGATATTTCCGGAAATTTTTAGAACACTTGAAAAGCACGTTTCAAAATGCCAAATATTAAAAAACCAAGGCAACCACAATTAATTGTTGCACTTGGTAGAAAAAAGTGCAGCACGAAACTACGTTTCAGAAGATAAAATTTAAAATTGTTATTGTCATCACTGGAGAACTGCTAAATCAAATATTTTCAAAGCTGGGGGTTGAATTAAGAACAAAAAGACCTTTAAAACAATGTATCACTCGACCCCCCTTCCACAAAAAAAAGTTTTGAACTGCGCCCAGCTGTATTCTTGACATTTAAAGTTGTCGTTCCTAATATCATTGTAATATACACAGTGTTTCAAAAATTAGAGGGTAGGCCACGGACTTTATGTCCCCATTGTATAATCGGATATTAAACATTGCCATAATAGTAAGTTTTAAGTCCGGTAGGTGACTTACAGTACAGTACGAGTTGTTTGGAATATAAACGAGTACTGTAATAACACCTAACAAACGTGCGTCGTATAATCTATTATTTTATACTGTTTTTGTAATATTTTTTTAAATGAATAATAAATTATATTTATTAAAATGTAAGAACTATTAGTATCACTTTAACGATATTGTAGCCATTGTTTTCCATATCTAATTATGATTGTCTTTTGTTGTCACTGTCAAGTAAATAAAGTCAAATGTTTTATTTCTTATATTTTTAAGTGAGTAATGTCAAACCTGACAAATAATTGCTTCCTAATAAGAATAACATGGTAGTGTTGCTAGGCAACCCAATACGGTATCAGATACTGTAATGTTCGATTTATCGGCCGCAAAAAGGTAGATTTACTAGACAGTATGAAATAAAATATCGACACAGGAACAATTATTATGTTCCTGTGTTAGTTTAATGAACATTTCATAGGTCACTTTCAATAGTAACATAGTATGAGGGTGTAAGCTACTGTAAAAAAATTAAAATATCTTATTTTTAGGAAACAATGACTGTGTTGGTGTCGAAGCTTTCTCGTACGGTATAGAAACCGTAGGATGGTACAAAGAGTTGAAAAGTAGAGGTCTCAAATATGGTGGGGCTTGGAATTGGGGAAAACCGGTCTTAGTTTTAACCGACCCGGATTATATTAAAGATGTAATGCTAAAGGTAAATTTGTATATTCTAAACATAGTTTAATTAGTATATTATATTTCGACAACACAGTGTAAAATATATTTGAAATAAATACAGTGAGCCGGAAACTAAAACTAAAGAAACTCACTAACGTCGTTCTGCCGAATGGTATAGTAAAGGTCCCCGAACATCTCTTATAGAAAATGGCTTCTAGTCAATATTTCTGAAAATTTAGTATGTTATAGTTTTAATCAAAAGCTCTCATGGCCACAACTTAATCCTGCCTTTAGTTTTTTTATATACAGGGAGTCAAAGTTGGAATTTTGCATTTTCCATATTTTATGCAACTTTTCATTAATTTTTTTAAATAATTAATACGCATTTAAATAGGATAATCGCTTAGAATATTTTTGACTAGAAGCTAACGTATGCATTAGTAATAATAAACTTATACAGGGTGTAGCTGTATTTAAGAATTCGGACATTTTTGTTTCATATTTATCTACACCTACAACACAAATGCCCGCTTGCAGAAAGCTCAATTAAAGTTTAGAAAATTTAACAGAATGCCAAATTTGACAACGGGTTCCTAGATTTCTGTAAGCATCTTGTCAAATCCAAAAGCTCAGTTAAATATTCTAAACAGCAATTAAGTTTTGTGCAACCGGGGGTAAGATTCCAATTTATATTAAAAGCTCCGTTACACTAAAACAAACCGTGAGATTTTGGTGATTTTTTGACATGTTTATCAAAATTAAATGAAAATTAAATAAATGTACCGAAAGTTTTTGCACATAGCTGTCATTAGACTGGCCATGAATTTTAATTAAATTATTAAACACAAGTTATATAACGCATTATATTATTTGAAAATTAGGATCATCACTTGCTTGAATACTTAAATATTCACTAAAATTGACACATTTTAATTATCAAATGAATATTATCATTAAATGCAGCCTTAATGATGTAATTAGAAGAAAATGATACAGGCAGTTTCATACAATTCTAGACTAACTAGGCTGTTATGGTTATGTCCGATTCACCTAATTTTTCATAATAATTGCTCAAAGTATGATAATATAAGAAAACACAAAATGGAAAGAGAGATCGAAAAGTACATCTTTTGAAAGGTCTTTTTAACAATAATTTGTCGCCAAAATATGCGCTCATTATAATAACAGCTCGAAATGGCGGTACTTCGTTAATGTGAAAGGACCTAAAAAAATAAAAATTTATATTTACGGATTATTTTATAAAGAAAAACACCCTGTAAATAAAAAGTATAATATAGCACTCATGCTCATAAGAAGATATTAATTAAAAATCATGTGAGAAATAATATTTTTAAGAAATTTTATTCTCCATATTTTTTAGGTATTGAAACATTTACGAATGCCCGCCATTTTAAATTGTGTAATATTGTTGTCTCCATAATTTGAGGCTTAAAATGTTTAATGACGAAACACACATACATCACAAAGGAACATTAAACTGGTATTAAAGTATGCAAATTTTAATTTTTAATCTCGACTAATTCAAATAAAAGGAGAAAGAATACCAATTTAAGTATCGCACTATATATGGCACGTAGCCAGAAATTCAGTTCGGGGGTGGGGGAAGAAGTCTAAACGGTCAAACCACAGGAAAATCAGTAAAAAGCATGTCTGTACGAACATAAAAAATTTCGGGGGGGATATAGACCCCCAGGACCCCTCCTTGGCTACGTGCCTGGTATTAACTAAATATAAGAACTTTTAATTCTTGCATTAGAATCCACACTTACTTTTTTTAACTATAAAGGTGTAAAAAATATATTATATAATCGATATTATTGAAATTATTAGAACAAAAAAAAGTGAACTATTTATCAAACACCTTACGTAGTAGTATAATATTAATAGAATTTTGCATCAGTCTTTGAGAAATTATTATGAAAAATTAGATGAATCTGACATAACAGAAAACGCATAATTTTCCTAGAATTTTATGACACCCTGTATCATTTTATTTTCCATTATATTATGTATCTATTGAAAATATGCATTCGATAATAGTTACAATGTTTTACTTTCAATGGCTATTTGAATGTCCTAGTTATAAACAGATTTGATCTAGATTTTCAGATAATGCAATAGGTTATAAAACTTGTATATTAAAATTCATGGCCACTGTATTGTCAGCTAGTTACAAAAGTATCCGGTAAAATTCTTTAATTTATACTTAATTTTGATAAACATATCACAAAATCCAGCAAAATCTGACTGTTTGTTTTAGTGTAATAAAGCTTTTAGTAAAAAATTGAATTTTAATATTTTAGGTACAGTCGAATATGAAATAAAAATGATTGGATTCTTCAGCTTCACCCTGAATACGTTTATTTTTACTTTTACTTGCATTAGCTTTTAATCAAAATTATTCTAAGGGGCTGACATATTTGAATACATATTAAGTATTCAAAATTAAAATAAATACAAATTTTGCGTAAAATATGGAAAATGCAAAGCTCCAACTTCGTCATCTTGTATATCAAAAACAAGCCGCATTATTTAGTTGTGGCCATGAAAGCTTTTGATCAGGGAATCGAAAACTACAACATATCACATTTTCAGAAAAATTGACTGAAAGACGTCACGAAAAATGGTTCTTAGTGAGGTACTGCAATAAAATTACTTCAGTTAATTCCACTGTGTAGGCAATGTAGTAAGATATAAGACTTTTGTGTATACTAATCGCCACTCGAATCATGTAATATGACTTTTGCTCTAAAACTGGTTATCGGTGAAAGAAATAACAACTTCAAGATGTACAGGGTGTCCGGATTTGGTTGCAAAAGAAGGGTATCTCGCTTATTTTTAAAGATAGAACTTTGCGGTTTTCACGAACCTGAGCTAATTTTTTGTGAAACTCGTGAAGCCGTAAACAAAATTTTCATAGCCTTCTTCGTTTATGAGATACAGGGCGAAATAGAAAATTTTGCATTCTGGGCCCCCCTCGTATCTCGGTTATCCTTTAACTTAACGCAAAGGAAAAAAATTGCTGCTTATGCAGTTTTTTACGCTGGATCCAGTGGTGTAGTCATATTTTTCATTTGAGTTGTTATTTTTTAGATATGACCCAAAGTTGTGTTTTTTTAAATGGGACACCCTGTATATTTGTCCAGAAATTGATTTGTCCTTTTAAAAGCTTCTCAAAAATATATAATAGTATGGGTCTATTTTAATAAACAAAAACAAAAATCTTAATTTTTATAATTATCATCCCAAATTTTGCAGTAGGCCATGCAAAACAATGCTGCCTTTTATTTAAAGTCGTTAACAATATCTACATCCTAACAATAAATCAAAATAAATATGTAATTAAATCTATTTATCAAAATATGTATTGATAATTTCGCACCAAAAAGTACCACCTACCTAGTTTTATGTAACACAAGACCAAAACAGTAATAAATTATTATGTAACAAGCCTTTCAGCAAAAATCAACTGTCGTATAAGAACTACAGTAACCAAGGAAATCAAAAGAACTGTTCAAACTGATTTCCATTTTGTTCTATGCATGCTTCGCACAATTTTCGTATTCGTTTTAGGGAATTAAGCAAAATAACGGGCCGATTTTGTAAATAGCGAAAATTTTCTCTTATTGCATTTCCTAAATCTTGGACATTATCATGGTGGTCTTTGTAAATTCTATTTTCCAGATATCCCCATAGAAAGAAATCTAAAAATCGACAAATCTGGGGACCTAGGGGGCCATCTTATAGGTCCATTTGTTCCGATCCATTGATTGGTAAAATTATTGTCCAGAAATAATCTCGTCATTCCAGAATTGTGTGCAGGAGCACCGTCCTGTTGAAAATAAATTTCGTTAATTTGCGCTAGAGGAACATCGTCAAGTAATTCAGGTATAGCTGCCTCTAAAATTTCTATATAGCGATTGGCTGTTAGATTTCCCTCAAATATATAAAATTTTATATGTGTTCCTAATATGAAGCAGGACACATTTAGACTAAACCTGCCCTGCTGTCTTCTGGGAAATATTTGGTGTTGATTTTCCTGGGACCAGAATCTACTATTGTGCGTATTGAGTATACCAAAATTACTGAAATGTGCTTCGTCTGACCATATAACCTTCCTTTCAAATCTCTAACCATATCGCATCTTTCTCGAAACCAATTGCAGAAGACTACCCGACGCTCTGCATCCACTGGCTGTAAGTGCTGCACGAGCCTAAATTTGTATGGGTGGTATTTGTGCTTTTTTAGAATTTCTTGAACTCTAGTTTTTGGAATCCCTATGCTCTTTTCACTGGCCCTACAAGAGTTTGTAGGGTAAGCTTCTGCATTAGCCAAAACCGTAATTTCCTCAGCCTCCCGATTTTCTTTATTATATGTTTTCGTACGAGGTTTGATAAATGATCCGTGATTAAGTAAATTCTTTTTTATCCGATAAAAAGTGGATATATTAAGGTTGCCTCCTTTCTGGATATCTAAATAAAAATTAAGCAATAGTATTTCAACATACCTAAAAATTAACTATTTACCTGTTAAAATACATCTCAGAAGCCGCTTCAACATTTTCATTACTTAATATAAAACAAGCTAACATTTCGTACTTTTCATAATGTTCGAAAGTTTGGTTTTCTTCCATAATAATACAAATATATTTTTACACAATAAATAAATACAAAAAACTAGCGCTATATTTTATATACGCGTACAAAATTGGGAAATGTCATTTGCTTCCAAGAAAACAAAAGAAAACGGCATTGTTTTGCATGGCCTACTGCAAAATTTGGATGATAATTATAAAAATTAGGATTTTTGAGAAGCTTTTAAAAAGACAAATTATATATTCGGACAAAGACAAATCAATTTCTGGACAAATATATATATATAGGGTGTCCCATTTAAAAATACACAACTTTGGGTCATATCTAAAAATAACAACTCAAATGAAAAATATGACTACGCCACTGTAATCCAGCGTAAAAAACTGCACAAAATCCGGACACCCTGTACAGCGGGGCGTGCCAAATCCATGGAAGCAAGGGAAGCAGTGCTCAAAAAAAAAAAAAATTAGAAAACATCTTCTAATTGTAATTTTTGAAATAGGAAACCATTAATTTAGTTTATATTAAAAATGCTTGAGAAAATCTTATCTTAATTATTAAGCCCATAATAAATGCGGCCTTATCGACTCCAACCAGCCGCAATAGAATATCGAATAGAACCTATGCGGCCGCTAGCTTCTCTGCAGCCAAGTCCTCTATACTGGCTTCCTGTGAATCGAGCCAGAGGTTATTGAACTTTCCACCGGCTGTTGCAATTTTTCGTTTTCAGTCGCCTAGGGGGCGGAAGCTATCGTTGGAGTAGATTCTTTTCTGAACGGCTCTCCGTGTGTTGTGTGATACGTACGTCGCGTCGTGCATGGTGCGATATGGAAGACAATAATACGGAAGTGGATATGCAAATACCGTCAACTTGGGCTGTCGGTGATGACGTGTGAAAATGTTGGAGAGTGAAACAAGGAGTGTGAGAATGTGTGGTGTTAGTATTTAATAATAAAGGGATTCAAACGTATTTGATAAATTTTTGCTGATAAGCTTCAAATAATTTCTAAAGGAAGGGCAAAACCGCCTATGAAAAATTTAACCACAAAAATGAAAAACTGTATTAGACATTTTTATCCGGGAAAAACAATACGAACAATTTAAATGGCTAACAGGGTGTGAAATATAAGTAAATTATTTTGTGGCCATGTTTATTTTTGAAAATGAAATAGGTCTGGAATAAAACTTGTTTTTTCCAATTTAAACAATTTCCATAAAGCTGTAAAAAGACACATTGAACACATAAACAGTTGGAAATTATGACCGCGAACACAATGAACTAGTCGAAAAAATAGGCAAATATTCAAGAGTGTTATCGATGTTGTTTGTTTTCTCGGACAGCACGAATTGGAATTTAGAGGTCATAACGAAACAAGGGTTTCTTCAAATAGGGGAAATTTTCAAGATTTACTTAGTTTAATGGCTAAATATGATGATTGCTTAAAAAATCATTTAGAGCAGTCTAGCGTTTTTCGCGGAACGTCGAATCGAATCCAGAATAGATTTAATTTCCGCTGTTGCAACTATTATTGTAAAAAGAATTAAGCAAGAGATTGGCGATGCGCGGTTCATTGCTATTGTTCTGAACGAAACAACTGATATCACTAATTTTAGCCAATTATCTATAGTAATACGCTACTTTCACGTTAAAACAGACGGAAGTATATCAAGAGCGATTTTTAGGTTTTTCAGTGTGTCCGAAAATAGTACAGCACATGCGTTTATGTGCAGCCATTTATAACGTTTCTGAAGAGAAAAAAATTGTTACTCAAAGCTATGATGGAGCTGCAGTGATGGTAGGACAATTGAGGGGGTCTGCAAGCTAAAGTTGTTGCAAGATTCCCAAGTGCTGTGTTTTATTAATTGTTTTTGCTTATAAAATAAGATCATTTTTATCCCAGTCCATCAAATTAGCGTAAAGAGTGTAAAGTATTTTTCCTTGCTTTAAGTGGCATGGCTGCCTTTTTTTCCAAGCCAACAAAACGTACACAAACTTTGGACTCCATTGTCCACAAGCGATTGTCCAAAAATAACTACCTACTAGGTGAACTATAATGGAAGACTTGTGTTAACAGTATCTTAAAATGTGAATCACTGATTGAACTATTTAAGAATATAATAGAAAATAATGAAACGTGGCACTCTGAAGTAATAAATAGTTAGGAGGATTTGGACAATATAAAAACGGGAACTCGTCCTATTTTTGAACATGCTTCAGAAAATATTCCATGCTCGGACAATGTTTTTAATATATTACAAACTAAAACAAATGATATCGCTTTTTTGTCCTAAAAAAAGTCGATGATTTATCATCCATATTCCAAAAAAGAGATGACTGTGACCTATTTGGGAGAAAACGATAACGTGATTTTAAGCCACAAGCCCAGTGTATTCGAACAGACAAGGTGGCAGATGTTCAAACGTAGTACAGACACCCTCAATCAAATTCAGCAACAAATAAACTATAGATTTAACGGTTTAAATAGTTTTATATCCTTTGAGCTCTGCAATTTTGATGCATTTAAATGAAAAACTTTTCCTCAGAAGATCCGTTTAAATCTCTTCTTCATTATGGCCAGTTCTTCAACCGAGTTTTACTGCGATTTGAACTAAAAGTGATTTTACGAAACTGATGACATTAGCGCGAAAAAATAACGCTAAGGAACTAATGCAATTTTTAAAAGACAAGGAGCTGAAATGCCTACACCGAAATCTAGAAATTGTGTAGAAGTAGTATTGACAATGCCTGCCACAGTTAATCAATCAACGCAATTTTTAAACATCTAACCGTATAAAAAATTTCGTGAGAAATTAGACAGGAGCACATTACATCACTGTTTTGACTAAAATAAACTTCTCCAGAAGTCTGTGGGAGCATCAGCGTTTCTATGATGACGTCATTGACGAATTTGCAAAAAATTATCAAAGAATCAAATTACATTACAAATAGGTAAGTTTTAAAAATTGCTTCCCTTTCTTAAAATTTCACCGCACGCCCTGATGTACAGCGTCTATAGTAGGTGCAGGGCTATTTGTTTTAAGCCACTTCCTTGATCTATGTGGTAGCCTAGGTTGTTTTTATATAGGTAGATCCAAGCATGTGCCAAATATGTTTTATTGGGTTCAGATCGGGTGACTTTGCGGGTCATACCATTCGTGTAATTGTCGATTTTTGTTTCGGAAAAATGCATCTACAATACGCGCAGGACGTCGGGTCTTGCATTGTCGTCCGCAAAATGAAATGTTCGTCTTTTTAGTGCAAAAAGAAGAGAACAATAGCCTGCAACACACAATACACTCTACAGGTAGTTTGTGGAATTTACGTTTTCGTCAATAAAATAAACTAGCTCACTGAAAAATTTGCATATCGTCTTGATTTTGGATGGACCTTCATGCAGATGTCGCCCATCGTCATATTTGAAAGCTGTGTTGTTTGAAGATACTGGAATTCATGGCGCACTAATGGTTGTTTTTCTTTTTGGGCTGTTTTTTCTACAATATCGGTTCATAGCGAAAGTTGGTTTGATTTATGTCCACCTCCATGTACATAGTCGATAGAGAACCTAAATGTAGGGTTCTATAAATAACATAATTTGCAGAAAATTTCAGACTTTTTTACAATTAAAAATTACATAAACTAATTAAAAAAGGTTCTAGAATTTATCAAAGTGCTGGATGTTTCTAGAGCCCTGCAGAAGAAATGAATTATTTCGTAACCTTGACTTGAGTCGAAAATAAATGTATTATATATATTTACTACTTTTGGTAGTATACCACCATTACCTCCAAGTATATACATTTATACTATCCCTCTCTATACACTTTTTATATATATATATATATACATTTACATAAATATAAATGAAACGCAAATGCAAATAGCAGAATTGGCTACTTGGTCTTTAACAAAATATCACGTTAATGCTTTGGTAGTTTCTTCAACACAATGGTGAAGGAGTAAACTTCTTCACTTTCTATCAGTATAACTTTTTACGACCAAGACCGCAGAGAAATTGAAATGTCTGCTCTCCTATTTTTTTACAGATGTGTCGTCTTGCGCTCAAAGTAGGTCGCATCTAAAGCGATTCAGTTGAACCATACTACCTACAGATGCCCGCTTCGTCCTATTTATTCATCAATTTCAAATTAAACGATTCACCTGGTTTGTTTCAGGCTTCGGGTATTTGGTTTTGATGTTGATCTCCCCAGGGAAACTGCTTGATAAGCCTTTGGCAGCTGCCACGGTAGCGGGACTTGGCTCCCTGATTTGGTCCAAACAAACATAATCGTTATGTTTTCGTCCATATTCAATACAATGGTGAAGGATAATTTCGTCACCTTTAGCTTTTTCGTATAAGTTTTTCGACCAGGATTCACACAGAAATTTTATATATATATATATATATATACTGTATCAAATAACTAATTATCAAGTATGTTCAGGATTTTATTTTCAGTGACAGAGATTTTTACCACAATCCGGAATTGTGACCCCAAAAACGAAAGCTTATTTGTTTTTAGAAAAAGATAAAATGGAAGTATTTGAGGCAAAAGTTGACTCCAGTTTTTACTTCAGCTCCAAATGGAAGTGATGTTATTCCAGTTGTCAAGTGCTCAAGCAGATGAAACGATTGGAGGTTGCAAAAACGAGCACTGACATGAAAATGAAAGAAGGAGTATGTATCAAAACGTCATATTTATGAACGATTTTGTCTATGTGTAGTAATCTTAATACTGAGAAATAAAATGGCAAAAGCGGCTTTGCTGTTTTTTTAAAGGAAATTATTGGAGACAGATCCTCGTTTCCCAATAATATAAATAAGTACATTCTGAAAAAGATTCAGGTTATTTATTAAATTGTTTTGTGTTATATTACAAGTCTTTTTCTGGCAGAGTTACAGTTTGGACGTTTGTATTTGTAAAATAAAATTTTCAAAAAATTTTTTGATCGTCGGCTTCTTTCACTACTGATGTCATCAGGTGTAGTGACCTTCAGTTAATTATCAGTGTTCCGAGTGAAAGTGCCAGTTTAAAAATGGGGAAAGAAATATTTAGGTCAACACCAAAGCGCAAACTGTTTCTTCTTTTATCCAGGATATGCCCTAAAATCGCTCAGAGTATAGGAGTTTACAATATTCCGGAAAACGTCACTGAATTTTTTTAGAAAATATTTCGGAAAATATCAAATATAGAAAGATAATAATATAAAGGAAGCCTGACTTTACTCAGCTTCTGGATTGACTACACGAGACAACGAAAGATCAGGAGAATGGTTTCACATACAATAGATCTAGTGGAAATGTTATCCTATTTTTCATTGCTGGTAAGTTATATGGGAATACAATTTTCCCATTTTAGGTTAAAGGGACTTAATGTTCTAAATGCAAGTTGGGAAGTAAAAAATATTGCATATAAAAAAAAAAGAAAAATATTGTCTTACTATTTTTTGTTTTGACAAATTTCAAATAAACGAGACGATTTATCTCTCTTAATTATCTAAAAGTTAGTATGAATATTCCACTCATGTACAAATTTTCCCGTAAGACTCGCTGAAAAATTATAGCGGAAATACCACGTCGGTCATCTAGGAAACATGGTGTTTCCGCTTACCTGGTTATGTGGTTACATACCTAGCCAAAAATGAAATCTTGACAATATGAAACCTGCTTTTGAGAGACACTGAGTTCACTAGGAAAACTGATTTTTTTTAAGTATCTTTCAAACATTTTTGAAAAGTTGTCGATATGAATAATCAACTTTGGGCTAGGTCAAGAAGGAAATTGTATGAAAATATAATTGGAAGCAGGACAAGCACCGTTAAATCAGAAGAGCATATCAGGACAGTTTGTCATTTTGCGATGAGAAAAAGCTATATTACGTTTGACAAGATACTCCAGTATCCCAACTAGCAATGATTTTGAAAAGCTGGGCCTACAATATGCGAAAAATGAACGGAAGAATATAAAGAAAAAGGTAAAAATTATTTGGAATAAAAGGCAGCAAAATTATTGATGGAAAATTATTTCAATGAACACAAAATTAAAATAAATCCCTTCGAGCAGATCGAATTCAAATCGGCCCGAGACGCAAAAAATGCCAAAAGGAGACATTTGTAAAGTATTGAAGGCAAACGCAGAGAATCGGCTGTTTTTTTAACATACAATGAATTAAAAAATCTAATTGAAGCTTGTGAGGAATCAACTCCAGAGGGTTTACAAAAGAAGTGTTTTTTCTGTTGTCCTATGAATTAGCCTGGAGAGGAGGAGAAGGTGCAAGAGCCGAAACAACTTTTTTTAAAGAAGAAACTGACAACTTCGGAGGAAAAACAGGTAGAATTCAATACAACCCTGTTTTCTAAAACATGTCAAGGTGGTGGCCGAAAACTCGCCGATTCGAAGTGGTTGGTGAGAAACGAGAGAAGTCCCAGTTTTTGCCCAGTAAGAATTTATAAAGAATTACAAGATAAAAGGAAAAATATCTCCAACACTCGACTATTTTTGACGCCAAACCCCCATTGGAAAATTTCCGGAAAATGGTTCAAAAACAGCCCAGTAGGAGAAAACGACATTTTAACTTGGACAAAAAAACAATCACAGAAATCAGGCCTCAATACCACAAAAAAATGTACCAACCATTCCCTTAGAGCTACTGCCGTGTCCAAGCTGGACAAAAGCGGAGTGTCGGAGCAAAACTTGATAAAAATTACAGGTCATTCGAATGCGAAATCCCTATCAAGTTATTTGCAAATGGATGCAGATCACCCAGCACAAGTACAAGTAGTGGTCTGATGGCATTTTCTACGTCGTCGCAAAACAACAATGTGGTTAATAATTATCAGAACTGTACCTTTTATTATACAATCAATAATTAAAATTCAATTATTAGATTTATATTAAGTACATTTCAATATTTAGACAAATAACTTTATTAGTATATTATCATTCAATTTGTGTTCAATTTGTTACAAAATTCAAATTTCGGAACTTGAAATAGGTATGTATTTAATATTCAGTTAATAGCTTAGTTTTCCTGTATTTGATTGGTGGAATATTCCTCCTAAATACATTCGTGCTTAAAAATTAACCAGA